>JAYESA010000001.1:112826636-113409759 GCA_036927795.1 Iris macrosiphon | reverse complement strand
ACAATTTTTAATTAGAATTATATTTTTGAACTATTTTAATATAATTTACTTTTTCTCTAATTATATATATATATATATATATATATATATATATATATATATATATATATATATATATATATATATATGTGTGTGTGTGTGTGTGTTTAAAACAAAAGTTGAAAGTAATGGTTAAGACCTGATTCTCAGTATAAAAGAAACGGTTAAGAGAGATGATTAGATTTAGGATTAGATTAAGTTTATCTTATGTATCTTCTATATGGATACATTTTCTTATCCTATATGGATAGGGATTCATTCTCCTATGCAAATATAGATATGTTCTCCATCTATATATATATTTATAGTTGTAGGGCTTTTTTTTATAATTTATCAATACAATCAATATTGTTTATTGGATAATTTATCAATACAATTTTCTAATTTTATCAAAACTATAACAAATGTGAGTCGTACAAGTCCTATGCAAATATAGATGTTGTCGTTTAGTGTGTGTATATATATATATATTACGGTTTGAAAATGGCTCAAATGTGAGTCGTACAAGTCGTTTCTAAATTCTCAACCTAATAATTTGTTCTAATTTTTTTTTTTAAATGTCGCGTGTGTATATCCTTCGTCCTTAACAATTTCTAAAAGAAACATTATAGCAAATGTCCCAATTACAAATATACAAACTAACATATATCCCCACTTATTTTAAAAAAACTAGCAAATGTCCCCATTATGAGTAAAATAATATTAAATAGTGGGGTATGTCTTAAAATTTAAAATGGTGTATACAAAGGAATGGGGACATTTGCTAATTCTTTTTAAATAAGTGAGGGTATATGCTAGTTATATATTTGTAATAGAAATATTTGCTAAAATACCTCTTTCTAAAATTCTATCTAATTTAAATTACTATATAATTTAAACTATTTTAATATATTTAAACCAACTAAATGATATTATCTAAATATATATTCAAAATTCTAAAAAAAAAAAATCTATAACAATTTTTAATTAGAATTATATTTTTGAACTATTTTAATATAATTTAATTTTTCTCTAATTATATATATGTGTGTGTGTGTGTGTGTGTGTGTGTGTGTGTGTGTGTGTGTGTTTAAAACAAAAGTTGAAAGTAATGGTTAAGACCTGATTCTCAGTATAAAAGAAACGGTTAAGAGAGATGATTAGATTTAGGATTAGATTAAGTTTATCTTTATGTATCTTCTATATGGATACATTTCCTTATCCTATATGGATAGGGATTCATTCTCCTATGCAAATATAGATATGTTCTCTATCTATATATATATTTATAGTTGTAGGGCTTTTTTTTATAATTTATCAATACAATCAATATTGTTTATTGGATAATTTATCAATACAATTTTCTAATTTTATCAAAACTATAACAAATGTGAGTCGTACAAGTCCTATGCAAATATAGATGTTGTCGTTTAGTGTGTATATATATATATATATATATATATATATATATATATATATATTACGGTTTGAAAATGGCTCAAATGTGAGTCGTACAAGTCGTTTCTAAATTCTCAACCTAATAATTTGTTCTAATTTTTTTTTTTTAAATGTCGCGTGTGTATATCCTTCGTCCTTAACAATTTCTAAAAGAAACATTATAGCAAATGTCCCAATTACAAATATACAAACTAACATATATCCCCACTTATTTTAAAAAAACTAGCAAATGTCCCCATTATGAGTAAAATAATATTAAATAGTGGGGTATGTCTTAAAATTTAAAATGGTGTATACAAAGGAATGGGGACATTTGCTAATTCTTTTTTAAATAAGTGAGGGTATATGCTAGTTTATATATTTGTAATAGAAATATTTGCTAAAATACCTCTTTCTAAAATTCTATCTAATTTAAATTACTATATAATTTAAACTATTTTAATATATTTAAACCAACTAAATGATATTATCTAAATATATATTCAAAATTCTAAAAAAAAAAAAAATCTATAACAATTTTTAATTAGAATTATATTTTTGAACTATTTTAATATAATTTAATTTTTCTCTAATTATATATATGTGTGTGTGTGTGTGTGTGTGTGTGTGTGTGTGTGTGTTTAAAACAAAAGTTGAAAGTAATGGTTAAGACCTGATTCTCAGTATAAAAGAAACGGTTAAGAGAGATGATTAGATTAGGATTAGATTAAGTTTATCTTTATGTATCTTCTATATGGATACATTTCCTTATCCTATATGGATAGGGATTCATTCTACTATGCAAATATATATATATATGTTCTCCATCTATATATATTTTTTATAGTTGTAGGACTCTTTTTTTATAATTTATCAATACAATCAAATAATTTATCAATTAATCAATATTGTTTATTGGAAGAAAAAAAAAAAGAACGTGCTTCTCCGTCAACAGTAGGTAAAGGACTACATTTTTTTTTCTTTTTTGACAATAATACAGCTATGAACTGGATCCAAACTAAATTCGAACTATATTTTCAAATATGAACCAAACTAATCCAGTCAAAGCCCAAACTACATTTTTCTTTTCTTTTTTATTTTTTTGATATATCATTTCCATCGATTATGAACTAAGTTTTCAAAAAAGATTCGAACCGTGCCCACGATCCCACGGACCAAACTACATTTTCTTAGTCCGATGATTTTCACATAGCTTAGTTGGCCCAATAAAACAACTCATGCATCGACTGACTTCAGCCCACTCATAAACATATGGGAAACCATAAGCAAGAGGTTACCGATCCTCTCAAAATGTAGAGAGAGCTATTCACATGTTTTAATCATTGGATTGAACAAATAGTTGAGATTTAGACAAACTTAAATTAGATTTAAACAATATAGATTTTTTTTTTAATTATCGGTTTTTTCTTTGATATCCTTCTTTTCTATTGTCGGTAGATAAATGTTCATCTTGCATTTATTTTTCTTTTATCAGATTTCATATTTTAAACTTTACGATATTCTCCTACTAACATTTTTTCTGTGACATCTTGGAATAAAATAGGTAATTAGGGTGATCGGAAAAGGCCAATTACACTTGTATCCTAATTTTATGTTTGGTCATTCTTATAATATATTTTTGTTGAATGTGGACTAGCAAAAATGAATAATTGTAATTATGAAAGCAGATTTATTTTAAATGGTTAAAGAAAAATAAAAGACCAAGAAGAAAATATAAACTGATAAACCATAAGAAAAAACCGTGAACAATAAAAAATTGTTCATCCTTGGAAACCAAAAGGGCTATAAGGCATGCTCCATCACAATAAATTTTATTTTTGTTTCTTTGTCATATATATATATATATATATATATATATATATATATATATATATATATTATATATATATATGTCAGTGGGGGATTATAATAAGGTTTGAAAATGATAAAAAAAATAAGTTGTTCAAGTTGTTTGTAAATTTTCAATTATTTAATTAAGAAATTACGGAAGATTATAATTTTAAACTTACTTTTTTTTCTTCTGTATAATCCGAATATTCTATTTTATTCACATATATCAATAACAAATTATAATTAAAATATAACTAAATCTTTAACAAATTTTAATTAAAATATTAATATTTATATAACAAATTTTAATTTAAATATTTAAATTATTTTTAATAATAACAGAAAGACAGAAAAATTATTTGAAGTATAATATATATATATATATATATATATATATAAAAAGTTCATATCTTAGTCCACAACAATCTAATCTAGTCCTTCCCAGTTCTTTTTTTTTTTTTTTTGGTTCCGCCCTCGGGTTCACCAATTTGTTAGTGCAGATGATAAGCAAGTTTAATCTCAAGTTCCTCATAACCATCAAATGAATTTTACTTCTCAGAGAAATATAAGAACCTATTGGATTTCACATAAAAAAGCTAAGAAAATAAGAAAATATGGTTTAGAGGATTTAAGTATAATTTAATCACAACCATCTGCCAGTCCAACGGTTAAAACATGTGAAGACTTGTATCCTCTGCATTTTCGTTGAGGAGAGGATTAGGATCCAAAATGTCACACAAGTATCAAGGCAATTCAAGGTCCAAGCCTTGTGATCATTCTTTTTCGCCCTTCAATTTTTTTCCTCTTTCTTTCTTTCATTCTTTCGTTTTTTATTTTTACATAAAATGGTGGGGTAATAATCATGTGATTCCATTAAGGTCCGCTAAAGCTAATTAACAAGAGTATATATAATTTGCATTCTTCATGTTGCAACATTCCTACATTTCATCCTGGTATGGAGATACCATGCTCTCTTGACTTTTCTTCCTCTTCCAACTACTATCCATGTGTCCATAATGGAACTTTGCACAAAATGCATAGCTACCCGTTGTCAATGGCGGAACAAAAAATTCGAACTATGTGTCACGTTCTGGCCCCGCAGGGTCGAACATCCTCGCATGGACGTGATTTCGTGCGAGTCTAAGTTACGTCCGTGCAAGACAAGCACCGAAACGATCGATGAAATGCTAAGTTATGTGCACGCTATCATTTGTTGTCTTACTAGTTTTGCCATAGGATCAGTTTTATGACAGAAAGCCTACTCGTGTTGCAGAGTGTCATCAATATAAAAGTAACATGAACAACTTACCATTCGATCTTTCATGTCCAAAGATAAAATCAAGTTAACAAATATATATATATATATATATATATATATATATATATATATATATATATAAGGAAACGGAGGGATGCATATGAAAACTCAACGTGTTACGAGCGTGTCTCTGCCTCAGGCATGATCTGTTCGAACTATATAGTGCATCGTGCATCCGTTATCTAAGTGTATGATGTGTCATGCCTCCATTACTTGCCTCAAATCCAATGACTTGCACACGGATTGCCTCAATCGAGCCATACTTAATCGATATGAAAAGGTCACTGGCACCACAAGCCATTTTGGATATTTTAGTAAGTTGAGCTCTCCAAGTGTAGGCGTGCTATATCAAGAAGCCCTGAAATACTCGGTTATTGTGCCGCCCCAATGGTTGTATCACACCTAGAGTCGATGATCGTGCAATACCAAAAATTCCTCCTAGGTTGGCACAGTCCCGGTGCCCTAGTGATCGTCCGAGGAATTCAGTACTTGTGCACAAGTTGTCCGCGACCATGCAAGTCTCTTTTCTCTTTCCTCAGTATTGTTCGAGTCATTCTCTTTTCTCAGACTTACTGGGCTCCCAGAGCCATTCTTCTTTCTATGTTTTACTATCTTTATGCAGCTTCCGGTACAAGAACTGCCTTGGAGACCAAATAGTCCCGAAGCCTTTCCATGTTTCCATTACTTGACTCAGAACGACTATTTTAATAGTCTTTCTTCCTCAACTGTGTGAACTATATTATGTGAAATGCTAAACAGTGGCATAGTCTATGTGAAAAGCATTAAAACAGTATGAAAGTTAAGCACTATAAGGAACAAGCAACATAGTTTACTTTAAAACATAAGCATTACATTGGCATAAGTCTAAAGGTGTGGTACAAGGATCCAACTATAATTTCAAGTTTCATTTCCATGTTATATACAAACAGATAAAGAGTGGGATTCTTCCCTTAGCTAGGTTGGTTCACTTCTTATCATGCCCCGATTTCATGGAATCGATAGTCGTCCCCCGGGCATGACCGCCATGCGGGCCTAGATTGCGGACCACACAAGGCTAAGTACTTTATTTTTGCATAGCGAGTACATATTCAGAGTACGCAGATAAATTGAAACACAGATTTGAAGCATGGAAAAGTTCTCTTTTATTGATAATATGAACATCTATTACAAACTCTTGAACTGAGTCATAAGATTGCCTCTCGGACTTACAAAAGTGTTGACACAAAATGAGATAGCAGTCATGTACATTACATCCCTACTAAACTTCAAAATGTAATACCTCTTGGAGGGATGACGGCTTTCCCTCTATGCTACATTGTGTCTGGGTTGCAAGCTCCTTGCCTCCAAATATTTCAAGGGCGTGGTCTGAACACGCCAACAGCTGGACTGGATTGGGAAGACGACTTCAGGTCCTCACTCGGATTTCCTTAGTGCGGGAAACCTATTTCAACGAGGGTCAGTACATCAAAATATACTGGTGAAGGCGAGCTAACCTAACTATACCAATCAACACGTTATTTTAATAAAGCATGCATATTATTTGTGGTATTTCTATCTTGCCTTAGTTTATTTTACAAGCATTCATATATAATAAAACTATTGAAATAAATTTGCCACTGTTTGGTGATTTTTACCTGTCCGTCTGAACCACCTGCATAATACTTACCATGCCTTCCCTGCCATGAAGACACAAGTTAGCTTGCAACAGGTTTAAATATACGAAAGGATCACTAACTTAATGCCACGAAGGGACGGGTTATAGTCTCAAGACAAAATGATATGCAACGCAGGTGGCGAGCCCCGTTACATAACACTTTGCCCCATAACATATGACTATACATAATGTTCCGTCCGGATCGGATCGATCCCAGTGCCCCGGTGACCGTCCGTAGAAACCGTAAAACCTTGTGCACAAGTTATCCACTTTGCCCCATAACATATGACTATACATAATATTCCGTCCGGATCGGATCTGTCCTAGTGCCCCGGTGACCATCCGCAGAAACCATAAAATCCTGTGCACAAGTTATCCATGATCAAACAACATTTATTTGAGTTCAAAAAAATACTAGCATGATACAAATTCTATAGCATAAACAGTTTTGCATAGTCTTTCTGATCAATATATCGCATAACAAAGAGTGTTCTATATGCATAGCACAATTTATAGAAGAAGTATGCATTCTAACTAAAATTGAAGCATATGATGAACATTCTAAACGAAATAGCAGGCAGTATAAGTAATCGTTTCCAAGTTGAATGACAAGCATAATAATCCAAGTCTATTCCCATTTTATCTTGACATCTTTTTGTTATTACTTGGTATCGTCTGATCGGGAAAAACAAGAATGCAAGATTTTTAGGTGTGAAGACTGGAAGAAGGGCCAACTGAATCGAATATAAGCCACTCACTTAGTTGGAAAGAAGAAGGTGCTTCAGGACTCCATTCGTGCGTCGTCTACTGCTCGTTCACCTGCGTTGCCACGAATAGCTGATTAATAACTCTTCCACTCTTTTCAAATCTCGGAATTGAAGTACAGCTCAATGAACAAAAATAATAAAATCCATCAAAACCGTTCAAGAAAACTCAAGCAAATCCAAAAATCAACTCAAGGCACGAAAGCAATAAGCGACAGGGAAATTTGAGGCAACAAAGATGCAGCGGAGAGGTCCCTCCTGACTCTACCGCTAAGTCGATCCCAGGGGCACGGTCCACTGAATATGAGAATCGATTACGAAGAGACAAATCCATAACGATGATGAGTTCTTGATTTAATCTATCCCAATCGAACGATACCGTCTTGTATTTCTTAGCCGTGCTCCCCGAATAGGGGGAACAGGACATCACATCCTACCCAACTAATTGGAAGTTTCGTCCACGAAACTTAGGAATAGAACCTACCGCTAGAAAATATTACGTTACGGTGGAAGCTTAGAGGGGAGAGGACAATCCCGAGCTATGTGGCCTTGTCCGCCACAGTTGAAGCACAGCCCTTTCTTGCTGTAACATTTGTCGACGGTGTGCCCCTGTCTTTCGCAAAAATCACAAAATGGTCTTTGGTTCCTTTTCTGATGTCCACCGTCGTTTTGTCGCTTTGCAGCATTGTTTCCTTTCTCGTTGCTATGGCATTTGTGATTGGAGATATACATAGCGCCGGTAGGAACATGAGGATATTGTGGTTCAAGAGATAGGGCATGATTCATGACTTCCTGCATTGTCTGATACTGCAGAATGATTACGTGCGCATGGATGGCAGGACGTAGACCTCCTTCAAACCTTCTAGCTCGACTCGCTGCATCAGGTAAATAGGCGCTAGTGAATTTGGAGAGTCGGTTGAATTTGGCAGAATATTGTTTAACTGTTATGCTGCCTTGCCGTAGTTGCACAAACTCGTTCTCCTTCTGACGACGCACAGGAGGGGGTATAAACTCCTCTTCAAATATGGCACAAAAAGTCGCCCACGAGATTGCCTCCTCTCCATGTTCAACTTAAAGAGATCGTCGATGCACGTCCCACCAATCGTGCATGTTAAAACGGAGCTGTAATTGAGTGCATGCGACGCACTTCTCTTCGGGGACCTCAAGCAGGGAGAAATGGTCTTCAAGTTTGGCCAACCAATCTAGAGCCACGATTGGGTCCTCAGTCCCGTTGAATGGAGTATTGCAGACTTTCTTGAAGTCGCCAAAGTCGAAGGCAGTCGTATCCCTCTTCCTTGGAGTTTAAGGCATCTCAACTTCAAGCACGGGCTGCTCCACCGGAGTCGTCGCTGTTGCCGTGGAATGGTTGGAGGCCAAAGTCTGCACGATCTGTTGCAGGGTATCTACCTGCTTCTATTAGACTGAGAATCGAGCTTCTATATTGTCTTAAAACTTGAGTTGCCTCTCCTCCGCTCGCTTCTCGGCCCGTTCATAGCGGGCCTCCTCCCTTTGTTGGCTGGCTTCCAACATCAGCATCATTTGATGAATGGGATCGATGCGAGACATGGCTCGCTGGCTCCATGAACTTCCCGAAGTGCCCGAACTACTTTCTTGGGCTTGCGTCTCGCCCGGTGCTATCGCTGAGGATTGCGCTGGTGTCATTCCTTCAAAAGTAGGTAAATTATATTAGGATCATAATTTATTATGGACCTATTGTATGAACGCATCTCATTTTGGCCTAACGAGTTCAAGAGTTCGCACAGGGATTTATCGTTAAAGAAACTTTTCCCATACGAAGGGTCAAAGGAACTTGAAGCTGTGCTCTGATACCAACATGTCACGCCCCAATTCCATAGAATCGATAGTCATCTCCCGGGCGTGACCACCATACGGGCCTAGGTTGTGGATCGTACAAGGCTAAGTACTTTATTTTTGCATAGCGAGTACATATTCAGAGTACGCAGATAAATTGAAACACATATTTGAAGCATGGAAAAGTTCTCTTTTATTGATAATATGAACATCTATTACAAACTCTTGAACTGAGTCATAAGGTTGCCTCTCGGGCTTACAAAAGTGTTAACATAAAATAAGATAGCAGTCATGTACATTACATCCCTACTAAACTTCAAAATGTAAGACCTCCTGGAAGGATGACGGCTTTCCCTCTGAGCTATATTGTATCTGGGTTGCAAGCTCCTTGCCTCAAATATTTCAAGGGCATGATCTGAACACGCCGACAGCTGGACTGGATCAGGAAGACGACTTCAGCTCCTCGCTCTGATCTCCTTAGTGCGGGAAACCTGTTTCAACGAGGGTCAGTAAATCGAAAATTACTGATGAAGGCGAGCTAACCCAACTATGCCAATCAACATGTTATTTTAATGAAGCATACATATTATTTGTGGTCTTTCTATCTTGCCTTAGTTCATTTTACAAGCAGTCATATATAATAAAACTACTGAAATGAACTTGCCACCATTCGGTGACTTTTACCTGCCCGTCTGAACCACCTGCACAATACTTACCATGCCTTCCCTGCCACGAAGACACAAGTTAGCTTGCAACAGGTTTAAATATACGAAAGGATCACTGGCATAATGCCACGAAGGGACGGGTTATAGTCTCAAGATAAAATAATATGCAACACATGTGGCGAGCCCCACTACATAACACTTTGCTCCATAACATACGACTATACATAATGTTCTATCCGGATCAGATCGGTCCCAGTGCCCCGGCGACCGTCCGCGAAAACCGTAAGACCTTGTGCACAAGTTATCCGTGATCAAACAACACTCATTTGAGTTCAAGAAAATACTAGCACGATACAAATTCCATAGCATAAACAATTTTGCATAGTCTTTCTGATCAATATATCGCATAACAAAGAGTGTTATATATGCATAGCATAATTTACAGAAGAAGTATGTATTCTAACTAAAATTGAAGCATATGATGAACACTCTAAATGAACTAGCAGGCAGTATAAGTAATCGTTCCCAAGTTGAATGACAAGCATAATAATCCAAGTATATTCTCATTTTATCTTAACATCTTTTAGTTATTACTTGGTATCGTCTGATTGGGGCAAACAAGAATGCAAGATTTTTAGGTGTAAAGACTGGAAGAAGGGCCAACTGAATCGAATATAAGCCACTCACTTAGTTGGAAAGAAGAAGGTGCTTCAGGACTTCGCTCGCGCGTCGTCTACTGCTTGTTCACCTGCGTTGCCATGAACAGCTGATTAATACCCCTTCCACTCTTTCCAAATCTCAGAATTGAAGTGCATCTCAATGAACGAAAATAATGAAATCCATCAAAACCGTTCAAGAAAACTCAAGCAAATCCGAAAACCAACTCAAGGCACGAAAGCAACAAGCGACAGCGAAATCTGAGGCAACAAAGATGCAGCGGAGAGGTCCCTCCTGACTCTGCCGTTAAGTCGATCCTGGGGGCACGGTCCACTGATTATGGGAATCAATTTCGAAGAGACAAATCTATAACGAGGATGAGTTCTTGATTCAATCTATCCCGATCGAACGATACCATCTTGTATTTTTTAGCTGCGCTCCCCGAATAGGGAGAATGGGGCATCATACTTCTTTTATTAGCATTTTGTTTGCCATAAACAAATTTTTTTTCTAAACTTTTATTACAAACTTGAAAAAGAGTCCAAATTTTTTATACAAGAATCTAAGTACAAATTCTGGAAAAGTAGTAGCTATGGAGATCTGATTTGTGGTCGATTACTTTACTCCTTAAACTACAACACACACGAAGAAAATAAATGTAAGAACTCGATCACTGGAGAACTTTTGGCAGGAAGAAGGCTCAAGAAAAAGCGCACAAGACCTCTGTCTGTTCCTGTCCATCTCTTTTGTGGAATAGTTTTGTGTGTGCGCACAAAATGAGCAATATACACTATTTTTGTTGTTTTATGCGCACACATGAGATGGCCATTGCCCATGTTCTACTTAGTGCGCAAGCAAATCACTGTCGGCTGGACACGTGGCAACTTGTATGAGGAAAGCCTTGGTCATGGTACTAACTGCTTGCACACGTTCTTCGAGAATTACGATATTAAATACACGTAATCTCCTTGAATTCATAACCGTTCACAATCAATTAGAAATAAACAAGTGCTCACACTTTTCTCCCTCGTTGAAGTATTGTAGATCGTCCTCATGGTTGACTTGTTCTCATCATCTTTTTGTCGCACGGCAGAAAAAATTTATTTGGGTACAACTTTGGAAGGGGACAATTCTTCAACCAACTTTCTCTCATCCTTGTTCAACCGTGCCACGTAGGCATAACCCGTAAGTGTCTTTGCACTAGGATGATTGTGTTTTCCATTATTGACTTCGACTATCCACTTAACATCTTTTACGTTTACAATCAATACCTTAAATGGACAACCATATTTTTTCGTCCCGACATTTTTCTTAGGGACTTTTTGTCAAAAACTGATTTTGTTTTCTTCCCATGATGCCTAAATACACCGCCTCTTTCACAACCCAACTCTAAATATTTTTTTTCCAACCGATATTTGATCGATCTTGCATTGACAATGACTATGTTATGTTATCTTTTAACTTTTCTGCACCAATTTAATGCTTCTTCATGAGATGCAAAGCGAATATCCATTGAGAATACATTTTCCACATCAAACCCAATAGCAGGATGTACTACAGCATTTGTACAATGTAGGTCCTATAACCAATATAAATAAATTAAAAATAAATAACTTATAAATTATTGGTTGTCCAAATTAGGACTATCATAATTTCTACAGACCTATGTACTGAATGGACTGTCAATAGTTCTACAGTCCTAAAGATAATATGACTGTCTAAATCAGGATTGTAGTAATTATGACAGTCCACTCAGTATATTAGGAATGTAAGATTATGACAGTCTTATATTTATATAGGAATGTCATAATTTAGACAGTCCTAACACGATTAACGTCAAAATATGGTTGTCAATTCGCATATCGAAGGTGCTTCAGAATAACCGAGGTGTTCTTCGAAAGGAGTGGAGTACAAATTTAATGGATTACATGATCCTATTTCTTCGTCAAAGATAATTTTATGCATTGCTCCTACAATCGTCGAATAAATATGAAGAATAAGGTGATAATCGAATGCTTGAGAAACTAATTCATCGTATGTTATCGAAAATATACCGAATTTAAGAAAAAAAATTCTTCCTAGTTTGAATTTTCTTCCACTTGGGACCACAATAATCCAATTCCTAGGTTTATGTTTTGGAACTTGAGAGAATGATGGAACCAGATTTTATGTTTTTCTCATATTCTGGGACTTGAGAAAATGGTTGTAACTTATATAGGTTGGTATGGGCAGCCCTAAGCAACTTTTAGGAGTGGCAAAATTGTAATTATCAAGGGTAAAACTTTGGGCTGTCCTGAGTTTTTTTTAATGTCTTGATCAAAGGCCTAAATAAAAAGAGCGGGCGAGCAATTTTTTTGGAACATTTTATAACACTTGAATATAACCCTATTATAAAAATACATACAATATATAACATTTATATATATAAAAACGTAATAATATGCCAGAAACTTCTTCAATCCGTCATATTAAGGGATGTTTCTGAATTTTTATAACATTTCTATATAAAATGTTACAATAACATTTTTGTAAGCGTTATAAAATGGTATTTTTCTTGTAGTGATAACTATCACAATAAAGGCTTCTAGCACCTAGTTCTTCTCCATATGGATAGTCCTTAGCCATGGAAGGGTTCCTATATGTTTAGTATGACAATTAAAATATAAATTGATGGAGAAATTAGAATTATATCTATTGAAAGATGGATTCCTAATGTATCACCACCAAATGGACACAAATGCTAATGTGGACACAATCCTTAGACAAGCTTCCCTCCAGTACTTTCTCTAGCAACACCTAGCTCCTTAGCCTCCTTGTGAATGAATTTGATTAGGAATGAGAGTAATTTGAGTAGAATTTGATGGGAGTTGATCTCAACTGGAGAAGAACTAAATTAGGGTTTATATGAAAATAGGGAAATAAAAAAGAAAAGAGGCTACTCCCCCTTTATAAGGCTGACCATGGCATAGGGCTAGGGTTAGTCTATTTGATAAGTTTAATTTTTTCCTCTAGGTTGTCATGAAAGAATATTTAATTATTGAGAAATGATCTACTCTTAATGAAAGGGAATATTCTATTTACTAACTAAAAGAAAACTAATTAAGCTAGTTTAGTCATGGCTAGTCCAATGGGTCTAAGGGGTTCAATTGGTCTAATATGAGTTGAACCAATACTAAGTCTAACTAACTAGTTAGCACAACTCATGACAAATACATATATTAAAAAATAATACAATAACAATTATAAAATGACAAGAATACTCCTAGAATGGAGAAGTGGTGGTTACAAATTCCAAGTTTTATTTTCATGTTCTATACAAACAGATAAAGAGTGGGATTCTTCCCTTAGCTAGGTTGGTTCACTTCTTTATTAGCATGCATCAGGTGATTTGCCTAGCGACTAGCATGTATCGTCCATATTTTAAGTGTGAAGGCTAGGCAAAGATAGGTTCATCGGAGCCACCCACCTGAACGAGGCTTGCCTCGGCCGAGCGAGACTCCATGCAATATGCTGAATTCATCAAATTCGAACGTCGTTTGTACCGTTGTGCCGTTTGAATCATTTTGCTAAAATAAGCAGAGCGGGCTGTTACAAGGTGTTAGGACTGAAACATCCTATAAGTACTCTAATATAATGTGTCAAACTGACCACAACAGAAACTTAGGCCAACCCACCTGAGGTAACCTACCCTTGTCTAACGTAAGTACCAAGATAAATAAGAACACATTATATGCTAGCGGACTACGTCACCTGGATAAATCCTAATCTATATAACTCAGATGAAATTACAAGATCTAATAAGAACAATATTGAACACTTTGTCCAAAGGTTCAACTCCCTTACCGAACTCAAGAAGAAATAGAGAGAGAGATTACAACTAAAATCACTCACCAAACCTCGTAGCGATTTTCCTGATCACAGACAAGAATTCCACAAACAAATATCCTCTTCCTATTTTCTCGAATGACAAGCCCTAAGATCAAAGGGCGGCTTGTGGACAAGCACCATCGAATCTTCCGTGCATGCTCTTCCTATGCCTCTACCCTCAACACATATAAATAGGTTGAGAAACCCTATTTTAGGTCATAGAAAATTCTAAAATAGCCCAGCACCAATCAGGATCAACCGTACGAAACCAACGTTCTAATTAAAACCCAAAACTCATCATCCGTCGATCTAACCAAACTCGAGATGAGTTCGGTTTGGACCTAGCCAACAATTCTAGAACAACCCAATATAACTCGGGCAGAACTCTCTTTCGACCAAACTCGGTCGGGTATTGTGTCATGTCTTGGCAGAAGTGCCTCGACATCCAGATTGGACTCCAACACTAGGGTAGACTAGAGTGGATTAGATATGGATTAGACATATATATATATATATATATATATATATATATATATATATATATATATATATATATATATATATATATACCGAACTCGAGTGACTCTTGTGGTTACCGATGAGAGGTATAAGACCCCGGCTGGGTGGCAGAAGGTCAGTGGATCAAGCCACGGGGGGCGTATTATTTCTTCCATTTATAAATGGTGGGAGTTGGGGGCCAGTGGGCCCAAAGGCATGCAATGCAGTGTGTACAAAATTGTCGAGCATTATGCCGGACCTACTGCGTTATGCCAGAAAGTCAATATATAAACCCATTAATTCTTATATCAAATCATAATTTTACAGGTCAAGTTTACTTATTCTTGAAGTGTAAATATATGCATACTTATGATTGAATTCCCATCACAAGATTATATTTTTCTCATTTAAGAAAAGTTTTTTCTTGAATTCAAATGTAGTTGTAACAACTAGAATTTTCATAAAGAAAAATCCCCATACAATCATAAATACACGATTACCAAATCATTAATGGTTTACTCAACTATCCGTTTAAGACCTTAATATAGATATGCATACCGTCGTAACTACTTAGTGATCTAATTGTGCATCCTTATAATTTATACCATTTGACAGTATGAGGAGGAAATCAATTTCCTGTATCAAGCTTCATGACTAAGCTAAGAAAACATGTGATACATCTAATCCAAACTACGCCTAATTTTGGTAAAGGATGGGGAATTAAGTCAAATTATTCTAGGTTCTTTTTGTTATGGTCAATCTTTATATCCAAAAATACCACTTTACTATAGTCTGACTAACTATAAGGAGTAGTACCTATCTTAAATATTCCTAATCTTGGGTAACATAGCATTCTGGAATACACTAACTCATATTGACTAGCAGGGGTTTCCATTTGGGATAATCCACCGAGCTAGAGCAATTGTCTCTTCGAAATAGGAGGAGAAAAACAAGGATTGTGTTACCAAGGGGGTGATCAAATACCCATATGAAGTTCAAGAGCGACAATCAAATTCAAGTGGAGTTTTTCAAAACAATTTTGTATTGAGATTATATTCATTCTTGATCCCAATTGCAGGCTCGTTCAATATAGTAACGTAGCATCGATGATATTCTCTGACATGCATGGGCCATCACAAAAAGTATGTCACGCTCCAATCCCAAAGTATGTAGGATTATGTTATATGGTAATGGCCAGCTACGTATCAAGCGGACTCCAGTCCAACTTGAATATTTATACAATGTCCAAAATATGGTCAAACTATATATATATATATATATATATATATATATATATATATATATACACACACACACACACACACACACACACACAACACACACACACACACACACACAACACACATACACACACACATATATAACGCTATCTCAATCCACAAGAAGAATAAATATAACAAGAAATAACAATATATAATACAGTCGGTCGTCCTGTATTACACGTGTTCGAACAAGATCGAGAAAAGAATAAAGCTTGAAAATACTAGGCTATATCAGCAGAATAAATCAATGAGAATAAAATGAACCAACAGATGAATATGATAGAGGTATCAACTAAATATAACTAAATCTTGAAACTCAGCAGTACTAACTATCCTTCCATTCTATGCAACAGCTCAACAATAACCTGGAAGAAAACTAAGTCCTCAGAAAGGAGGTAGAAAGATATATAATATACATGCCAAAAACGTACAATAAATAAACATGCAAGAGAGACAAGAAAATAGACATGAAAGAACAACAACTAGGACACACGGAATACTAGGAGGGTGGCATGCCATCAAGAAGCATGGTACTAGACGTGGCTAATAACAAATCATATGATCTCAGTATTGTATGGTGCTAACGGTCCTATAGAGTGTAGTCTTGTGTGTGACTCTCAAACTATAGTAACTCTCTATCGTAGCCCTGTGTGGGACTCCCAAACTATAGTAAGTTACGAGTTTGGAAATTTTTTATGCATTCTATTTATTAATTATTTTTTTATTTGATATAAGTCAAATACTATCCTATTGGTGACTGAATAAAATCGTATCAATGGAGAAGCACACAATTTTCAAATGTAAGAATTGATAATTATATGTTTGAAATATTAGATCATGAAACAAGTAGAACATATGTGGTTTTCTTAAACGATAAATATTATTTATGTTTTAGGTGGTATCATACTTATCTAACATGTGTATATGTATGTTTTGGATGTAAGTCTTGTAATATATACATTGGAAGTTGGTATCATGCACAATTTTCTATTAGAAAATTCAGAAATGTATATGAGCCATGTATGGAACCAATTACAGTCCATTACACTACTCAAAGTGCATTGATTAGAGGGAAAAAATTAAGTACCATATGTATGATACAAACCTGGGAGACTAAAGAAGAACAATATCATAACAGAGGATTTATCGATAAGAGATCTCTATTTCAGTAATTATAGTAGGCTAGGACACACACAAAAATGTACTAACCAACCAAGAGAGTAATTTTTTTATTTATAATTATACTCGAAAATGAATAAAAAATATCTTTTAAAAGTTGTAATTTTTTCAAACGTTTCATGTAGGCATCTCAAAGCAGAAACACTATTGGATATAAATGAACAGAACTTTTAATGACTAAAGATATCTCAAATGTCAACTTTTTCAAACGTATAAATAAAATGATACTCTGAAGTTCGAAAAATAAAGTGATACATGTCTGCACCCAATAAATCAGCTATCTCTCCTGACAATTTGTCTATAATCTCTATGATGACCACGCTTGAGACGTAGTCACTCTCTCATTTGCTCCATATTTTTCGCAAATGCTAAACCCTAACACTATAACCCTAAAACTCCAACATAACCCTAACCTTAATTCATAGTTGCTCTCTCCTTGGCAACGAGCCTTAAGTAATTTTTTTAAAAAAAGACTGCACGGATTTTGCGAGTCTGACTGGCGGAATTTGTGCGTTCAAATTTTATTAGTTCATCTGGTGGAATGTTTCCATATATGCAATTTTTTTCCTCTAAATCTAATAACCCTAAAATGTGTTATTTTAGAGAAAATTTTATGTTATCTAGGAGATCAAACTTGCAACTTGCACTAGACCTGCAAATACGACCTAAATCTGATTGGGTCTATATTAGACCAACCCAAATGGAAACCCGACTCTAACTAAATCCAATCCAAACTAATTTGAACCCAAAGTTAACCCAGACTAAATCCAACCAAGATGGTTAACCTGGATCCTACCCTACTTGAACCTGATTGACTTGAACCTAAAGCTGACCCTAAACCGAATTGTAACCCAAATCTAAATTTGATACGACTATATTTTTATTTTCCATGGAATATAGAAAGAATCCATCTAATTTGAAGGGGATATGTTTCATGGGTTGGAGCCAAGGCGGTGGTGTAAAAAAAGAAAATCATAGTTTATGACATAAAACAAATATACACACACCCCGTTAAGACTTGAATTTTAGGTTTCTCTCTATATATTTCTCTAATCCCAACCCGTCAATATGACCCAACCATTTACCTAGGAGATCGAACTTGAAACTTGTACCAGACCAGCGAATACGACCTAAATCTGATTGGGTATGCATTAGACCAACCCAAATGGAAATTCGACTCTAGCTAAACCCAATCCAAACTATTTTAGACCCAAAGTCAACCCATACTGAATCCAACCAAGACCTGGTTAACCTGGACCCTACCCAGGGCGGCCCTTGCCTAGGGCAGCCAGGGTGACCGCCCAGGGCCCCATAGGCTAGGAGGGCCCAAAAAAAAAATCTGTTTAAATATATAAATAATTTTTTTTACCAAAAATAGAACTAGTACTTACCATGGACCCTTCTTATCACAAAATAATTATAGTGTAGTGGTTATTACATTAGACTTGCACATAAGAGATTCTTAATTCAAATCTTAGTAGAGGTTTATTTTTTATTTTACTTTTGTTTTATTTTTTTATATTATGTATGAGGTCCTCATTTTGAAAGTTTATCCCGGGTCCCCATAAGCTTGGGGTCGGCCCTGACCCTACCCTACTTGAACCCGATTGACCTGAACCTAAAGCTGACCCTAAATCGAATCTGACCCCAAATCTAAACTTGATATGACTATATTTTTTATTTTCCATGGAATATAAAAGAATTTATCCAATTTGAAGGGGATATGTATCATGGTTTGGAGCCAAGGCGGTGGTGTAAAAATAGTTTATGATGCAACAGATAAACACACCCTTAGAGCATCTGTTACGCCCCAGAACCAGAATACTGGAGGGCGGGGGAATGACTCGGCCAACCACACCTTACAGAATATCGAAGCAACCCACAATGTATTAAAGTTTTCTAGAGACAAGGGGGTGCATACTACAGTCAAGTCTTCTAGGGTCAAGAACTTATATATCTCAATCATTTAAACAAGTAGCAATAACATATAACATTTCTGAATAAGCAGTAAGGCGTCCCTAACGCCGCATCAGAATATTCTAGAGATCTAGCAAATACGAGTGATATACCAGATATAAAATTAAAAGTATACATGACAGTGAGACAGCTACAGTCTGAATATATTACAGTCATGTAGGAAACTAGTGTCCAGATTATCCGGCTAACAGGTGCAGGTTGGCTAAACGCCCAAAAGATTATAGTTTACAAAAGACGAGTAGTGAATGAAGGAACTTACTCGTACCCTCAGCAGCTATTCTTCTGGTGCGTACCATCAGTGAGGGTGAGATATGCTTGATCCTCAGGTGCTGGCTCTAAACCTGTGTTAATACTATATTTTCTAGGAAAGGATATTTTGGTTATTTTATAATTAATTAAATATTGTACATATTGAATATTTATTTATTATATTATTTATTTATTTTTAGATGTTTGATTTTATTTTGGACTTATGTTAGTAGACCTAACTAGTTTAGATTAGATCTAGGACCAATATTTAATTCTAGTTAGAATTGAGCCCAATAGTAAGCCCATTCATTAGGAGGATGAATTAATTAGTTAAACTAATTGGACTAGAACCTTCCCTCCTTAATTAATTTCTTTATTACAAGCCCCAAGGGATATTGTGGACATTTTATAGTGCCTTGGAGAGGGGGGAAGATTAGCTACTACATAAGGGGATGGAGACTCTCTCTCCTCTCTTTTCTTCATTCCAAATTTAGATCTAAATTTTTTCTCCAAATTCTTTCATTCCTACACCAATTCCTACCCAATTTTTTTTATAATTCATTCTCTAATCATCATTGGAAGCTATTAAAATAAGGAGGAAGCACAGATCTATAAGGAGAAAGCAAGAATCTACAAGAAGGAGCAAGGATCTACAAGTTGAAGGTTCTTGACACTCAATTTAGGATTTTTATTGGAAATCCATCTCTAAATAGGTATAATTCAGTTTTTTCTCTCTAATTAGACTCTAAATCTATAATTTAATCATTATGAACTTTCCCATCTACTAAGGCTACCCATAGGAAGTGGAATTAGGTTCATAGGAGGGCTATGGAGAAAGTTATGTGGTATTTTGTGTAAATTTTGGAGGAATTTCGAGATTGGCACATTATGTGTTTGTCAATAGGTAAATTATGTCACGCCCCGATCTCCCGCAGGCTATTTCGGCCGTTCCCGCTAGGCGGGAATCACCCTCGCCAGCGCTCCCGCGGAACAATCGCTTTAACCCATCCGGGCGTGATGCCGTACGAGCGTGAACCGTGCCCGTGCAAGGCCGTGATTCATTGGCTGGCGGTAAGAGTTCTAAGCCACAGAGTCGCACAGATTGTCCGAGTGCAGCGGAGTCATGAACGCATAGCGATTTGGTAACAGGTTCACTGAGTCGGCAATATAGCGAAAGCATTGAAACACAAGTTTGAAGTAAAGCAACTCTTTTATTGATATGAACATGTGTTTCAGGCGGCGTATAGCTGAGATTACAAGTTGCTCAAGCCTCTCTCTCTGAAATAGTAAAAGCGTGCCAAGTGGCTACAACTGTGGAATAATTGTACAGGCGAGTTCGGGCTATGTTCCAACATTATGTCTTGTATATGTGTTTTAGTCCCGGACGTACCGTTGCAAGGCTTCAAAGAGAACTCCTGGCCTTAGCACGCACGTTGGAGGCATCCGCACCGAACGAGGTTCTCCCGTACCCTGCATACAAACTGGTGGATTATCAGTACATTGAATGCACTGGTGGGGAAGCTACTCGCCCGCTCGACAAATCCAAATACGTAATACAGGTTCTGTGCACAACTATTAAGTTGTCTTTCTAGTTGCCTTAGGATTGGTTTCATGCAAACATTGAATAGCCTAACGTGTCGGGCAGTGCGCCGTGCGATGTTAGAGGAAACACGGCGAGACTTACCAACTTACCATCTCCTTCCCTGTCCAAGGCAAACATTGAGGCAAACAGTATAAATTCGAGCAGAGGCATGTATAAACATTCAGGAGGCAAGCATATGCAAACAGGAGGGTCGTTTTAACATGATCGTTCAGGTGTTCAGTCGATGCGATGCAGTGACTCGCACGCGGATAGCCGCTAAGCGAGGATGACTTATCTATATGAACAGGAGTCGCTGGCATAGCCATAAAGGAAAATCTAGTCAATGACAAGGATGGTTTGCTACGTGCAAGAACGTGAGGCGCCGCATACCACCCTGTCCAAGTACGTGAGACTATACGTGCATTCAGTCTGTGACGAAGATGGAATGCAGCCAAGAACGTGAGTGCTACAAACCATCTCGTCCTAGAACGTGAGACTGAACGATGAGTTCCATCCGGATCGGATCGGCCCCAGTGCCCCGGAACCGTCCGTGGAACTTTACCTCATTTCCGAGTTGTCCGTGACATGCAGGTCAGGGTCTTTTCCAATTTCCATTATTTCGCCAAGCAGGCTACGTGATTACGTTTTCGCCAAGCAGGCTACGTGAGTTTTGCCAAGCAGGCTACGTGATTACGTTTTCGCCAAGCAGGCTACGTGAGTTTCGCCAAGCAGGCTACGTGATTAAGTTTTCGCCAAGCAGGCTACGTGAGTACACGAGAACACGTGAACACGGATACTTGCAGGTTCGTTCAGGCACGGAACGACTACTTAGTAGTCTTCCGGGGTTTGGATGAAAACAAGGCAACATTCAAGCAGACAAGCATAAGTTTTTAAGTAACATAAGCAGGCACGTTGCTCGGACCCGAAGGTAAGCTGAGAGTTGAAACCGTTAAAGAACTTAGCATGCGAGGGTCTGAATATAAGCAGTATTTCATTTTCCATGTTCTAGCAAGCAATACAAGTTAGGATTTTCCCTTAGCTAGGTGCGTTGGATTTATTAGCATGCAGGGGGTGATTCACCTAGCGACTAGCATATATGATTCCAGATTTTATGTGTGTTGGCTAAGCAAAGACAAGTTCACCGTAGCCACCCACCTTAGCGATAATTTGCCTCGGTAGAGCGATACGTCTGAGCGAGCCTCTGAAAGTCCAAACCGGGTTCCTGTAGGGGCAAGTCTGGATATCCTTTGCTTCTCCTTTGAGGCAAAGCGGGTCGAGACAGCTGCACGATTGCCGATTGAGTCGGCAGTCCGTTAGAATGGAACGGGGTGTTACATCCTACCCAACTTAGAAAAAGTCTCGTCCTCGAGACTTACTAAGGACAAGCAGTGATCTAGGGTTGAGGCAATCCTAGACAAGTCGTTGCACTTGTTCATTTGGATCTTCACTTGCACAAGCTTCAAAATCAGCATATCGCTTAGACTGGATCGTGCGCACTTTTGAAGTGCACTTCTAGCGTGAACACGTCAACCAGCTCAGTGATAGCGAAGTCTCAGCACTCGAGCTTTACCTTTTCTTAAGTCTTGGATGGTGCAATAGTTCGAGGCGTCCCTCGAATAGATGCATTCAACCAAACTTAGGGTTAGTGAAAATCGGACAAGCTACTAGCGATACTCTCAAAGGTTCGCACAGGTTGGCACAAAAACCACTCGCAGCATACAACCAGACAAGCAAGCATATCATTCAAAACGTATTTTGAAAGTATTTAGACTTATTGTTGGAATATCCCATTGAGGCATTGAGAGAGAGCGTGCACATAACCCACGAACGAGCTTTCGAAATAGAGATATCGAATCGAAGTCCAAAGGCGTAGAAGCCAGGCTCTGATACCAACCTGTCACGCCCCGATCTCCCGCAGGCTATTTCGGCCGTTCCCGCTAGGCGGGAATCACCCTCGCCAGCGCTCCCGCGGAACAATCGCTTTAACCCATCCGGGCGTGATGCCATACGAGCGTGAACCGCGCCCGTGCAAGGCCGTGATTCATTGGCTGGCGGTAAGAGTTCTAAGCCACAGAGTCGCACAGATTGTCCGAGTACAGCGGAGTCATGAACGCATAGCAATTTGGTAACAGGTTCACTGAGTCGACAATATAACGGAAGCATTAAAACACAAGTTTGAAGTAAAGCAACTCTTTTATTGATATGAATATGTGTTTCAGGCGGCGTATAGCCGAGATTACAAGTCGCTCAAGCCTCTCTCTCTGAAACAGTAAAAGCGTGTCAAGTGGCTACAACTGTGGAATGATTGTACAGGCGAGTTCGGGCTATGTTCCAACATTATGTCTTGTATATGTGCTTTAGTCCCGGACGCACCGTTGCAAGGCTTCAGAGGGAACTCCTGGCCTTAGCACGCACGTTGGAGGCATCCGCACCGAACGAGGTTCTTTCGCACCCTGCATACAAACTGGTGGATTATCAGTACATTGAATGCACTGGTGGGGAAGCTACTCGCCCGCTCGACAAATCCAAACACGTAATACAGGTTCCGTGCACAACTATTAAGTTGTCTTTCTAGTTGCCTTAGGATTGGTTTCATGCAAACATTGAATAGCCTAACGTGTCGGGCAGTGCGCCGTGCGATGTTAGAGGATACACGGCGAGACTTACCAACTTACCATCTCCTTCCCTGTCCAAGGCAAACATTGAGACAAACAGTATAAATTCGAGCAGAGGCATGTATAAACATTCAGGAGGCAAGCATATGCAAACAGGAGGGTCGTTTTAACATGATCGTTCAGGTGTTCAGTCGATGCGATGCAGTGACTCGCACGCGGATAGCCGCTAAGCGAGGATGACTTATCTATATGAACAAGAGTCGCTGGCATAGCCATAAAGGACAATCTAGTCAATGACAAGGATGGTTTGCTACGTGCAAGAACGTGAGGCGCCGCATACCACCCTGTCCAAGTACGTGAGACTATACGTGCATTCAGTCTGTGACGAAGATGGAATGCAGCTAAGAATGTGAGTGCTACAAACCATCTCGTCCTAGAACGTGAGACTGAACAATGAGTTCCATCCGGATCGGATCGGCCCCAGTGCCCCGGAACCGTCCGTGGAACTTTACCTCATTTCCGAGTTGTCCGTGACATGCAGGTCAGGGTCTTTTCCAATTTCCATTATTTCGCCAAGCAGGCTACGTGATTACGTTTCCGCCAAGCAGGCTACGTGAGTTTCGCCAAGCAGGCTACGTGATTACGTTTTCGCCAAGCAGGCTACGTGATTACGTTTTCGCCAAGCAGGCTACGTGAGTTTCGCCAAGCAGGCTACGTGATTAAGTTTTCGCCAAGCAGGCTACGTGAGTACACGAGAACACGTGAACACGGATACTTGCAGGTTCGTTCAGGCACGGAACGACTACTTAGTAGTCTTCCGGGGTTTGGATGAAAACAAGGAAACATTCAAGCAGACAAGCATGCATTTCTAAGTAACATAAGCAGGCACGTTGCTCGGACCCGAAGGTAAGCCGAGAGTTGAAACCGTTAAGGGACTTAGCATGCGAGGGTCTGAATATAAGCAGTATTTCATTTTCCATATTCTAGCAAGCAATACAAGTTGGGATTTTCCCTTAGCTAGGTGCGTTGGATTTATTAGCATGCAGGGGGTGATTCACCTAGCGACTAGCATATATGATTCCAGATTTTATGTGTGCTGGCTAAGCAAAGACAAGTTCACCGTAGCCACCCACCTTAGCGATAATTCGCCTCGGTAGAGCGATACGTCTGAGCGAGCCTCTGAAAGTCCAAGCCGGGTTCCTGTAGGGGCAAGTCTGGATATCCTTTGCTTCTCCTTTGAGGCAAAGCGGGTCGGGACAGCTGCACGATTGCCGATTGAGTCGGCAGTCCGTTAGAATGGAACGGGGTGTTACAAATTATACCAAATTAACATGTGTTTGATTGTGTGTGACTAGTTTCGTATCCATAATTGGATATGTGTAGGCCGTATTTCAATAATTTGGCGATATTGGTTGATTTGGGAGTTTTCTTCCGACACGGGGGTTTGAGCTTGTCACATTTTGAAACGGGTACATAGTTGAGTAGCTAGATCTTCGTATTATTCATAATTATAATTTTAGACTTGCTCATGTCCTTCAGGATACGTTTGGTGGTGTGGTGGACTCGTATCGCAAGCGTATCATAGATCTAGTGTGATACGGCTGCGGTATACTTCACGTATTTGATACTTTGAATTCTAATTCAATTTACCTTGGTCATAATGATTAGAGTATTGTAATTATATTTATTATATGATATATATGTATATATATAATTATGTGTATGTTTTATATTTCTTTGTGGTGTGTTGGTGGTCATTGAAGAGTATGAGAGAGTTCATGTGCACTATTATTGTTGATATGTATAAGCATATATATATATATATATATATATATATATATATATATATATATATATATATATATATATATATAGTTATATGTATGTTTCTAATTATAATTGTGATGTGTTGGTGGTCATTGGAGAGTAGGTGAGAGTTCATGTACATTATTATTGTTGATATGTATAAGCATAGATATATAGGGATATATATATAGATATATATATATGTATATAGATATATGTATATATATAGTTATATGTATGTTTATAATTATAACTGTGATGTGTTGGTGGTCATTGGAGAGTAGGAGAGTTCATGTGCATCATTAGTATATATATATATATATATATATATATATATATATATATATATATATATATATATATATATATATATATATATATATATATATATATGTGTGTGTGTGTGTGTGTGTGTGTGTGTGTGTGTGTGTGTGTATGTGTGTGTGTGTGTGTGTGAGAGAGAGAGAGTGAGTGTATGTGTATAGGTGTATGTTGTTTGAATAAACAAAAAATGAGAGAAGAAGAGGGTTTATACGAAACCTTTCTTTTTTTCTTACAAACAAGAAAAAGAGTACAATTAATCCTATACGAGGATGTTGAGTACAATAAAAATAATTCTGGAGAAAAATTGCTATAGTAGTCTGATCTGCGGTCGATGTGCCTTGGACCACACGATGATGAAGAAGTGTTGTAGAAGAAGAAGAAGCTTCAAATGTTACAAGTGGGATTGAATTCTCGTTGCCAAAGTTGTCAATCAACACTCTTTGTCTGTGCTCTCTGTCTCTGATCTTTTCTTCTCTTGATTCTGTGACCAGGGGTCTCTATTTATAGATATCAGTCATAATAACTGTCCAGTTGGCGTAGAAGCCCAACTGTGAAGAAAGTGGCATCTTTTATGCGGCGGTTATAATAACTGCTATCCACGTTCGAATAACCTTATAAATCTGCGTATGACACATGTCCCATTATAAGGTAACGCGTATAATTGCTTCTCGAAGATCATGGCATACAAACCACGTAGATAACTGCACCTTGCGTAGAGATGGTTAGCGTAGAAGCCAAATAGCTGTCTTGTTGGCGTAAAAGCCAAATAAATGTCTTGTTGGCGTAAAAGCCAAGCTCTGCGTAAAACTTGAGGATTCATGGATAATAGACAACCAGCATAAAAAGCCAATTGTCTGTCACGACTGAGGTCTTGAGCGTATTCTGGGCTAAATAGCCTTATTACGTACCATTGTAAATATAGTCGAGTTGGCGTATTTCGAGGAGATAGCATACGGCATACTCCTATAATTAAAAATAACCTGGTTGGTGTAAAATGCAAGGATGGTGATATGAGCGTATTAGTCACAGTTTTAGCTTTCTTTGTCACGCCCTAGTCTCAAAATATCGAGGGACCGGACACGTGGCAATGGCCAGCAGCACGCACCGATGGACAACCCAATTTAATGGATCCATCAGGGCATGTTTAAGTTGTAGTCTAACAATAAATAGATCCAACAGTACAAGTCATAGTCTATACTAATCTCATCCACAACAGATAATCACAGATTAAATGCCAGAAATAATGCAATAGAATAAATAAGCAATCTCAAATAAGTATCTTGGGAACAATCCGAGAATATGTCTGGTACATCGAATGCAAATAGACAGGAAATAAATCAACTGAAAATAGAAATACTGAGTATATGGAGCCGGTACTCAGGAGAAGTCTTCTGCCACGATCTCGTCCTCAGGTTCCTGTTCTGTTCCGAGAAGTGCTCATGTTCCGTACACCTCGGGGTAGATCTCTTCGGCTATACCTAGGGACATAGTCCATTCCAGGTCTTCAGGGGACATAACAAGGTACAGATAATACAAGCCAAAATAAATACAGTGCAGAAATAAGAAACAATAGGGTAAATAAATAAACTAGCTAAGTGATATGCAAGTGAGAGTTTTAGTCATACTCAGGCTGAGACTACTACAGGATCAGTGTCGAAGAAACCATAGCAGTATTTTCTCGAAGGGCCAGTAAGGTACCAAAGCTCTGTATCAGAGACTAAGACACCTCCACATAACATTATTTATATTATAATCAGCCTTGATATGGTAATACTCTCCCCACCCCATGTAATCTCACGTCACAGTTCCATAATGTCTCAGGTCCAGTCACGTAAGATCAACTAATGCAGTAAGTCAGAATAGATTCTAAGCAAGTTTACTGTATATGTCATAAAACCTGTATCCTATACAGAATCACCTTGAATATTTTAGGAAGATTCTGTCTCATGATCAGTGTCAAGTGTCCTGGGTATAATGTACTTGATAATGCAAGTACGATAATATAAATGTCACGATATCCATCTCTAAGTGACGTTACACAACCCCGCGTACGGTGTTGGCACCCGACTATAATCGGACTCTAAGCAAGTCACACGGCCCTAGGGTTGAGCATGTACAATAGTTATAACATATATATTCAAAGGAATAATTAACAACAACTGCAAGTTTGGCAAGGTACACTTGCCTGCGGTTCCGGTTCCAATTGCTGCTCTGACTTCAGCTGGAATTGCAGGCGGTACTCCGGTTGCTGAAATAAACATCACCATCAGATCTAAAAAATATCAATCAGCTAGAAATGCCTGTCCTTGAGTCTAATTTGGAGACAAGGGCAAAAATGGCAATTTTGGGTCAAAACGGGGTCCACATGTGGGCCCGCTTTGCACCGAAAAATGTGTCAGGGTCAAAGGTCTCCAAATTTGCCAAACTTAGTGTCAACGGGTCAGGAACGATGATACGAACCCAACGAAACTTCCAGAATTGGATTCGATGAGCCGATCACAAAATCGTCCGTCGAGTGGGGCCTGTAGGGCCCACGACACGCGATTTCGTCAATGTTCTCAGAATTGAACCAAACTTGGGTCACAGGACCAGCGTATCGCTACGAGTCCGATGGCACAAGTTTTGTTTTGATCCGACATGTGTACACAAAGTTAGGGTATAATTTAGAAAAGTCGAATTTGGGGCGTTGTCCGCGGATACGCGTTGATCCCGGTATGCACACACACCCGAATCGACTTCTGCGAAATCTCATACGTCCGTATCGACGGTGCACACGTATCTGTGAAGACCGCGCGCGACCAAGTCGTCCCGTTTGGCGGAGCGTACCCAGTTTCAGGGTGAATCAGGGTATTATTTTTCTGGTTTTTGGATCGCGGTTCGCGATCGCCACAGGACGCGATGCCCCGAGCGGGTTGTACGGACACCGAGGGGGTTATGCAAGCTACACAACGCAACTGACGGAATCAAAAACGGGGTTACGAGCAGAAAGATACGCGTACCTGAATAGGGTCCAAAAAACCCGGAAATCTCGTGTCCGACATGTGTCCGACACGTGTCCTGTACACAGAGAGAACTAGGGTTAGGGTTAGGGTTTCTCAGGCGGAGGACGGCGACTCTGCGACGGGGAGGCCGGCCGGAGGGCTAGGCGGCACTGGCGAGGCGTCGGCGGAGGCGTTGGCGTGGGCACGGCGGCCGGAGGAGGCATCGGAGCTGGGGAAGAAGGAGGAGGGGAGAAAGGAGGAGGAGAAAGGGGAAGCTGCGGGCGGCTCACGGCAGGGCTGGGCGGAGGCGGTGGCGCACTGGCGAGGCTCGGTGAGGGGAGGCGTGGCCGGTGAGGGGAGGCGTGAGACGGAGCGGGACGGTGGCGGATCGGAGGGGGTGACCGGAGAAGAGGGTGGTGGGGTTTTTTATAGGGGAGGAGCGAGGCGAGGGGGCCGAGGGAGGCGGCGCTGGGGTAGGGGTCAGGTGCAGCGGGCGGGGGCGCGTGGCAGGCGTGGCGCGGCGGACTCGGCGGCGGACGCGGGCGGCGGCGCCGGACGCGGGGGAAGGAGAGCGGGTCGCGCGGGGTGAGGGGGGAAACTGGTCGCGGGTCGGGCTCGCGGGTGGGTCTGGCCGACCCGACCCGACCCGACCCGGTAGCCACGGGCTGGGCCGGTTGGGCTGGGCCGGGCTCGGGTTAAGGGTTTATAATTAAATAAATAAATAAATAAATAAATATTAGTTTTTGGGTTATTAAAAATAGGTCCGGGGCCCAATAAATTCCCAGAAAATTATCCTAAGTCCAGTTTTTCATTTTACACCCAAAAATATTATTTTCATAATATTTTAATATTATTTATTATTATTTAAAAATTATTTAATAATTAAAACCCTGAATTTAATTAGGAAAAAATCCCAGAAAATTCCAGAAAATTGTGAAAATCCAAATTTAAAAATTCTTGAAAAATCAGGGGGTTTACAATCTACCCCCCTTAAGAGGATTGCGTCCTCGCAATCAAAGAATAACCGGTCAGCAGAGATGACACGGTTGCAAGTATCGTTCGAAACACATCACAAGATACTTAGGGAAATACCGTTTCCCTAAGAATGAAAGTTATGCACTTTCTAGAGCTAAAGCAAAAGAACTACAAATTTTTTAGAAAACTAGGTTATTTATTAACAAGCTGCAAATTACTAGGTTGGGACTAAGGTCACGAACCAACGGGCACGAGCTAAAACAAGACTAGAAACGGATAACTATGAATCACTTACGCGCATTAGCTACTCCACGAGTCTGCGCGTTCTCCAAAGTCATCGCGTAAGCTTGTCCGCGTCCTTAAGGTAGATTCCTCTGCTGCTGCTGGGCTGGCTGGTAGGGTGCTGCTTGAGGCACTGGTGGAGCTTGCTGGTTCGCCTTTGGTGCTCTTTTTCTACGCTCAGGGCAGTCTTTTACTGCATGCTGTCTGGATCCGCAGCCTAAGCATAGTCCGAATTTACGTCTACACTCCTTCTCGACATGGTCTATCTTGCCGCAGTAGTAACAAGTAGGAAGGAATGAGGCTCTTGGTGCTGCTCTTGGTGGTGGGTTTATTTATTGACGCTTTGCAGACTCCTCTTGTGCTGCTCTGGTTGGTGCGGATGTGGAAGGCCGTTTTAGGCGAGACTCTCTCCTGGTGACGCATTCCATGCGTCGGGCTGCAGCAAGGACGTCTGAGTAAAAGGTAGGTACGACGGATCCGATCAGTCTCTGTAGCTCGAAGTTTAGTCCGTCGAAGAATTTCTCGGCCTTCTTTTCCTCTGTCGGGATCAGGGTTGGGGCGAAGCGGCTCAGACGAATGAATTCCGCGTTGTATTCTTCCACCGTCATAGCATCCTGAGTGAGGCGATTGAACTTGTCCCAAAGTTCTGATCGTGCGATAGCCAGAATGTACATCTCCTGGAAGATTCTGGAGAACTCCTCCCAAGTGACTCGGTCTGGTCCGAGTCGTCTCTCTTCGGATAGCCACCAGTGATGAGCATTGCCAGTCAATTGCATTCTGACGGCAATCATCCAACGTTCCCGTGGTAGCTCTGCTGCTTCCAGTTGATGTTGTATGTTGGTGAGCCACTCATGAACTTCTGTGGGCTCCTTCTTGCCAAAAAAATTGTGGGGCTTCAGTTGGCGGAAGTCAGTGATAGAGCCCGTCGAAGGCCGTCGAGCTGGTAGTTGGCCTGCTCCAGTGCAGTTACGATGCTGCTCCTCAAGTAATCAGCCTCGCGACGCTGAGCCTCGTGTTGGATTTGTTGTTGGGCTTGCATCATCGCATAGATCATTTGGAATATCTGTTGCCCATCAATCGGCTGTCCTTGTGGGAATACGGGCGCTGGTGGAACGAACTACGGCGGAGGTGGGATGTCATCACGCCGAAATCTGGAGGTAGGTTGACCTGCCTGCTGGCTCTGTTGAGTTGATGGAACTCCTCCGACTGGTGTCACTTCATCGTCATAGGTGACACCTGTAGCTTGTGGTGTTCCGGTGGGAGTCTCGTTGCACTCTTGTGGGTCCATTTCCCTGCATCCAAAATAAACAATAAGAGGCACACAGGAATCAAGGCATGATGTAAGTAAATTATTTGAAGTCGATATAGAGATCAAGAATGATTCAAGCAAGTGGATGAGATCCTAAAACTTATCATATTCTTATTGCAGGCATGTTCGGTCCCTAAGTTGAAACCAAACAATTTAGTCGTTGACCTGCATGGGCCACCAAAAAAACCATGTCACGCCCCAGTCCCAAAATATCGAGGGACCGGACACGTGGCAATGGCCAGCAGCACGCACCGATGGACAACCCAATTTAATGGATCCATCAGGGCATGATTAAGCTGTAGTCTAACAATAAATAGATCCAACAGTACAAGTCACAGTCTATACTAATCTCATCCATAACAGATAATCACAGATTAAATGCCAGAAATAATGCAATAGAATAAATAAGCAATCTCAAATAAGTGTCTCGGGAACAATCCGAGAATATGTCTGGTACATCAAATACAAATAAACAGGAAATAAATCAACTGAAAATAGAAATACTGAGTATATGGAGTCGGTACTCAGGAGAAGTCTTCTGCCACGATCTCGTCCTCAGGTTCCTGTTCTGTTCCGAGAAGTGCTCATGTTCCGTACACCTCGGGGTAGATCTCTTCGGCTATACCGGGGGATATAGTCCATTCCAGGTCTTCAGAGGACATAACAAGGTACAGATAATACAAGCCAAAATAAATACAGTGCAGAAATAAGGAACAATAGGGTAAATAAATAAACCAGCTAAGTGATATGCAAGTGAGAGTTTTAGTCATACTCAGGCTGAGACTACTACAGGATCAGTGTCGAAGAAACTATAGCAGTATTTTCTCGAAGGGCCAGTAAGGTACCAAAGCTCTGTATCAGAGACTAAGACACCTCCACATAACATTATTTATATTATAATCAGCCTTGATATGGTAATACTCTCCCCACCCCATGTAATCTCACGTCACAGTTCCATAATGTCTCAGGTCCAGTCACGCAAGATCAACTAATACAGTAAGTCAGAATAGATTCTAAGCAAGTTTATTGTATATGTCATAAAACCTGTATCCTATACAGAATCACCTTGAATATTTTAGGAAGATTCTGTCTCATGATCAGTGTCAAGTGTCCTGGGTATAATGTACTTGATAATGCAAGTACGATAATATAAATGTTACGATATCCATCTCTAAGTGATGTTACACAACCCCGCGTACGGTGTTGGCACCCGACTATAATCGGATGCTAAGCAAGTCACACGGCCCTAGGGTTGAGCATGTACAATAGTTATAATATATATATTCAAAGGAATAATTAACAACAACTGCAAGTTTGGCAAGGTACACTTGCCTGCGGTTCCGGTTCCAATTGCTGCTCTGACTTCAGCTGGAATTGCAGGCGGTACTCCGGTTGCTGAAATAAACATCACCATCAGATCTAGAAAATACAATCAGCTAGAAACGCCTGTCCTTGAGTCCAATTTGGAGACAAGGGCAAAAATGGCAATTTCGGGTCAAAACGGGGTCCACATGGGGCCCGCTTTGCATCAAAAAATGTGTCAGGGTCAAAGGTCTCCAAATTTGCCAAACTTAGTGTCAACAAGTCAGGAACGATGATACAAACCCAACGGAACTTCCAGAATTGGATTCCGATGAGCCGATCACAAAATCGCCCGTCGAGTGGGGCCTGTGGGGCCCACGACACGCGATTTCGTCAACGTTCTCAGAATCGAACCAAACTTGGGTCACAGGACCAACGTATCGCTACGAGTCTGATGGCGCAAGTTTTGTTTCGATCCGACGTGTGTACACAAAGTTAGGGTACGATTCAGAAAAGTCGGATACGGGATGTTGTCCGCGGATACGCGTTGATCCCGGTGTGCACGCACACCCGAATCGACTTCTGCAAAATCTCACACGTCCGTATCGACGGCGCGCACGTATCTGTGAAGACCACGCGCGACCAAGTTGTCCCGTTTGGTGGGGCGTACCCAGTTTCGGGGTGAATCAGGGCATTATTTTTCCGGTTTTTGGATCGCGGTTCGCGATCGCCACAGGACGCGATGCCCCGAGCGGATTGCACGGGCACCGAGGGGGTTATACAGGCTACGCAACGCAACTGACGGAATCGAAAACGGGGTTACGAGCAGAAAGATACGCGTACCTGAACAGGGGCTGAAAAACCCGAAAATCTCGTGTCCGACACGTGTCCTGTACACAGAGAGAACTAGGGTTAGGGTTAGGGTTAGGGTTTCTCAGGCGGATGACGGCGACTCTGTGGCGGGGAGGCTGGCCGGAGGGCTAGGCGGCAATGGCGAGGCGTCGGCGGAGGCATTGGCGTGGGCACGGCGGCCGGAGGAGGCGTCGGAGCTAGGGTAGAAGGAGGAGGGAAGAAAGGAGGAGGAGAAACGGGAAGCTGTGGGCGGCTCACGGCGGGGCTGGGCGGAGGCGGTGGCGCACTGGCGAGGCTCGGCGAGGGGAGGCGTGGCTGGGGGGCTGGCGGCACGGCGGCGGGAGGAGACGGAGCGGGACGGTGGCGGATCGGAGGGGGTGACCGGAGAAGAGGGTGGTGGGGGTTTTTATAGGGGAGGAGCGAGGCGAGGGGGCCGAGGGTAGCGGCGCTGGGGTCGGGGTCAGGCGCAGCGGGCGGGGGCGCGTGGCCGGCATGGCGCGGCGGACTCGGCGGCGGACGCGGGCGGCGGCGCCGGACGCGGGGGAAGGAGAGCAGGTCGCGCGGGGTGAGGGGGGAAACGGGTCGCGGGTCGGGCTCGCGGGCGGGTCTGGCCGACCCGACCCGGTAGCCACGGGCTGGGCCGGTTGGGCCGGGCTCGGGTTAAGGGTTTATAATTAAATAAATAAATAAATAAATAAATAAATAAATATTAGTTTTTGGGTTATTAAAAATAGGTCCGGGGCCCAATAAATTCCCAGAAAATTACCTTAAGTCCAGTTTTTCATTTTACACCTAAAAATATTATTTTAATAATATTTTAATATTATTTATTATCATTTAAAAATCATTTAATAATTAAAACCCTGAATTTAATTAGGGAAAAATCCCAGAAAATTCCAGAAAATTGTGAAAATCCAAATTTAAAAATTCTTGAAAAATCAGGGGGTTTACATTCTCAGTCATTTTAAAAATAGAACAAAATCTCGTGCATTAAATGCAGAGATCTGCCCCTATCTCGTGCATTAAATGTAGAGATATGCCTCGAGCTCTGTACGAAAAATAGCTTTTGACGTGGTGTCTGATTTTGTCTCATCTTGAGAGTAAAGACTCATTTCTGCCTATGTAGAATAGGCAGCGTATTCTTTGAATGCGTAAAAATGACTTGTATCAAGAATATGTCACTAAACGATATCCTGGGTCTCTGCGCAAATCATTATCACAGTCGTCCTCTCGATCGTTGTGTAGTACTTTTTGTTAGGAGTCAGGTTCACTATTTTGTCTGACATATTCATCCGAGGAATACGAAGAGTTCCTCGTACAACTTCATGCTGCATTAAAAGCAAACATATTTTACGCAGGGAGGTATAGCAACCTTTTAATGCCAAAATAGCCTTGGAGTGTTGCTTTACGCGGACAACTCTGAAGCTTTTCTTTACGCCAAATAGCTCTGAAGTCGTATTTTATGCCACACAGCTCGGAAGCTCTGTTTTACGCAAACTTCATGTATGTTGGGGGTTTTGAATGTATAATGCGCGTACAATTCCCCAGCGTATTTCATGCTTCTACATGTGTGTATGTATGTATGTGTGTATGTGAGCTAGAGGAAAGAAGAAAGCAGTAAAAAGTAGTCAATAAGCAGTGGAAAGCAGCAGCGATAAGCAGCAAAAGCATCAGCAAAAACAGCAGCGATAAGCAGCAGAAGCAACGATAAGCTGCAGCAGTAGCGATAAGCTGCAGTAAGCTGTAGTAATCTGCAGTAAGCTGTAGCAAGCAGCGATAAGCTGCAGTAGCTTGAGTGCTTATAGTTAAGTTGTGGATAAGTTAGGGTAAGCTAGTTAATAATCTAGTTAGTTTATATTGATAAGTTAGTAAGTTATGTAAGTTAGTATATATATATATATATATATATATATATATATATATTGATAAGTTTGTAAGTTAAGTATATATACTAACTAACAATCTATACTTAACTTACTAACTTATATATATATATATATATATATATATATATATATATATATATATATATATATATATATATATATATATATATATATATATATAAGCATTAGTTAATATTAGTTAGTATTTATTTCTAGATTACCTTGAGCTACACCAAGGTAATGAGAGTTGAGGTATCTTGGGTATGGGTATTGAATATCCGAAGGGGTATGTTAGTATGTTAGTTTAGTATAGTATTGTTATAAGTTTAAATGCATATTAGTGTATAGTGAGGTGTATGGGTAGTTAGCTATATGTTAGATATTGAATTACCTTGTGATACCAAGGTAATGTCAAGGTATTGGTTTATACTCATGGTATTGGGTTTGTGTATCAAGATGGATGTGTAGGTGGTGTGATGCCGCATTTGGTTCAAAGTCAAGGTATCCACTTAGCATTAGTTTGGCTAGGAGTACTATATATTTTGTCTTGTATATATATATTATGGTATTTTCATATCTAATAACTTACGTATCTTATGCTACGGTACTATGTTGGTATCCTAGTATCCTAACATAGCTAGTATAGCCTAGTTACATAGTGTATGGATCCAATATCATAGAGATGGACTCATACAACCTAGAAATAGCTAGTTTGACCTAGAGTTGTCCTAGTTTGACTGTTTTGACTTAGAAATAGCTTTATAACCTAAAATTGAACTAGTTTAACTTGTTTTTATTATAAAACCTTGTATTAATATAATATTCCATATATAGGTCTGTGTGACACCAGTTCGAATACCGTTTCGCATTATTTGCTCTGGACCACAAGCGAGTACATTCTCTAATAGTTTTCATTATTTGATTACTACTATAATTCAAGTATTTAGAAATATTACTTATGATTATTTGACACATTGGTACACGGATTGGTATTGTTATTGTTATTGGATCGTCAGTCATGAGATATTACCTTGATTATCGAGATGGTATCGAATGCTGCTCCTTGTTGGTATTGGATAACATTGGATATTATAGGTTAAACATAGGATACATTGGCTAGTAACGTGTCATGATTAGATCCATCGTATCAGCCGTGGCGAGAAAAATACTAATTAAATATGTGATCAAGAACTATTAGCTAGTAGTGTAATCATTGGCTACTAACTAATCATACACTTCACGTATGGTTGAGTTAGCTCCTTAGGGTAATCATTGAATATCTCAAGCCAATCACATATCTAGTTAGTATCTCAAAACACATGGTATATTGTAAACTCTATTTCAATTCATAAATTACCATGTTCTATTTTTGATATTATAGTTCATCTCCTTCATTCTTGTATACATTAATTTATATTTTTGTTGCTAGTTTTGCATGTTCCTTCATTGTTCTTAGATCATCAGTTATATTATCATTGTATATAGCATCCTCTATTTTACTATTTTATAGTTTTTGTCAATTAATTGGAACTGCTATTGGATTGTACTTTGTTCCATTCCTGACTAGATAATATTTTTTAGAGTTTTCGGTAGATTGGTGTCCGATTTACTACGGACCTCGACCTATAGATGGTGCAGACATGGATCACAAGTTTTGGAGTGACGGCCAAAATATCTAGCCGGAATCACTAGTTATCATAGTTAGTTTTCTTTAGCATTTTGGTACCGGATTTATTTCCGACGTATATTTGAGACTTGGATATTATTTCTATTTATTGTTATTATATTTAGACTGCATAGTTATATTAGACTTCTTTGATATCTTATCGTGCTATAGATGTGTGATTGGGTATTGTGTTGCATTAAGTATATTGGCAGATTATACATTATAGAGAGATAATTAGATAGTATAGTCGACATAGACAGCATTCTACCGTCGATGCTGCGGCGTAGGCTGGACGTACCCACGTACTCGTGCCCCTTTACCGGGTGTGGGTCATGACAACTTGGTCATGTAAAACCAGTGGGGTCAGACCCCAAATAGTAAGTACCACAAAGAAAGCACGAAATAAAAAAATAAAACCAGTTCTATAGCTGAGATGCTTAAACCAACAATCAATGGCATATATCCCATGCATGACATGACACAATACCCCTTCACCAAACAAGGACAGGAAGTGTCACATCACATTAAGATAGAATACGTCCCTTAATTATGGTCCAACTGGAATAACTCTGCATCGTAGTTTTAGTCCACAGGCTATCTTAACATAGTAGCGTAATCCAACAACCAAACAAGGACATGAGTTGAAGTATCATACCATTGAAGGACCGTGAGGCAACTCTAAATAGGGGTGAATAGAGTACAGCAGAATAATCTACCGAATTTTAAAATATCAGAATGAAGGCAGTTACTAACTAACAGTGTATATAAAGACAGTAAAGTAAAGCAGTAAAGTAGAGAGAGAAAGCAAAAGCAAATACCATGATGTATATTAGTTTTCCTCTGAGAGGACTAGTCCAGTCCCGAGAACTCAAGCTTGGAGTTTTATCTACTATAATCACCAATAGTGAATCACAAGCTTTGATCCGAACGCTTGCCACTTCTTTAAAATATGAGGTTTGATCCGAAGTCTCACAACTTCACAGCTTAGAGAGAGAGAGTAACTGATGGAACAAAGCTCTTTACAACTCTGAAGACTTCTAGATCGAGATCGCACTTGGCACTAGGAAGGCTAGGGAGTTGCTCTTTGAGATAGGAAAGTTAAGGCTTTAGAGGTTTTCTCACAATAGGATAGAAGACTAAAGAATTGTTGAGTGAGTAAGAATGAAGAATTTTAATCCTATTTATAGGGTGTAGGAAAATAAAATTCGGCCAAAATTCGGATGGGGTTTAATTCAAATTTCCAACTGTTGGGCCAAGAAATCAGGAGCTTATTGAACTGGTTGATTTCATACCAAAAGGGTAACCGAGTTTAATCTGAGTTCAGCATGAGTTCATCCCAAGTTCGGTCTCATAGTATAGTAGACTTTGTAAATAAATGTGGCCTGATTTGGTGGATGGGTTCTTTTGGCTCATTTGAGTGGACTAGGTATTTGGGTATAGGTATTTAGGATTTGCAAGTACGACTCAGCTTATATCAGTCCTAGACTCAAATAAATAAAAGATTATATTTGAATAGATGCATTACAAACGATATATAATAGCAGTATTGAGGCTTCAGATCATGATATATCAATTGCATGGTTTAGTTAACTATCAAAATCAAGTTGATTGAGACCGGATGGGCCAACAATTTCTCCCATTTTGATAATTGACAAACTATGAATGATACTGCAAGTCTTTGATATGCAAGGCTCCCCCATAACTATAGAGCAGTTGATATACTGAAGACAACGTCTGTCAAGTATCATCTTGTATGCTAGTATCATGTTTGTCTTTCTTTCCATTATCATTTGATCGAAATTGCATGCTCCCCCAAAATCGGTGAGATGACAAAAAAAAAAGAGTAAAGCGTATATAGGATAATATATAATGACAAAAGAAAAATTACAATAAACTTTTATTCATTTGAAAGAAAAACATACAAAAACAGATGTGTAGTGGAAACATCATAGTAGAGCATCTAAATGTAAACTTTTAAAATATTTAAATCCATTGAGTAACTAGTTGTCATGTTCTTCATCTTCATCATTAGATTCAACTATTCTGTTTGGATCAAAGAAGGCATCAGCTGGATCCAAATATCGCTGAACATAGGAGTGATCAATAAGAAATCCTTGTTGATTCATATTTCGAAGAATTGGAAAAGGTTCGGCTGGGTGTTTCGATAGGGTGTACTGGATGTCTATCAAAGTGTTGCCAAGAGCCTGAGTCTAAAGAGTTTGGCGATGATCAGTAGCACGAATGCGTATATCTTCTTTGCGAAAGCGATCACGCAACAGATTGAAAATATACTCTAAGGTTTGCGGTTGAAAATAGACTCTAAAGTTTGCGGTTGTTCATCAACAGGAGGGACAGAATCAACATGATGAGTGTTGGAGTTTAATGATGACTTATAAGTTGGAGTTTAATGATGACTTATAAGGTAAAAGCATAGTTGGCCCAATTCTCTGAATTCTATTAAGGTATAAATTTTCCTCAATATTTGGACAAGTATCCAAAGAAATAACTGAAAATGGTTGGCAAGTACATGGCGTATAGTAGTGGACGCCATTTCTTGCGACATTGAACCATTTGAGATAAGATGGTCTGGGAAACATTAAAGTTAATGCCGAAATGCAAGTGACATAAAGCTGACATTTTTAGATAAGAGACCTCGTCAAAGTAAGTCTTCTTAGGTAGAAAAGTTGAAAAGATAATACGATGTATTTCAAAGAAGTGACCATTCAAATATCTAACATGAAATTTTCTAGGTGGACATTCAAGAGGGTGACAAAAGATATTTTTTGAAAGAATCTAGAGTTAAGCTATGGTCGAATTAAACTTGCATGATGTTGACTAAGGTTTGTCCATCAGCGGGAATACGCAGGATTTTATCCAAGTCATTCGCATCGAATTTAATTGGAATGCCACGAACTCTAGATGAAATAGTGTCATGTTTATATGTTAAGTTACAATAGAATATTTGAATAGCATTGGTATAAATTTTGGTACGGGTCATAACAAATTCTTCAAGTTGAAGTTTTTAAAAAATATGTAGATAGTCTTTGTGTTGGGAAAAAAATCAATAGGATGCCCAAAATAGATATGTCTCTTGGAGTAGTCATTAAACTAATCATTTAAAATTTTGAGGCTTCGAAAGGTGAAACCATCGAATTCTCCTATGTTTGGCATAATGAGATAGAAAAGAGAGTCGAAAAAAGAGTCTATTTTCCTTTTATGGGCCATTGGGAGAGGATGTAGGAGGAAAAGCAAGTTTATTTGTGGAGGAGGGATAATTTTTGTTGGTCTGAATGAATGAGCAATAAAATGATCTATAAATAGAGTAGCAGAAACCTAAATTAGGAAGAAGATTAATGATATAGCATATTCTGGAATTAAACTAATCGAGTTCGGTCCAAGCTCGGCCCGAGTTTGGTCCAAATTTTGTAGACATTTATTTCTAAAATCTCAATGTAACTTTAATCGATATTATGCCTTTCTTGACTTGATATAAATACAGAATAGTAAGTGTTAAACTTAAATCGTATGTTTTCAAGAGTTTAAATCATCTCGGAGTAGCTGTAGAGGCCGGATCCCAGCTAGCGGTGATCCGAAGACACTTAAATACCGTGTCGCTTAAGGTTATTTACATATTTTTGACAGAAGGGCCCTTTCGGCTTGTATCCAAAATTTTCAAAACTTTTGAAAAGTGTGACAAAAAATTTGTAAAGCATCTTATGATTCTTATATTTTATCAGAATCCAAAAGACCTAATTCTCAACGAATAAAGTTGAATCGATCTTCAGCTAAAGGTTTAGTAAAGATGTTTGCTAATTGATGTTCCGTGTCCACATACTCTAAATAAATATCTCCATGTAATTGATGATCCCTTAGAAAATGATGACGAATTTCTATGTGCTTAGTGCGTGAGTGACATACTGAATTTTTGGTGAGATTAATGGTGCTAGTGTTATCACAGAAAATAAGAATATTCTTATAGTGTAGATTGAAGTCTTCTAGGGTTTGCTTCTTCCACAAAATTTGAGCATAACAACGTCCTGTAGTGATATACTCTGCCTCAGTTGTTGATAATTGTCACGCCCCAGTCCCAAAATACGTAGGACTAGAAATACGTAACATGCCCAGCCGTATGTATACGAACTCTAATATATAGAAACCATATACACATGTACGTTGTACATGAATATCCAATCCACCAATGGTAATATACTATCACAACAAGTCACACAAAATCTATATCTCATCCATAGCATAAATAATCAGTAGGAATAAAGAGCTGAATAATAACTGAGTATCCAAGATTAGTATCAAGTCTGATAGTCGGGTGGAAACAAATCCACTACAAAATAACTATACTGAAGTAGTAACAAAATCTCTAAACAGCGTCAATAAATCACAGATACTCTGAGGGTAAGATCTCCTCAGTTTGGTAAGTAGAGTCAGGTCCAGGTCCGTACTCCTGCGGATACTCCTGCTCGTCCATATCTGGAAAGGGACCAGGTCCTCAGAGGGACGTAACAAGATACATAATAACATGCCAATAAAGTACTGAAATATAAACATCCAATGGGTTGCCTAACCGTCTAAGTGAATGCAATTTGAGAACAACTTTCCAACACATGGGCTATCTGGCCAATAATGGGATTGGCATGATTCTCTCAAAGAATCAGGGGCCTACAAGCATGTCATCTTTTGAACGACAGAGGCCGCCTGAAAATATATAGTGGTCATCATCACCCTTTTCTCCGGTGGAGAATTCGGGCTTACAGGAGAAAAGTGCAAAAGAGCCCAAACGCCTGACTTATTGTTCTCTTCACCCCATGCTCTAGGCATGTCATATCTATGACACGATAAAACCTCTAAATAACTGTCAGGTCTACTAGCATACAAAGTTTCTATCAGCAGTCATCCCTAACGCACGGCTCATACGTACAAGCGGCCAACCCAATACGTAGTCCGGGATCTATATAAGACTCACAACTCGTGTAACAACTGTATCACGGCCAATGAACCTAATGATGCTCCATAATACTGGGGTGGTCTCATAAACAAGGTCCAATGCAAATACATAAATAAAAACAGAATTAGGCATCATATGAAATATAAATAATAGTATTATGGCAAGGTATACTTGCCGAGCAAGAATTTCGTATAGTGCAAGCGTCCACAACAGTGTTTAAGTTTAGTGAAAGAAGAATTGTAGTTAGGGTTTGGGAGAGTTGTAATAGTATATATAGAGAATAAGAGGTAGTGGAGGGAAAACTTAGTATTTAAGAAACTACTGCCGCTGCTGTTTCTTTCTTTCTTTCATTGGTTTTGGTTTCGGTTGAGGGATGTTTTAGTAATACTAGTGTTTAAGAAGCGGTGGAATAAGAGGCTTACACACGCGGAGAAGAAAAAGGGAAGTCGGTTTGCTACTGCTGCTGTTGATTTCTAACTTTCTTTCTTTCTTTGTTTTGTTTTGTTTTGGATAGGGGTGGTTAACGGGTAGGTTATAAGATTTGGGTTTGGGTTAGATCCAATAGTAATGGGTTTGAGTCCAATAGGAATTCTATTTTCTATTCTTTTCTTTTTCTTTTTCTTTCTTTTTCTTATTCCTTTTTCTTATTAATTATATAAATATATATATATATATATATATATATATATATATTTATACATAGAAAATTCTAAAAATTATATTGGTGCATACCATTAAGCTAACTAATGTCCAAAGGGTCTCCTACATGGAATAAATTAGAAAAAATTTATAATGGCTCCATAAATCTCCTAGATGCATAAATATCTTAAATAAATATTAAATAAAATCTATCTCCTCTATTTAGCTCATAACTACTATAAATAAATTAAATAATTAATAATAATAAAATTAATATGGTTTTTAAAATTAGGGATTTTACATTCTACCCAATTTATAAAAATTTCGTCCTCGAAATTAAACTATGCCCTGGTAGAAAGTCAAGAATGGTATAAGATATAAATTAACAAGTAATTTTATACCTTGTTCCGTGAATAGGTTCAAAAAATGTTTGCGCATGTCATCCTCGCGCTCTCAAGTAGATTCTTCTGGCGTGTCATGCTTCCATGCCACGCGGACCAAGGAAATAGACTGGTTCCCCAATACTTTCTTTCGATGATCAAGGATTCCCACAGGTTGCTCTTGATATGACAAGCTCGGCCCAATGGTGATCTCCGAATGGTCGAGAACATGACTGATGTCTGCCACATATCACCTGAGCTGCGACATATAGAATACGTCATGTACTCCCTCAAGTGAAGGTGGTAGCGTAAGTCGATAAGCCACTTCTCCCACTCTCTCTAGCACGTTAAATGGTCAAATATACCTTGGACTTAAGTTGTCACGCCCTCCGAATCGAATGGTGCCTCTGGTAGGTGATATCCTTAAGAAGACATGATCGCCCTCTTTAAACTCCAAGGGATGACGATGAAGGTCTGCCCATTATTTCTGTCTGTCTTGTGCTGCTCACAAGTGTCCTTGTATCTTCTTAACTGTCTCAACGGTGTTGACCACTAACTCTGGTCCCAGAATCTGACGTTCTTCCATGTCACTCTAACACACAGAAGATCTACACTTTCTTCCATACAATGCTTCAAACAGAGCCATCTGGATGCTTGCCTGATAGCTATTGTTGTAGGAAAACTCCACAAGATGTAGGTGGTCCTCCCATGATCCTCCAAAGTCTAACATACACTTCCTCAACATATCCTCCAATGTCTGAATAGTACGTTCTGGCTGCCCATCTGTTTGTGGGTGATAAGATGTACTAAATTTTAGACGAGTTCCAAGACTCTCTTGCATGCTCCTCCAAAAGTGCGATGTAAAGCGCAAATCTCTATCTGATATAATGCTGACTGGTACGCCGTACAATCTTATGATCTGTCTCATATATAAGTCAGCCAAAGCTTCTGTAGATTGGCCAACTCTAAAAGGCAAGAAATGGGCTGACTTGGTGAGTCGGTCCACTATTACCCATACTGTATCTCTTCCACTGGGACTCTTGGGAAAACCCGTAATAAAGTCCATAGTGATGTGCTTCCACTTCCATTCTGGAATCAGAAGTGGTTGCAATAACCCTGCTGTTCTCTGGTGCTCCACCTTTACTTGCTGATATACCAAATATTTAGCTATAAAGTGAGCTATCTCTCTTTTTGTTCCATGCCACCAAAAATGGTGTCGTAAATCACGATACATCTTGGTGCCTCCAGGATGAACAGAATATATCGAACTATGAGCTTCTGTCATCAGCTTCAGTCGAATCTCTCCATTTGGAACATAAAGACGATCCCCACATCGCAATGTCCCGTCATCATGGATGCGCAGTCATGTCTGCTCTTCGGCCTCTGTCCTTTCCTTTAATCTTCTGAATCTGGCGTCGGTAGGTAATGCTGCTTGATTCTCTCTACTAGTGATGATTGTACTTGCAAGTTGGCTAGTATCTCGTCTGCTCCGAGTAATATTATTTTAATGCCAAGACCTTGCAAGTCCTTCAATAATTATCTCTATCATCAAGAAATAAGTTGCTGGCTTCCGGCTTAATGCGTCTGCTACAACGTTAGCCTTGCCTGGGTGATAATGTAGCTCTATCTCAAAAAAAATTCATCAACTCAAGCCATCGATGTTGCCTCATATTTAACTCCTTCTGTGTGAAGACATACTTGAGGCTTTTATGGTCTGTATATATTTCTACTCGTTCTCCATATAAGTAATGTCTCCATAACTTCAGAGCAAATACAACGGCTACAAGTTCCAAGTCATGAGTTAGATAATTCTTCTCATGTACTCGTAACTACCTAGATGCATATGCAATCACCTTGCCATGCTGCATTAATACGCATCCCAAGCCTTTTCCTGATGTGTCACTGTAGATCACATAGCCTCCTGATCCTGATGGAATAGTCAATACTGGTGCTGTAGTCAGTCGCTTCTTTAACTCCTCGAAAGCGGCTTAATATTCGTTAGTCCATATAAACTCTTGATCTTTGCAAGTCAACCGAGTCATAGTTGTTGCTATCCTTGAGAAGTTCTCCACGAACCATCGGTAATATCCCACAAGTCCAAGGAAACTTCTCACCTCTGTTGCTGATTTAGGAACAGGCCATATCTCGACTGTCGAGATCTTTTTTGGATCAACAGAAATACCATCTCCTGTAACAACATGTCCAAAAAATAAGATTTTGTCCAAGAAGAACTCATATTTACTGAGCTTTGCATATAACTGCTCTCTCCTCAAGGTCTCTAGAATAATCCGCAGGTGTTTCTCGTGCTCCACGTAGCTATTTGAATAGACAAGTATATCATCTATGAAGACGACCACAAACTGGTCCAAATACTGATGGAAGACTCGATTCATTAAGTCTATAAAGATAGTTGGAGCATTGGTCAATCCAAATGGCATGACCAGAAACTCGTAGTGCTCATATCTTGTCCGGAATGTGGTCTTCGGGATATCCTCCTTCCGGACCTTCACCTGGTGATGTCCCGATCTCAAATCTATCTTTGAGAACATCTTGGCTCTACTAAGCTGATCAAATAGGTCATCAATGCGTGGCAGTGGATATTTATTCTTTACTGTCACTGTATTCAAGGCTCTATAGTCAATGCACATATATACTGATCCATCCTTCTTTGGTACAACCAACACTGTTGCTCCCCAAGATAATACACTTGGTCGGATGAAACCTTTATCTTCTAGTTCTTTCAACTGTGTCTTTAGTTCATCCATCTCCTTCTTCGCCAGTCTATAAATATGTGATGCTATGGGTGCTGCTCCTGGTATCAATTCAATTAAGAATTCTACGTCTCTATCTGGGGGTAGTCCTGGTAATTCTTTTGGAAAGGCGTCTTAGAATTCTAAAATAATGGGATGATAGACAATATTGTCCATTACGAGCTGCATACCATCAAGGATTTCTGTGGATCCTCGTGCAAACTCAAGTTTAGGCTGGCCGGGTTCTTTAAAAAGAATGCTTCCTCCAAAATAATCGAAGAAAGCGTGGTACTTGCTCAGCCAGTCCATTCCAAGTACGATATCAAAAGTTGGCATAGGAAGGACTAAGAGTCAGGCATTCATCTCTCTGCCACGTATCACTATAGGACACGATCTACAAATTCTACTAACAGGTACAACTTCTCTCCCGGTAAGAATTCTAATACAACTAGGTAAAGTTTTGGAGGCAATATTGTGTTTGGAAATAAAACTAGATGATATGAATGAGTGGGTGGCTCCCGTATCAAACAATGTCACAGCAGGAAAAGTAAAAGCAAGAGTGATACTTGCTATGACATCAATCTCCTGATTCATGTCATCCACTTCCATTACAAAAGCTTGTTCGTTCCTTTGTAGTTGTCCCTATCTAGCCCTCGTGAATTGATCCTCCTGTGCAGGTAGCGGTGGTCCTCGTTGAAATCCCCCTGCTGTTGGAGGTCGAGGTGCTCCTGGTCTCATCGTCTGCTGAGCTGGCTTCGGTGCTGGAAGCACTAGCCTCTATGCTGGCGGTGGAAGTGTCGATGCTTGTTACATAAGACAGTCTTTTATCATATGCTGTCCGGAACCACATCTCATATGCTGTCCCAAACGGATCCGACAGTCCCTTGAGATGTGCCCGTGTCTCCCACAATAATTATATTGGGGTTTCTCTGGGATTTGGTACGGTCCTGCTCTGTGTTGGTACTGCTATTGTTGAGCTAAATGACGTCTAATAGGTCCTCCTTGTTGTGTCCTTGCCGGTCCTTGTTGTGTCCTCAGCTGACCTCCTTTTTCTCGGCTGATGGTTTCTTACAATCTGGCTTCTGTCAGTAACTCGGCATAAGAGATTCCGGACTGTGAGCTTGTATAGTGTTGGATCTCCTGAGTCAGTTCGCGATAAAACCTCTTAGCCTTGGCCAAGCCATCTGGTATCAGGGCAGCGCCATATTTACTAAGGGACTAAACTCAGCATCATACTCGTCCACTGTTCGGTTCTCCTGCTCCAGGTAGAAAAACTGATCGTACAATACATCTCTAACGGTGTCCGAGAAGTACTTCATTTCAAAGCACTCAAAGAATTGCTCCCATGTCTGGTATGTGCCCAACTGGCGCTCCATAGATTCCCACCAGTGATGAGCATTACCATCTAGAAGCGTTCTCACACCTATCATCCACAACTCTGTAGGTAGCTGCGATGCTTCTAATAGTTTTCGAGTATGAGTGATCCAGTTGGTAGTTTCTTTTGGGCTCTTAATGCCTTTATACAGCCTCGGACCCATCTGTACAAAGTTCTTTACTGAACCAACTCTAGCTCGAGGTACTGGAGCTGGTGCTTGAGCTGATAAAGTAGTCTTTGCATCCATCCTTTCAAGTGCTGCTAGGAACTCTTGTCTCTGTTCTGCTGCTTTCTATCTCTGTTCCTGTATCATTATCTGGAAGAATTGGAACAGTTGTGCCTGGCCATCCTGTGGTATCGATGAGACTGGAAGGTTCCCATTAGGTAGAACAGGAAGATCAGATGGAACTGGATTATGAATCTGTCCATCTGGTCCCGAAAGTCTAGGAATTGTTGAGGTTCCTCCTTGAGTCTGACCATTGACTCCAGGAGTTGTGTCACCATCGGCGATAGTACATCCCTTCTGCATATCCATCTCTCTGCAGGTGATGTACACAATGATTTAGAAGAAGTATATGAATCAAATAGGATGCAAGCATTAAATAGGATGTAGTAGCATAAAATACGCTAGGGAATTTGTTCGCATATTTTACAGTAAAAAACCCCCAACATACAAGAAGTCTCTTCCCTGCGTAAAATAGGCTTCTAGGTTGTTAATAAGCTGTCCGCGTAAAAACAAAGATTCAAGGAAATTTGGTGTAAAATAGAGATTCAAAGTAGTCAGCATAAAACAAAGATTTAAGGAGGTTTGGCGTAAAGTAGGGTTTCCGAATTGTCTGGGTAAAAGTCTGCATAAAAGTTTCCGTGCGTATAAGATCTGCTGCGTAAAGTCTGCGTAAAATCTGGCTGTGTAAAGTCGGCGTAAGGAGTCTCCTGCGTCGTAAAATTTGTGCGTAAAAAAATATGTGAGTAAAGTCTGCGTAAAAGGTCTGTGCGTAAAATTTGCGTAAAAATTCTGCGTGTAAAGTCTGTGTAAAAATTCTGCCTGCGTAAAGTTTTGCTACACTTCCTGCGTAAAGTACGTTGCAGCGTAAAGTCGTACGAGGAACTCTTCGTATTCCTCGGATGAATTTGTCAGACAAATCAGTGAACCTGACCTCTGACAAAAGTACTGCACGATAATCGAGAGGACGGCTATGATGATGATTTTGCATAGAGACCCAGGTTGTCGTTTAGTGACATATTTAATACAAGTTATTTTTACGCATCTAAAAGGAAGAAAATTGAGTCTTCTGAATACGCTGCCTACAGAAATGAGTTTTTACTCTCAAGATGAGGCAAAATCAGATGCTATGTCAAAAAGCTGCTTCTTGCACAGGGCTCGAGGCATATCTCTGCATTTAATACAAGAGATTCGTTCTTGATTGGAAAAGCTAAAGTTGTGCCAAATACGCTCAAATCACCATCCTTATATTTTACGCCTAATCAGGCTACTCTACGCTGGTTATCTATTATTCAGGAATCATCAAGTTTATGCTAGGACAGTTAGCTACGTGGCTTGTATGATGTGTCATACGCAGATTTAGAAGACTAAGGGAACGTGGGTAGCAGTTGTCATAACCGCAGCGTAAAGGAGGTAATCTTCTACATAGCTTGGCTTTTTACGCCAACAAGACAGTTATTTGGCTTTTACGCCAACTAGGCAGTTGTTTGGCTTTTATGCCAACAACAGTCATTTTGGCTTTTACGCCAACAAGGGTAAAGGATTTTTGGAGTAAAACTTTGGTTATCCAAATATAGGATTGTTGGAAGGAAGAATGAGATTTCAATCAACCATGGATGAGATCCTTATACTCTATTCCTATACGCAGGCTTGTTTGGTACAGTTACGTAACCAAGATAATATATTCCTGACCTGCATGGGCCACCACCAAAAAAATATGTCACGCCCCAGTCCCAAAATACGTAGGACTAGGAATACGTAACACGCCCAGCCATATATATATGAACTCCAATATATGGAAACCATATACACACGTACGCTGTACATGAATATCCAATCCACCAGTGGTAATATACTGTCACAACAAGTCACATAGAATCTATATCTCATCCATAGCACAAATAATCAGTAGAAATAAAGAGCTGAATAATAACTGAGTATCCAAGATGAGTATCAAGTCTGACAGTCGGGTGGAAACAAATCCACTAACAAATGTCTATACTGAAGTAGTAACAAAATCTCTAAACAGCGTCAATAAATCATAGATACTCTGAGGGTAAGATCTCCTCAGCCTGGTAAGTAGAGTCAGGTCTAGGTTCGTACTCCTGTGAATACTCCTGCTCGTCCATATCTGGAAAGGGACCAGGTCCTCAGAGGGACGTAACAAGATACATAATAACATGCCAATAAAGTACTGAAATATAAACATCCAATGGGTTGCCTAACCGTCTAAGTGAATGCAATTTGAGAACAACTTTCCAATACAGGGGCCTACAAGCATGTCGTCTTTTGAATGGCAGAGGCCGCCTAAAAATATATAGTGGTCATCATCACCCGTTTCTCTGGTGGAGAATTCGGGCGTACAGGAGAAAAGTGCAAAGGAGCCCAAACGTCTTACTTATTGTTCTCCCCATCCCACGCTCTAGGCATGTCATATCTATGACACGATAAAATCTCTAAATAACTGCCAGGTCTACTAGCATACAATGTTTCTATCAGCAGTCATCCCTAACGCACGGCTCATATGTACAGACGGTCAACCCAATACGTAGTCCAGGATCTATATGAGACTCACAACTCGTGTAACAACTGTGTCACGGCCAATGAACCTAATGATGCTCCATAATACTGGGGTGGTCTCATAAACAAGGTCCAATACAAATACATAAATAAAAACAAAATCAGGCATCATATGGAATATAAATAATAGTACTATGGCAAGGTATACTTGCCGAGCAAGAATTATGTATAGTGCAAGCGTCCACAACAGTGTCTAAGTTTAGTGAAAGAAGAATTGTAGTTTGTAAACCCCCTCGATTTATTCTGCAGATAGTTAGGGTGGATTCGGAAAATTTTGGTTTTTGGTAGCAGATGTCGAGGTTTAGAGTGGGGATAATTTTATCTGTTATTTAATTTATTTAATTAAAATCCTTGGCGCGCCCTATCATTGCTTGATTATTCAGAGCCCAATATCAGCCCATAAATTATATCGGATTATTATACTTCTGACTTGACTCGCCAAATTACCCACTAGACTTTTCCGTCGATCAAAATCAGCCTATCATTGTGCTCTAAATTAATTGCACAATTTTTTATAACCCTAATCCATATTTAATTCTGTGTCGGACACTTGTGTCGTTACCCTAAATTTTGAGATACCAACTTAACCCGTTGAGCCGGACCAACTAAAGGGTCCAAGACTGACTCCAAGCCCCCACCATTTTTGACCTTTGCGTCATTTCCGAATTTTGACCCCAAGTGCCCCCATTTAATTTAAATTCGCAGGACACTTTTTTTCTATTTAAATCGGGGATACCAACTTTGTAAATCTTATTTTTAATCCTAAATTAATCCCAATGCCTTTCTAATTAAACCCGTACCTAACGCACAACACCCTCTCACCATGAAAATTTCTAAACACAATTTTCTCCACAATTTTTGTGTTATTTTATGTGTTCGTACAATTTCTCGAATTTAAGGGGGGCTAAGTTACAATTAATGAAATTATGTGTCATCACCCTATTGGCCATGAACAATGGAGAGGTCCCAAAATGGGGTCTCATTCTCACCCATCCATTCACCCCTTCATGAAGAAACCAACTTTCCTTCATGACAAATCACAACCCTCCATTTTAAAAGACACCATCACAACCCTCCCTCCCCCTTTCATTTTGGATGAAGAGTTTATTCCTTCATATGTAATCAGCTCCACCCATTTTTTATGGGCAAATCCTGACCACCCATTCTCACAACACCTCCCCTATTAATGCCTCTTCAATGCACACATCCCAAGCAGGCCATAATCCCCACATTTGGGAAACCCCCCCTCTCTCTCCTCCCTCTTCCATTCCCAACCGAACTCCATACTTCTTCTTTCCTTCTTCTTCTTCCTTTGTTCTTCTCCTTCTTCCTTCTTTCATCACACTTGGAGACCCGGCTCCCAAATCCGGCCATCACCCTACAACAGCTCCCCCGCCCAGCCCGGCTGTGCGACTCCCCGACTCCAGCCGTGCGGCTCCCCATCAGTCAGCACTACACATTCAAATTCGACCGACTGAAGCTCTCCGGGGTCGACTGAAGCTCTCCGACGCAGCTGTAACCCGCGGTTCTTCACCCTGCTGCCCAACCGACGTCGAGCCCCCGACTCCCCGTAGCTCGGCACTGCTACACCGGCGGCCGAGATATCCAACCTCCGGCTACAGCCATTGCTCCGATCGAGCTGCCACCTTCATTACTTCTTCCCCCACTGTTCCCGACTCTACCTTGCATTCTTTCCTGCGCCACCTAAACCTCCGGTCGAGCCTCCATATCGTCGACTGTCAGAGCAACCCGACGAGCCCTCGACTGCCATGAAGCTTCCCCCCTGGTCATCGCTGCCACGAGCAACACCACCTGGCCTCCATAATCCACCATCACCACCGCGGTCAGATGTCGAACACCTCCATGTGGTCGACAAGCTCGACCATAGCAGCCCAGCCATAGCTCCTCCATGGGGACGACGAAACGACCACCTCCTCGTTCTCCTCCGGTCACCAACACCGATCCCCGGCTATCATCCTGCTGTACACTCCACCTTCTCGACTACCACACACCGATCCAATATCGCCTCCAGTAACCACCTCGCCGTCGAGGTATACCACTTTTCCCCCTACTAAAATTGATATATATATTGTTGGTGTTTAGTTAGGGTTTCTGTTGATATAAGGTTTTGTGTGGAGGTAGTGTAGTAATGACTTTGTGATTAATGATGGGTGACTAAAATTGTTAATGAAGGTTTAGAGTCTATTCTTACATAAGTAAATAAAATGGAATTAAAAGATATGCAAGGAATTTTAGGTTTATGAATGTTTTAAATATTCAATGAATTGGGTTATGAATTATATACATTGTTGTTGTGCATAAATTTAAATGCTTGAGGAAGGATGGTGCTATTAACAGAGTGATTAATACCAATGAGCAGATTAATTGATAAAAAGTAGAGGGATATTGATCCTTGGGTAAATATTGGGAGTTGTTTGAGGACATATATATATATATATACGCATGTGGGTTTCTGTTGTTTCAGCTGTTGTAGACTATTGCTGAAAATTAATGATTATAAAGTGTTGATGGGCATTGGGAGCAGGTGCTCGATCATGAAATAGGTATAATATCAAATGATGAGACCGTGATTGAGGATGATATGTGCGAACGTGCATGATGACGTCTGTGAATACCAGGGGAATCTGAGGATTTATCATGGCTCGAACCACTGATAAACACCGTAATAAACAGTAAGATTTGAGGATTTGGGTTGATGACATTATATCGGTAATTTAACATATTAGATGTAACGCTCCTCTAGTCAACCCTCTAGCTTAGTGTCTAAGTGACTTGTAACTGAGATTGTAGCTTATATTAGTCATGTGTCGCATCTTATTTCATTCTCGTGATAGTTGTTGATTTAAGCTTGTATCTTATCTCTAGATACTGCGGGACCTGAGGACTTGGACATGGTACCGGGACCCCATCATCAGCAGCCGCACGCAGGCAAGTGTACCTTGTCATCCTGTATTTCAGATTACAGATATTTATTGTTCTTTATGTATATTATGCACGTACTTATGTTGACGCTCGATACTTCACGTCCGGATCACAACCGGGTGCTGACATTCGTCGTAACGTATTAGAAAAATTATTAGATGCTTAGTAGCACCTCGATGTACGTACCTGAGTATATCGACACCCCAGGACACACTCATACACTGTGATCGTGCCAGATTCCTGTATCCTAATACTGACATCATGACCAGAGACTGGGACAACCTTAGGGTCGTGTCTGTTGAGTTATCTTCCGTGTGTCGAGATTGTTAGATAGAGGTTCAGGTTCAGCGCACCATCGTTGACCGCTTGGGAAGGAGAAGACAGTTACTAGACGTTTGGGCTACTCTGCACGCGCTTTTATATATATATACATATATATATATATACTATTTCTGTAGTGATCCTGTATCTAGAGTAGTTGTACCACCCGTGTGACTCCTTGCCCGGAGCTGCGGTACGTGCCGTGTATTTCCGTGTCCGGAGCTATGATTTTATTTTGGACAGCCCACGCGTCGAACATTGTCTTTAAACTGTGTCACACTAGTTGGTTATGATAGAGTACCATGTCGTGCACTTGTATTTTCTGTTTACTTAGCATGTTGTATTATTGTACCTTGTTATGTCCCTCTGAGGACCTGGTTCCCTGCCAGTTTTGCAGCATAAGATAATTACGGAGCATTTGGAGTTGCGGATGGAGACGCATGTCTGGCGAGCATGGTACCAGGTACTCACATCTTATCTACCGGCATTATGGTTATTTTATATTGATTATTCATCTGCTGTTGTAGCCTAGTTTTATAGACTCATAATTCTTCTCGAGTCTATTCGAGTTAATGTGTTACGGGGCGGCCGACTCTAGCACATATAGCTCTTTCTTGTATACTATGGTACATTGTGGATTGAGACATAGAGGTTTACATTTACGGAAAATCTAGATTGTGCCCTTTATATTTTACAGCTTATACTTATTCGAGTCAGACCAGAGTCTGGTCGAATGCGTAGCTGGCGTGTCACATATTCCTGGTCCTACGTATTTTGGGACTGGGGCGTGACATAGTTAGGGTTTGGGAGAGTTGTAATAGTATATATAGAGAATAAGAGGCGGTAGGGGGACTTAGTGTTTAAGAAACTACTGTCGCTGATGTTTCTTTCTTTCTTTTATTGGTTTTGGTTTCGGTTGAGGGATGTTTTAGTAATACTAGTGTTTAAGAAGCGGTGGAATGAGAGGCTCACACATGCGGAGAAGAAAAAGGGAAGTTGGTTTGCTACTGCTGCTGTTGATTTCTTACTTTCTTTCTTTCTTTGTTTTGTTTTGGATTGGGGTGGTTAACGGGTAGGTTATAGGATTTGGGTTTGGGTTAGATCCAATAGTAATTGGTTTTGGGTTTGAGTCCAATAGAAATTCTATTTTCTATTCTTTTCTTTTTCTTTCTTTTTCTTATTCCTTTTTCTTATTAATTATATCTATATCTATATACATATTTATACATAAAAAATTCTAAAAATTATATTGGTACACACCATTAAGCTAACCACTGTCCAAAGGGTCTCCTACATAGAATAAATTAGGAAAAAATTATAATGGCTCCATAAATCCCCTAGATGCACAAACATCTTAAATAAATATTAAATAAATCTATCTCCTCTATTTAGCTCATAACTACTATAAATAAATTAAATAATTAATAATAATAAAATTAATATAGTTTTCAAAATTAGGGGTTTTACATTCTACCCAACTTATAAAAATTTCGTCCTCGAAATTAAACTATGCCTTGGTAGAAAGTCAAGAATGGTATAAGATATAAATTAATAAGTAATTTCATAACTTGGTCCGTGAATAGGTTTAAAAAATGTTTGCGCATGTCATCCTCGCGCTCCCAAGTAGATTCTCCTGGCACGCCATGCTTCCATGCCACGTGACCAAGGGAATAGACTGGTTCCTCAATACTTTCTCTCGATGATTAAGGATTCCCACGGGTTGCTCTTGATATGACAAGCTCGGCCCAATGGTGATCTCCGAATGGTCGAGAATACGACTGCTGTCTACTACAGACCGCCTGAGCTGCGACACATGGAATACGTCATGTACTCCCTCAAGTGAAGGTGGTAGCGCAAGTCGATAAGCCACTTCTCCCACTCTCTCTAGCACGTCAAATAGTCAAATATACCTTGGACTTAACTTGTCATGCCCTCCGAATCGAATGGTGCCTCTGGTAGGTGATATCCTTAAAAAGACATGATCGCCCTCTTTAAACTCCAAGGGACGACGATGAAGGTCTGCCCATTATTTCTGCCTGTCTTGCGCTGCTCGGAAGTGTCCTTGTATCTTCTTAACTGTCTCAACAGTGTTGACCACTAACTCTGGTCCCAGAATCTGACGTTCTCCCACGTTACTCCAACACACAGGAGATCTACACTTTCTTTCATACAATTCTTTAAACGGAGCCATCTGGATGCTCGCCTGATAGCTATTGTTGTAGGAAAACTCCACAAGATATAGGTGGTCCTCCCATGATCCTCCAAAGTCTAACATACACGCCCTCAACATATCCTCCAATGTCTGAATAGTATGTTCTGACTGACCATCTGTTTGCGGGTGATAAGATGTACTAAATTTTAGACGAGTTCCAAGACTCTCTTGCATGCTCCTCCAATGTCTATATGAGACTCACAACTCGTGTAACAACTATGTTACGGCCAATGAACCTAATACTAAAAATAGCAGCAGTAGCAAACCAACTTCCCTTTTTCTTCTCCGGGTGTGTGAGCCTCTCATTCCACCGCTTCTTAAACACTAGGATTACTAAAACACCCGTCAATCGAAACCAAAACTAATAAAAGAAAGAAAGAAACAGCCGCGGCAGTAGTTTCTTAAACACTAAGTTCCACCCCCCACCGCCTCTTATTCTCTATATATACTATTATAACTCTCCCAAACCCTAACTACAATTCTTCTTTCACTAAACTTAAACATTGTTGTGGACGCTTGCACTATACGAAATTCTTGCTCGGCAAGTATACCTTGCCATAGTACTATTATTTACATTCCATATGATGCCTGATTCTATTTTTATTTATGTATTTGCATTGGACCTTGTTTATGAGACCACCCCAGTATTATAGAGTATCATTATTTTCATTGGCCGTGACACAGTTGTTACACAAATTGTGAGTCTCATATAGATCTCGAACTACGTATTGGGTTGGCCGCCTATACGTATGAGCAGTATGTTAGGGATGACTACTGATAGAAACTTTGTATGCTAGTAGACCTGGCAGTTATTTAGAGGTTTTATCGTGTCATAGATATGACATGCCTAGAGCATGGGGTGGGGAGAACAATAAGTAAGGCGTTTGGGCTCCTTTGCACTTTTCTCGTGTGCAAATTATATCAAAAGATGCGTATCATCAACACGAATGTATAGAATTTTGTGGAAGTTGATTTGGATGTGCGTGCACACCAGAATCAATGCATATCCGTCGAAAAGCCTGTATCGGCATGTTCTGACACTTGTCATAATTTTGTGTATGCTTGTCATTTCATAAAGAAACTTGCGCCATCGATTTATAGAGTTACGCTGGTTTTGTGATCCAAGTTTGATTCGATTCTGAGAACGTTAACTAAATACAGTTTCGTGGGCCCTACGGTTCCACATGACGGACGATTTCGTGACCGGATCATCGAAATCCAGTTCTAGATTTTTTATTGGGTTCTTATTATCGTTCTGGATTCGTAGATACTAAGTTTGATAAATTTAGAGAACTTTGTCTCTGGCACATTTTTTGGTGCGAAGTGGGCCACATTTGGACCCCGTTTTGACCAAAAACTGTCAGTTTTGTCCCTGTGTCCAAATTGGACTTATGAATAGTCAATCCTAGATATTTCAAGTATTCTGAGAGTAGCGGTGATATTTGTTTCAGCATCCGGAGGCATACCTGAAGATTCTACTGATATCGGAGCAACTATCGGAGCTCAGAACCCAGGCAAGTGTACGTTGCCAACTTGTAGTAGATCTTGTGAGTTTATTGTTTGAGTTATTTCTCTCTCTCTCTCTCGCTCTATCTCTCTCTCTCTCTCTCTATATATATATATATATATATATATATATATATATTCTGTGATGTACCTATTCAATCTAGGACCGTGAGATGTTGCTTAATGTCCGAACAAGATTCGGGTGTCGACGCCGTATGCAGAGTCGTGTAACATCACTTAGAGAGTTGATTCCACGATCCTATATATTTTCGTACTTCCTTTACCAAGTACGTCATACCATAGGATACTTGACACTATTCATGTAACAGAATCTTTTCTGAGTTATTCGTAGTGATTCTGTATATGCTTACAGGATTCATGACATAAGACTTATATATACATAGATATTATTATGACTCGCTGTATTAGCTAGAGGTCATGATCTTGCATGTTATTGACATGAGACGTCGTAGACATGAGACGTATGATTATATTGGGTGGAGAGAGACACACAGGCTACAGGCTAATTATATATATACTTATCTTACTGGAGAGTGCCTTAGTCTATCTACCAGAGCTTTGGCACATGTATTTGGCCCTTCATGATATTACTGCTACCGTCTCCCCAACACAAAGCTTATAGTGGTTTCAGCCTGAGTATTAGTGATGCTCTCAAATTATATTTTACATAGCTGGTTACATAGCTTACCCTAAGGATCTATTTTTATTTACTGTATTTTATTTAGCTTGAGTTATTCTTGTACCTTGCTATGTCCCCTGAGGACTTGGATCCATATTATGTCCCCAGGTATAGTAGAGGAGAAATACCCCGAGATATACGGGACAGAAGCTGACGCTGGAGCAGTACTGGCACCAGGGGATGAGGTTGTGCCAGAGGATATTTCCTGAGTATTCTGTTACATACTCAGTTATTTCTTCTTCCAGTTATTTCATATCTTGACTCTTGGATTTATGTATTAACTTATTTTATTGGGTTGTTCCCTGAGACACTATTTATTTGGACTTGTTGATAGACTATATTTCTTTTTATCTATTATATTGATTAGTCTATCATATTGAATTATGTTTACTTTCTATGGATGAGATTATAATTATTTCTGTGATAGATAGTGTAGATTGTATTTATATTTATTAAAGCTTAAGTGCACTCTAACAGGTCCATTAAATTGGGTTTGCCTATTGGAGTTGTGTTGCTGGCCATTGTCGCATGACTAGTCCCTCGATATTTTGGGACTGGAGCGTGACATAGTTTTTGTGGTGGCCCATACAGGTCTACGACTATATTGCTTCAGTTTTAACTAAGGAACCGAACAAGCCTTCAATTAGGATAGGATAAATTATAGGATCGCATCCACATATTGACACGTTCTTGACCTCTATATCGGATTCAAATTAATTTTTTGACTTGCATCCTGCCTTGATTCCTCTGTGTGCCTCTCATAGTTTACTTTAGATGCAGAGTAATGGATCCACGAGCTAGCGACAAGACTCCCGCAGGTATACCACAAGGTGTTATGGTCACCTACGACGATGGAGTGATGCCATTAAGTGGAGATCCCTCCACTCAACAAAGCAATCAAGAAAATTAGCATGCCTCGAGGTTCTGACGAGACGATATTCCACCACCGCCGCAGTTTACTCCACCGATGCCCATTTTTCCAATAAGATAGCCTATGGACGGACAGTAGATGTTCCAAATATTCTACACAATGATGCAATCCCAACCGCAGGTTCATCAAGAGGCTCAGCGTCATGAGGCAGAGAACCTGAGAAACAGTATAGTGACCACATTGGAGCAGGTGAATCCACCAGCTAGACGGCCATCGACGGGATCTATCACTGATTTTTCCAGCTAAAGCCCCGTACCTTTTCAGGCAAGGAGGAGCCCACTGAAGTTTATGAGTGGCTTACAAACACTCAACACCAATTGGAAGCAGCTGAGCTTCTGAGGGAGCATTGGATGACTGTCGTCAGGATGCAGTTGATGGGCAATGCATATTATTGGTGGCTATCTGAGGAGAGACGGCTCAGACCAGACTGAGTCACTTGGGAGGAGTTCTCTAGACTCTTTCAGAAGATGTACATTCTATCTATTGCTCGATTGAAACTTCGAGACAAGTTCAATCGCCTCACTCAAGACAATATGACAGTGGAAGAGTACAATGCGGAGTTTATCTGTTTGAGCCGCTTCGTACCTACACTAATTCCGACAGAAGGAGAGAAGGCTGAGAAATTTTTTGATGGACTAAACTTTGAGCTATAGAGACAGATTGGCTCTGTCGCACCTACTTCTTACAAGGACATCCTTACTACAGCCCGACGCATGGAGCACGTCACCAGGAGAGAGTCCAGCCAGAAGCGACTGCATGCACTAGCACCAACTAGAGCATCACACGGGGAGCCTGCAAAGCGACCCCAAATAAAACCACCACAGAGAGAAGTATCACAATTCCTAACCCTTCCTACTTGTTACTACTGTGGCAAGGTAGGCCATATTGAGAAGGAATGTAGATGCAAATGTGGATTATGTTTAGCTTGCGGATCCAGCCAGCATTCAGCCAGGGATTGCCCTGAGCATCGAGAAGGAGCACCGATAGTAAACCGACAAGCTTTACCAATACCGGGAGAATATCAGCCGAGGCCACCATTGGCACCACAGGCAGCACACTTTCAGCAGGCCCAGCAACAACAAAGGGCACCACCACAGGGACGTGGACAGGCTTTTGCAATGACAGTGGAGGAGTCACAGACTCGAGTATTAGCGAATATGAGTAAGATTTAGTTTTATCATAGCTAGCTATAATAGCGAATATTCCTAGTAATACTTTAGCCTGTGCCTGTTAGTTCCATTCCCTATCCTACACCTAGTATTATGATTAGTATGACCCTGTTAGTCTAGATTAGTAAGATGTCAGTGCTACCCAAGTTTTTATTTTTTTTCCTACGTGTTGATCTGTTCTTATAGTTTTTATTTCTTCTCTACGTGTTCTGCTTGAAAAATACCCTCACCCTTCCTCTCGATTTCTCCTTGTTTATGGTTCCTTATTCTTTGTGTCGTGCTTAAACAAACATGTCTTGCAACCACATTATTTCTTCTGGAGCAAACCTTTTCTTGATCAGTTATATTTTATTTTCTTAATTGTGAGGACGCAATTATTTTAAGGTGGGTAGATTGAAAACACCCAAAAAATTTTTAAATTTAATTTAAATTTTTTATTAATAATTATTGTAAAAAATTTTATTTTTTAGTTAATTATAATAACTGTTCTTTCATAGATTTATATTTTTTGTATTAAATTAATTATTAAAATAGTGCAAAAAATATATTTTTGGGTATATAATTAATAATAGAGTATTGTGTAATTTTTTTTGAAATTTATTGGGATTCAAAACTATTTTTAAATGGCCATATATGCATTTTTATTAAACCAATCCAAACCAAACCAACTCAACCCAAAGCAACCTAAACCAAACCAAACCAGACCAAACCTAATTGGATCCGGACCCGTACCCATACCCGCAATCCGCTAACCCGACCCATAAACTCCCCAACTTCAGCTACAGTAACCCCCTCACTTCCCCTCCCCAAAACCTCCTCGACCCTCTCCCTTCAGCTTTCCGTAACGCCCACCTCGACATCATATAAAAATCCCATCCTAGCCGAACCTCACCACCATTATCTCCTCTTCCACCACGACCAACCTCAGCCTCTGACGACCGTCGGACCGCCGCCGACGATCACCGTAAGATGGGCCGCCCAATTCCGAACAAACATAAGCAAAAAGGTACTTAACTTCCCACCATCGTATCTTCCTACACAGTAATCCAAATATCGATCTGTCGAATCCTATGCGAAGACCATATGGCCCTTTCGAACCCTGTATAATTAGTTCGGGGTATCGTATCCTGTGTCGGTCGTAATTCGTGACGCAAAATAGAAAAAATGACCCAATTTATAGTTCAGAAAACTGTCACAAACACCCATATTTATGGCCGTTTTTCTTCCAACCTAGTTAATATTTTTAAATTTCACTTGAACAATAATTTAGACAATATAACCAATATTTAATTCCATTAATTAGTTTATTTTAATTTGTTGTGTGCTGTGATTTATTCGTGGTTGAAGTTGACAAAAAAATTAGTTTTTTAAAACCAAAATTTTCTAAAATGGGGTGCGTCCCACTAAACAAGGTGACTTAATCGTGTGCAAATTGTATCAAAAGACGCGAATCGTCAACATGGATGTATGGGATTTTGTGAAAGTTGATTTGGATGTGCGTGCACACCGGAATTAACGCGTATCCGTCGAAAAGCCCGTATTGACATGTTCTGACACTCGTCATAATTTTGTGTGTGCTTGTTATTTCATAACGAAACTTATGCCATCGGATTCGTAGAGTTACACTGGTTCTATGATCCAAGTTTGGTTCGATTCTGAGAACATTGATGAAACACCGTTTCGTTGGGTCCTATGGTTCCACTTGACGTTCCATTGATTTCGTAACCGGCTCATTGGAATCCAGTTCTGGACGTTCCATTGGGTTCGTATCATCATTCTGGACTTGTAGACACTAAGTTTGACAAATTTGGAGAACTTTGTCTCTGACACTTTTTTGGGTGCAAAGTGGGCCACATGTAGACCAGCTTTGACCAGAAACTGTCAATTCTGTCCATGTATCCAAATTGGAGTTATGGATAGTCAATCTTAGCTATTTCAAGTATTTTGAGAGCAATAGTGATGTTTGTTTCAGCATTCAGAGGTGTACCTGAAGATTCCACTGATATCGGAGCAACTGTCGGAGCTCAGAACCCAGGCAAGTATACGTTGCCAACTTGCAGTAGATCTTGTGACTTTATTATTTGAGTTCTTTATATATATATATATATATATATATATATATATATATATATATATATATATATATATATATATATATATATTCTGTGATATACCTGTTCAACCTAGGACCGTGAGACGTTACTTAATGTTCGAACAAGATTTGGGTGTCGATGTCGTACGCGGAGTCGTATAACGTCACTTAGAGAGTTGATTCCACGATCCTATATATTTTCGTGCTTGCTTTACCAAGTACATCATACCATAGGATACTTGACACTATTCATGTGACCAAATCTTTCCTGAGTTATTCGTGGTGATTCTATATAGGCTTACATAATTTGTGACATAATACTTGCATATATATAGATATTATTATGACTCGTTGTATTAGCTAGAGGTCATGATCTTGCGTGTTATGGACATGAGACGTCATGGACATGAGACATATGATTACATTGGGTGGGGAGAGATACACAGGCTACAGGCTGATTATATATATACTTATGTTACTGGAGAGTGACTTAGTCTCTGTACCAGAGCTTTGGCACATGTATTTGGCCCTTTGTGATATTACTGCTAGTGGCTCCACGACATAGAGCTTGTAGTGGTTTCAGCCTGAGTACTAGTGATGCTCTCAAATTATATTTTATATAGCTGGTTACATAGCTTGCCCTAAGAATTTATTTTTATTTACTGCATTTTATTTGGCTTGAGTTATTCTTGTACCTTGCTATGTCCCCTGAGGACCTGAATTCGGATTATGTCCCCAGGTATAGCAGAGGAGGAATACCCCAAGATATACAGGACAGGAGCTGACGCTGGAGCAGTATTGGCACCAGAGGACGAGGTTGTGCTAGAGGATTTCTCCTGAGTATTTTGTTACATACTCAGTTATTTCTGCTTTCAGTTATTTCATATCTTGACTCTTCAATTTATGTATCAACTTATTTTATCAGGTTGTTTCCCGAGACATTATTTATTTGGACTTATTGATAGACTATATTTTTTTATCTATTATATTGATTAGTCTATCATATTGAATTGTGTTTACTTTCTGTGGATGAGATTAGAATTATTCTGTGATAGATGGTATAGACTGCATTTATATTTATTATGGCTTAAGTGCACTCTAACGGGTCCATTAAATTGGGTTTGCCCATTGGAGTTGTGATGTTGGCCATTGTCACGTGACTAGTCCCTCGGTATTTTGGGACTGGAGCATGACAATGCACGATCTCGAGATACCGTTCACTCCCAATGCTCTACAAATTAAGTTTCCTAGTTAACCCTAGGTGATTTAGAATCTCATGCCGTGGTCACATGAACATTCCTTCATAAATTTATACTTTAAGTACGGACACTCTTGATACGAATCCACATTGTCTTTTAAATCTGGATTTATCCTAGAGTGATGCAATAATTAATACTATCTAGACACGGCTAAAGTCACTGTCAAACTACCAGATCCATGCAAGAAAATAATTACGTATATCATGTAGCTAGTGTGTGTGGCACGATGCCTCACTATATATCAAGTAGAACCCTCTCAGTATGATCAAGTGTATAAGCACAGATACAATAGTCAGGGCAGGAACAAGTTCCAATATCAAGGTTATGGATAAACAAATGATGATCACAATAACTTGTCACTCTATTATATCGATAGATAAAATAAGAGTAGTGCGAGAACCCCTCGAGATCATATCCACAATCCTTAAACCAAACAAGGACCGGGATTGCAGACCCTCCCTTGAGTTGAACTATGTCCCTTATTTTGTCCAACGTATAATAAGGTGGTCTAGAAAAAGTAGCATATTCAGCAAGTAAGTACATGTAGGGCCATATTTACAGGCTCATGCCAGGTGCTTAGTCATTTAGTACATTGTCACATCTGGGTCACACAAGTCATTTCTAAGTTAACATATAGTATCACAATCGTTCAATCAATATCCACATTAAACCAAGCAAGTGACCAAAGTGAGTAAGAAATAATAGGCGCATAGGAGGAAGGCGCATAACGAAAGGTCGCATATGGTCAAGGCCGCATAAGATCAATGCCACATAAGATCAAGGTCGCATAGATATAGCAAAGTCCACTCTTCGGGAAATGTGTGATATGACAAACAATAAATGCAAGTCAAGTCAAGTCAAAAAAGTGACTGATGTGACATGTGATAAAAGTGTGTCAGAAGAAAAAATAAAATTATAAAAAGTTGTGCCAAGTCAGTCAGAAGTTATGCGTCTAGAAGGAGAGGGACGCATAGCTCCTGGCCGCATAGACAATGAGGCCGCATACTCCTCTTGGACGCATACATACTTGGCCGCATGAAACCTTTTAGACTTTAGCAAATTTTATTCGTTCAAGTTCATGCAATTGGCCAAGGGCGCATATGCAAATTCAGTCATGTGTCCAATAGGGTTGGCCGTATGCTGACTCAAGACGAGAAGTCCAGGCCGCATAGCACTTTGTGCCATATACTGCTCCTTCATCTCCACCAAGCAGCAGCTTTTCGGCCATGGCCAAAGGTTCAAAAATGCAATTTTGTTTCTTCCATAGAAACCTCAAATGATGCCCAAATCCAGCAAAGTTCTAAACTACTCAAAATCAAGCGCTCATCAACATAGAACAAAGAGTTTTTGAAAATATTAAGTTTTAAAATATTAAAATCCAAGAATACTCAAGAACACCAAAAAAATCCTAAAACTTAAAACTTAGATCTATACTAAACCATCAATCGAATCCAAAAATACCAAGTTATAAATGCATGGAGAATCATATAAGGAACATAATGGAACAAAAATTAAAGGGTTTCTCCATTTCTTGCAAGATGTACTTGCCTATGGAGGGGAAGAGGAAAACCTAAGAAAGAGAATAAAAGAGAAAAAATGAGAGGAGAGAGAGTTAAATTGGATTATATGTGGAGGGTTTGAGGTTTGGACCATGGGTTCAACTCATGATAAAACTAAACCAAACAAATAGACTAAGAGCCAAGTAAACCAAAGAATGGGTCTAGTCTCTCTACAACATATAACTACGGTAGCAAGAAAAATAATTACGCTCCAAATACACAATTGGGATAGGCGGGGTATATCGCGTAGGTTGAGATATCGGATACCGAGGGTATCCCAGTATCTTAAGGAGGCGAATTTGTGGGTTTACTAGCTTAATGAGCTAGTTTTGACCTAGAATTTTAGGGACACCCTAGTTTGACCTAAAGTTGACCGTAGTTGACCCGGTTGACCGCCAAAGTCAATCTTTGACCTAGTTTTGACATAGAGTTGACTTTTTGGACCAGGGGTTGACTTTTTGCCTATATTTCACCGGTTTGATCGGTTTGACCTAGAATAACCCTAGAAGCTTGTTTTTAGCTATTTTATATCTGTTTAACTCTTTAGAACCCTGTTTAACCTTGCTTTTCGTATTAGGTCCTTGTGATGCCAGTTCGGATCGCTAGTTGCTCAGGACTTCAGGCGAGTACATTCTCTGATAGTTTTCATTATCTGATGATTATTATGATTCAGCTTCTAGTATAGTATTATCTGATTTTTCTGGCATGACACGGACTAGTATTTCTGGATTCATTTACTTGTGACACGTATATTTCATGTTTTTGGCCTCTATTTTTGGAATCACCTACTGCTCACATCATGACTCACTACAGGCATCACTCATATTTCTGGCTGGACTCATACTTAATTTACGTGTCGGGACTTGGATTCACTTATTCTATTCGGGACAGGGAAATACTCGAGTAGACATGTAAATATTCTCAATTGGAATCACTGGAATCACCCCCTCTTGTCTAATCTGGAATGATATCAGCCGCACACCCAGTGTGCGGTGAGCCGTACTTACCCCTAGCCGTTTACATGTTGAAACGGGTATTTCAGAGACACGAGTTCATTCTTTCTAGTCTGGACTCTCTTGCATTTTTTTGACTGGTCTCACTTATACTTTCTAGACTGGACTCATTGCATTTATTCTTGCTGGACTCACTTCACATCATTGTGAACACACTTGATCTTAGTTTAGATTTCTTGTATCCTACAGTCTCACTTATATATATATCAACTGGTGCATAATGGTATATATATATATATATATATATATATATATATATATATATATATATATATATATATATATATATATATATATTCCTTGTTCATACTTTATTTCCTTCACCTTGTGCTACTTGCTACAACTATTTTATAATTTTTATCATTTAACTGGAACTACTATTAGAGGTGTACTTGCTCCAATCCTGACTGGATATATTTTTCAGAGGATCTAGAAGATTGGTTTTCGATATTTTATGGACCTCAGCCTGTCGATGGTGCAGACAGGGCCCCCCTAGTTCAGGAGTAATTTTTGGGTTGGTAGCCGAGATCACTAGGACCTCAGTTGTCTTTATTAGCTTTTGGTACCGGATTTGTCCCCGGCTTTTGGTTTAAGACTTATATTATATTTGATTCTGGATATTGTTGTATTATTATTATTGTTGTTGATGTCTTTAGTAGTTGTAGTTGTTTAGACTCTGTAGTTGTTAGACTTCTGTGTTATCTTATCGTGCTTAGATTCGTGATTGAGTACTTGTGTTATCTTTATGATATTGCTCATCCATTTGAAGTTGAGATCTTGACAGGTACTTATAGTGTTGTATGAGATTGTTAGCTAGATAGTAGACTTAGACAACATTCTACCGTCGATACTGCGGCGTAGGCTGGACGTACCCACGACTCATGCCCGATTTTTTGGGTGCGGGTCGTGACACTCTTACATAGGGTAATCTTGGAAGATCTTTCGGAAATACATCAAGGAACTCTTCAACTATTCTGGGAAACTAATCCCTAATTCTCGCTACTACTGCTATGCCATTTTTATGCTGGTCCCTCACCGTCCTGTTGAAGATAAACTCTTCCTTGCCCGGGATGTTAAACAATACTCCACCCCTATGATAATCTATCGTCGTATGACTGTCTCTCAACCAGTCAATGCCTAGGATAACATCAAAATTATCCATAGGAAACTCGATCAACCTTGCAGGTAATAAATGTTCGTACACTATGATTAGACACGCTAGACATACTCTATCAACTCTTACGAGACCATTACCAGTGAGTATATTCAGCCTCTCTGTCAATGTCGTGAACTCCAACCCAATACGTGACGCAAATCGTGCACATACAAATGAATGGGATGCTCCCAAATCAAATAATATTATGGCAGGAAAAGATGTAATGAGAATATTACCTGCCACCACGTCAGCTGATGCCAAAGCCTCTTCCAGAGATAGGGTAAAAATTTGCCCTTGGCCTCGCTGTGCTCCTTGTTGCTATCTTCCTTGGATACGCAGTTGTGGCCTCTGCTATCCATACTGCTGATTCCTCTGTTGGTCGTACATTTGAGTTTGCGTCAGTAATAGATGTTGAGCCAAAGGCCTGGCTGCCAGTGTTGGCCCCTTGTACTGATCTGCCCTTGGTCCTGGTAAGGCTAATCGCTGTGCTGGCCCTTCAATCCTTTGCATCATCGGACAATTGATAATCCGATGGTCTGGACTACTACATCATAGGCACAAACCATGTGCTGCCCTATACACATCCTTGGTATGGCCTCCCATGCCATAATACGTACATCCGACTAGGGCTCCCAATCGTTGTTGTTGTTGCATCAGCTGATATGGCCGAGCTGGTAATGTTGCTGCCGATGCCACTGGTCTCCTCGGCGCCATGTCATAAAGAAAAATGCTAGAAGATGGTGCTGACGTCTGTTGTGCTGGTCCTCCTCCTCTGCTCTGTGCATGAGACCTCTTCTGGCCCCCTGTCCTCGAAGCTAACCTCTACATTGTCAGCTCATGTCGCCTGGATGCGATCAATACTTTATCGAAGGTCTGGTAGTTATGGCCCTCTACCAATTGCCGAATTTCCAGATGAAGTCCATACTGAAACCTCATCACCTGCTCTGGTTCTGTTGCCACCATTGTTGGGTCAAACCTGCTAAGCTTGCAGAACTCTGCTGCGTATCCATCCACCGTCCTTCCAGACTGTTTGAGATTGATAAACCTCTGCTGTAGCTCATGCTGCACTACCACTCTGAAATGCTTGACCCTGAAACGGGTTTAAAAGTTGTCCCATGTGACAGGTTGTCTTAAACCAACCTCTTCTGCTGCCCACCAATCTCTATAAAGGTCCTGGAGTTACAATCAGACCTGGTCAACTTGTTTCTCAGCTGGAACCCTTGCAGCTGTCAGTATTGTCTTAATGTTCTGCAGCCAAGTGTCTACAATAATGGCGTCCTCAGTGACATCAAAGTATATAAGATTAAGTCGGCAGAACCTCACCGACGCCCCTGAGTTCATTCTAACACTTCTCTCCAAGCCCGTATATAATCCTTGATACAACAAGACATTCTGCTCCTGCTGCTGAAGCTGTTGATGTTGTTGAGCCGCCATCATTCCTCAAATAATCTCTAGCAATGTCAGTGTATCAAGTGCTACTGGCACTGCTGGTACGACCTGGGGTATTGGAACTTCTGGCATATGTTGTTCCTCGTGCTCCTCTACGGGTTATACTTTGATCCCTCCAGGAATGTGTGATATCTCTCGTTGTGGGCCAACGAATCCTTGTCCTATTGAAACTACTGGTGCTCCAACCACCAATTCTGGAGAAGCCCTAAAGAAAAGGACACAAGATAAATCAAGAACATGACAATAAAGGAACAAGGAATCAATGGTATAGAAGTCAAGCTGAGTTCGAGAGGGCAGATTCAGGATTTCAAGGAGGAACATGTTTGATTGAGATATCCTATAATCAGGCTACCCCACAAGTCTAAAAATACTGACCTACATAGGACACCACTAAAACTTTGTCACACCCCAGAACCAGAATACGGAGGGCAGAAGAATGACTCAGCCAACCAAACCTTGCAGAATACCGAAGCAACCCACAATGTGTTAAGGTTGTCTAAAGACAAGGGGGTGCATACTACAATCAAATCTTCTAGGGTCAAGAACTTCTATATCTTAATCATTTAAACAAGTAGCAATAACATAGAACATTTTCGAATAAGCAGTAAGGTCTCTCCAACGTCATATCAGAATATTCTAGAGATCTAGCAAATACAAGTGATATACCAGATATAAAATCAAAAGTATACATAACAGTGAGACAGCTGCAGTCAGTCATGTAGGGAACTAGTGTCCAGATTATTCAACTAACAGGTGACGGTTGGCTAAACATCCAAAAGATTATAGTTTATAAAATACGAGTAGTAAATGAAGGAACCCACTCGTGACCCTCAGCAGCCATTCTTCTGGTGCATGCCATCAATGAGGGTGAGATGTACTTGATCGTCAAGTGCTGGCTCTAAATCTGGCCATACAAAACCAGTGGGGTCAGACCCAAAATAGCAAATACCACAAAGGAAGCACAAAATAAAGAAATAAAATCAGTTCTATAGCATGAGATGCTTAAACCTATAATCAATGGCATATGTCACATCCATGACATGACACGATACCCCTTCACCAAACAAGGACATAAAGTGCCACATCACATCAAGATAGAATATGTTCCTTGATTATAGTCCAACTAGAATAACTCTGCGTCATAGTTTCAGTCCACATGCTATCGTAAAATAGTAGCGCAACCCAACAACCAAACAAGGACATGAGTTGAACTATCATGCCACAATGACCTACTTCTCTAACTAAAACAGATTTAATCGGCCAAACATGTGATACAGCTTGATATATGATCTCTGGGTTATCCCGGTAATGCAATATATAAGTATCCTCAGATCGTGCCATAATCGAGCAGGGCTGGCTGAACCAATGATATATAAGCAAGAATAAATGATGCACGAGTCCCTTACACGGGCCATGAGCTAAATTAATGATTAGTAGCAGTTTCAGGCTTTCTATAGGATAGACACTGGCTCGGCTCATAATGAAGTCAGATACTACACTCCACTAATGCGGATGGTATACAATATCCATGGTGGCCAGCCTTTACTCCCAGCTAACTTAGGGTGGTTCAACATGCACGATCTCGAGATACCGTTTCCTCCCAATGCTCTACAAATTAAATTATCTAGTTAACCCTAGGTGATTTAGAATTTTATGCCGTGGTCACATGAACATTCCTTCCTAAATGTCATACTTTAAGTACGGATACTCTTGATACGAATCCATATTGTCTCTTAAATCTGGATTTACCAAGTGTGATGTAACAATCAATACTATCTAACCACGGCTAAAGTCACTGTCCAACTACCAGATTCGTGCAAGAAAATAACTACGTAGCAAGTGTGTGTGGCACGACGGCTCACTATATATCAAGTAGCACTCTCTCAGTGCGATTAAGTGTATCAGCACAGATATAATAGTCAGGGCAGGAACAAGTTCCAATATCAAGATTATGGATAAGCAAATAATGATCACAATAACTTGTCACTCTATTATATCGATAGATATAATAAAAGTAGTACGATAACCTCTCGAGATCAGTTCTAAATATCAAATTTATGGACAATATTGTCATACTGTCGATAGATAAAATAGTCAGGGTTGTAAGCATTTGGTAGTAAACTTAGCATTATTTTTTGGGAATTTATAAGGGCACTACACTTATTACTTGGGGCTAGCCCAAAGTTATTTTTCCCAAAATTATAAGTTTGCCACTCATAAAATTACTTGGGGCTAGCCCACACCAAGGTATATAAGTGAACAAAATTTCTATTTTAGGCATTTTCCCTTGACTTGAAGAAACTCTCATTCTCCAAGTGAAAACCTAAATTTGGAAATTGATAGTTGTGGTCACAAGTGGAGGAGAAGTTTGCTTTGGTGATTGTCCAACGAATATTCTTCCGGTATGTCTTTGACAACATACGATGAATAAGTTTTGAGATTGTCAGAAAAAATTTAGTTTTTTTTTACTATTGTAGGACCAATGCATGAAAATATCTTCGATGACGAAGTCGGATCATCCAATCCATTAAATATGCAGTTCGGACGTTCCAAAGAACATGTCGGTTGTTCTGAAGCACGTACGGTACGTCAAACGACAACCTTAATTCGACAGTCATCGTGTAAGGACTTTAAAAATTAAATAGTCCTATATAAATATAGGACTGTCAATAATTCTACAGTCCTATATAAATATAGGACTGTCAGAATTTCGACAGTCCTATATAAAAGTAGGACTGTCATTATTTTGACAGTCCTATATACAAATAGGACTATCAAACTAGTGACAGTCCTGGATAATTATATGAAGTTATTAATGTTTATATTATTTTATATTGGTTATAGGACCAACCTTGTACAAATATTATGGTACATCCTGCTATTGGTGTTGATGTGGATGATATATTCTTAACGAATATTCAATTTGCAACCCAGGAAGAAGCATTAGAGTGGTGCAGAGAAGTTGGAAGATGACACAACGTAGTAATTATCATTACAAGATCCATCAGATCTCGGCCGGGCCAAAAATATGTAGAGCTGGGGTACAAAAGAGGAGGTGTGTTTAGGGAGCATCATAAAAAAAGGGTGTTGTTGAAAAAAAAAACCCTAAGAAAAATGTTGGGACGAGAAAATGTGGTTGTCCATTGAAGGTGTTGATTGTAAAAGTAGAAGATGTGAAATGGATAATCAAAGTTAAGAATGGAAGACACAATTATCCTATTCCAGGGACACTTACGGGTCATGCCTACATGGCACGGTTGAAGGAGGATGAGAGAAAGTTGGTTGAAGAATTGTTCCTTTCTGGAGTTGCACCGAAAAAAAATTATTCTGCCGTGCGACAAAAAGAAGATGGGAACAAGTCTACCATTAGGACCATCTATAATAGTTTGGCCAGAGCAAAAATTAAAAGTATGAAAGGAAGAATGGTGATGCAGCAAGTATTGAAGTTGCTTGGAGAGCATCACTACGTGGAGTACCATAGAAGACATCCACAAACTTATGAACTCCTTTCGTTGTTTTGGGCTCATCCTGATTGCATACACTTGGCTCGGTCCTTCACAGACGTATTGATCCTTGATTGTACATATAAGACCAACAAGTTCAAGATGCCTCTTTTTTATGTTTTTGGGTGTACGTCTACGGGAAAAATATTTACAGTCGCTTTTTGTTTTATGAAGAGTGAGACAGTAGAGGATTACACATGGGCGTTGAGGAAACTATAATCCCTTTACACATGTTACAAAGAGCCCTCTGTTTTTGTTACCGACAGAGAATATGCGCTGATAAATGCTATAGAAATTGTATTTCCTCATGCACATAGACTACTATGCACTTGACATATAAATCAAAATATCCAAGCTCAATGCAAGAGAAAATTTGAAAATGTGGACGGTAAAATCGACATGCTTCGCTTCGAAGAATTCTACAGTGATTAGAGTCTTATATGGCGAGTAAGTACTACAGACAGCTACGACACAGCATGGTACATGTTCCAACAAAAGTGGAAGACGAGTAATCCGACATGCATATCTTATATCAAAGATACTTGGCTAGAACCACATAAAGAGCAATTCGTGTTAGCATAGACAAACATGGTAAAGCATTATGGCACAATCACTATGAACCGGGTCGAAGGATCACACTCAAGTTTAAAAAGATATCTACGGTCATCGGTCGATAATTTTGTCTCCGTTTGGCAATCGATTCATTTGATGATGACTTTCACGATGAACGAGATTGTAGCATCATTTGAGATGAGCCTAAATATTGCAAAGCATGAATACAAGCATGAACACCTCTTGGATGGTTTAATCCATGTAGTATATCACAAGGCATTGAGCTTATTGTTTGAGGAGATTGGTAGGTCGAAGTCGATGGATTATGATCCCGAGGTTTGTGGTTGTTCATATCGATATTCACTCGGACTTCCTTGTGAGCACGAGATCAATGAATATCGTCGTGAATCTATACCTATTCCAATAGATGTTGTTGATCAACGTTGGAGACAGCTGTCGATAATGCCGAAGGTGGAAGTTTAAGATAATTTCTTTCCTTTGCCACAAGTGAAACTTTTGCACGCAAGGTGGTGTGTCGCATCGAAACCGGAGAGAAGATCCATTGAAATTAAAATCCAAGAAATTGCAGTCCCGGCAATAACTCGATTGCAAGAGCCATCTGTTGTTCGAACTCCTAAGGAAAGACCATAGTCAAGAAAGAGTAGAGCAAAAAAGAAGGAGAAGGAGTCAACTAAAAGAGATCCATCCTTGTTTGAACATATTGAACGCAGTTTGGAGGCAAAGTCCGTAATGGATGGGGTGGTATTTTCGCAGAAAAAGAGTAAGCTTACTATTCGAAGGGGGAAGAAACAGAAAATGAACGATGCAGTCACGGCGGAGGGTTTAGATAACTTTTCTGATTCTTATAGTCTATACATTAAAAATTTCCTACCTGAGATACGAAATTTCATTTGGTCTATTGTTGATGTTCCTAAGGATGAACATTGTGGATATCATGCACTAGCAAGACAACTAGGCTATTCAGTTGTAGCAAGATGGAGACAGGTTAGAGAAGAGCTGTACGAGGAGTTGGAGTCTCGACTACCCTAGGGAAGAGCTGTACGAGGAGTTGGAGTCTCGACTACTCTTCTATAGGCAGATACTCGACGAAGAAATTGTTGGAGATTTGTTGGCAAGCATACCTTGTACGAAAACAGTTACCGGACCAGACCATTACATGGATGTCCCGCCTGCTGCTTACGTATTCTCTAATAGGTATAAGATACCTATTGTAATTATCTCACAAGGTATTAACAATAATTTCTTTCCAATGTGTGCTCTCCCGGCCGAATATGGAGTATCTAATCTATGTTGCATAGGGCTTGTCGGACAACACTTTGTCATCCCAAGGTTGATCGGTTATTCTCCTATTCCGCCACCTTTTACGCTTTGGTATAAACATGCACCAGAGGAAGCGATCGCATGGATGGCACCCTACACGGATGCAATGGCTGCCTATAAGAAGATGATGAAGATGGAGGGTCCAAAAATTATGCCGAACGACTACTTTGATATTCTAATCGATTGATATTGTATATAGAAATGTATTTTGTGCAATGAGCCATATATGTTTAACTGTATATTGAACTGTATGTTGTGTGTATGTTGTGCAATGAATGGAGCTATCTAATTGATACTAATCAATTTTGACTGTATATTGTACATTGATACTAATCGATACTAGGACTGTCAATATATAAAAGTGCCAGGAAACTAGGACTGTCAACATGTTGACAGTCCTAGTATATACTAGGACTGTGAATATTTTGACAGTCCTAAACTTTACCCACTGTCTATGGGCAGTTATATACTAGGACTGTCAACATGTTGACAGTCCTAAACTTTACCCACTGTCTATCGGCAGTTATATGTAAGTTTAGGATTGTCAACATGTTGACAGTCCTACTATATACTAGGATTGTCAACATGGTCAAAATGTTGACAGTCCTAGTATATACTAGGACTGTCAACATGTTGACAGTCCTAAACTTACATATAACTGCCCATAGACAGTGGGTAAAGTTTAGGACTGTCAACATTTTTACAGTCCTAGAAGAAACTAGGACTGTCAAATTGTTGACAGTCCTAAACTTTATCCACTGTCTGTATACACAGTTATAAGTAAAATTAGCTCCACTGTATAAAGAAATGACAACTGTATGTATGTAGCAAAATTTGAACACAAATTGTATGTATGTAGCAATTGTAGCAAATTATCAAATTATAGCAATTGAAGCAAATTCATTTAAAGTGTCAATAGTAGCAAATTAATTCAAAGTTTTACAACTCAAACTCATAGTTTAAACTTTTACAATTCTCAAAAGTCATATTCATTGAAAGTTTTACAATTCTTCAAATGGGGCCTAAACTTCATGCCGCCTCTTTGTACGTTGCTCTCTATTTTTCAAGAAAGAAAAATCTTCAGCGTTGTCGATTTGTTGGAGTTGGTCATTGATTGCCATATAATTCGAACCCTGGCAACTTACGAGGCTTCTTCCCAACTTTTTTACTTTCCTTGCATGTTTATGAGAATTAAAAAATTTTGTAATAAACATTTACAAATATCAAACTTAAAGTGTAGAAGTTGGCTCACCATCTTGACCAATGCAGTATACAAGACCGATTTGACAGGAAGATCTGAAGGTACACGCACAATATCACCTCCGTGTTGGAACAAGGTAGGTAGTCCGACACCGGCGTAGTAGGCGAGGTAGTCGTCGCTACACTCTGTCATATTGACTGCTGCTTGCCGTTCGGTATCTCTAATAACGTGGCGTTGCCACTCGGTGATGAAGTCCGATACCCAATTGAACGTCGCAGGAATATAGTTTAGCAGTTTTGTACCGTACGGAGGAGTTATCATTTTCAAAGTGCGCTTTGGGACAGTTTGAATGTAGCCAAACTGACGGAGCACTCTATCCGGCATATAAGCCTCCTCGATTTCATGACAACTGATAAGACCGTGATATAAAGCGACTGGTTGCAATGGACGACTAGTCTGTCGTAAATCACGGTATGGATCCCAAACAATCTGTACCGCATAAAATTTAGCATAACGTCATTTAGCATAACGTAGTCAATTAATACCAATTAAGTACAAAATTAGGTCTAAATTCACCTCTTCTGTCGTCATATCTTCGAGTGCATTCCGTAGGACGGCCAATGTGTGAGAACGTTTGGCATCTTCCTTAGTTGGCTTCCATCGACACATTCTAGGAAGGTTCTCGTCATACCCTCGGTTCAGTTTCGCCCGCTCCAGGGTTGGAAAGTACTCGTATATCTATGCCTTCACGTAACCAGGTTAAAAAAATATTAGTCCAAAAATAAACAACAAAATTTAAAATTATGTATACAAGTTGACAAAGATATATCTATACATGGAGTAGAGTCTGGCATCCGGATATTGTCTTCGAACCCACGCGGGATGCCGCACCAAGCTCGCGGTAAAGGTATGCTAGTATACCGCTTCCCCAAGATATTTCTTCCAATGTGTCAATGTTGTCCAAATTGAAGAGATATTTGGCATGTATGGACGTTCCAGACTTATCCGTAATGCCAACAGCCCCTAAGATGAACTGCATATATTTGCGGGCCACATTATCGCTATTATCCTTTTCGGGGTCCGGATCATCGAATATCTCCTCCAAATATTTTAGAGGAAGTCCATAGGACTTCTTGAATTCTCGAAGACCGGTAAAACTAGTGGCATCAACTCCTAGACACCCTGATACATAATCCACAATATGGTCGTAAAAGTTGATGCTCGACTCATCAAAAGTTTGATTCATCATGACTTGACCACCAACCCTAAGTCCCAATATATGATGGACGTCATCAAGGATAATCGTCAACTCCCCATTGGGTAGATGGAAAGTGTTGGTTTCAGGATGCCATCATTCGACAAATGCTGATATCAGTGCATTATCCACCGTCGTATATGAGTAGCTACCCAAATATTGTAAACCGGTGGGACTGATTTTTGCCTTCATATCGTCTCCCAATAATTCATACCTCCATGTATTGTATTTTATTCGTGGTTGATCACCGTCAACATACGAGAACTCTCCTAAAAAGTAAACAATTGGATGGAGTTATACCTCTATGTAAAATGTACTTATCTATAAATAATTGGATGAACTTTGAACTTACAACTATATATAAATTTCTCATAACGTAATGTACTTACCAGATTGTTCCATATTTGGTATGCAATATGATTTTCGATCGACGGTAACATAGAGCAACCGTTTGGACGAGTCTCGATTGGACTATGTGGCTGCTCAGAAGGTCCTGAACCATCAGTAGCCCGAATTTCGAGGGTTTGTGGAAGACTCTCGACAGGACTATCTGCAGGCTGTGAAGGTCCTGAACCATCATTAGGCCGATGTGGGATATTTGGCATGTCCTCATCGGAGGAGAAAGAAGAACCGGAAGAACTAAGAGGAGCACGTCTCTTCGAACGAGTGACAGTCTTCTTCGTCAATCGACGTTTTCTCACTTCAGGGCGTGCCTCGGGCTCGCGGATAGTGACACCTGGTGTAATAGTACGCGAAATATTGCGTTCCTTATGCATCGACACAGTAGGGCATCTTCTGATGATATCTTCATCCACAGTGCCCTTCCGAGGGTCATGACTATAAGACAAAAAATAAAATTTTATTTAATATTCTAAATTAATTTAACATTCATGACTGTAGAAATTTCTACAGTCCTATACGTATACAGGACTGCAGAAATTTCAATAGTCCTAATTTTTTAGGACTGTTGGAATTTCTACAGTCCTTTATAAATTTAGGACTGTAGAAATTTTTACAGTCCTTAATTTATATAGGACTGTAGTTAACTATGCAGTCCTAAATCTATATGGGACTGTAGAAAATTCTACAGTCCCGCCCGATACTACTCGACACTGTCGACGATTGTTGACATTATATGCCCTAAATTCGGGTTTGACCATCCAAGTAAACGTCTAAACTACATCCTAAACTCCATTCAGGACTTGTATGCCCTCATTTGAAGAATGGAAAGAAAATCACTTAAATTTTTTGAAATGCAATAGGATTTTTTAAATTTTTGAAATTTTTTTGTAAATGCAATAGAACAAGGAGAAAGAAGATTTGTACCTTGATTCTTTCGAGATTTTGGGAGCCATCGACAAGGAGGAGGAGGACGAACTCGAGGAGAACGGCTCCGGCGGAAGGGGGGAGGGCTCCGGTGGCTTTGGGAGGGTTTGGGAGGAGTGTGAGTAAACTTTGTTTGGGCTAGTATGAGTAAAAAATGGGCTAGTGTGAGTAAACTTTCTTTATTAATGGGCTAGCCCTGAGTAAATTTTGTAGTGCCCTTATAAATTTTCTATTTTTTATGAAAAGAGAGGTGGACCCGCCTGTCATATTGCAGCCATCTGGATCTAAGTTTTACTCCACCTATCGGGTCCATGAAATTGTACCTGAATGCACCTCATATAAATTCCACTTTTCCTTAATTAATTAATTCTTTCAGCTCCATTGCCGAAGTAGAGAAAGCTAGGGTTTTGGTCTGCGCAGCATCAAAAGCCTAGCTTTTCGGCATGGCATCATCATCATCGACAGCGGCGATGGAAGTAGAGGGAAGTGGACGTCCCAAATTCGAGCCTTTGAAGGCCCAGGAGATGTCGGACGGGAAAGTCCAGTTCCGGAAGGTGGGGGTTCCGGCGCACCGCTTCTCCCCTCTGAAGAAGCACTGGATGGAGATCTACACCCCGGTCTACGAACACATGAAGGTCGACATCCGGATGAATCTCAAGGTCCGTTTGCTTTTGCAAAATCGTCCTTTTGAAATTTTTTAGTTTGCAAATTCTATATCGTTAATGTTGTTGTTAGTGGCATTTTTATTAATTAAATAATTGGAGATGGCGTGTTTTGAAAAGAACTAGTTTGGAGAAATTTATAGTAGTATTGGCTATGTTGCAGCGTGCAGGGACACACTGATACTACACGCCCCGAAACGGACATGACACTGTTTTCTGTGTGTGCTAGTGTTTCTTGTAATGTTTGCCTCGGGGTTGATGTGACACCACGACAAGGACACAATAATTTTGACGTGCCCTAGCATATTCTAGAGCGTTTAAGTCCTGTCGTGTGTATGACATGATAGAACAGGAACAAATCACAAATTGTGGCATGTCCTAGTTTATTTTGGAGAGTTTGTATTGCGGTCGATACCTCTGTCATGAGGTGACACATAGACCACTGATTATAGCGTACTTAGTGTATTTTAGAGTGTCTGTGCTGTGTTTGACATGACGTGACACAGATATGACACTGTTTTTTGGAGTTTTGCTGCATGCTAGATTGTCCCCTTCTGTGGAGCCCATAACTTCTCCTCAACGCACCAAATATCTCGGACACTTGGTCCCCTGCCTTTTTGGATGGTTTATTGTTGTTAATAATTACTCTCCGAAATTTAACATATAGTCAATCAACTGCCTACATATTCCACACATACACCAATTTTGTGTGGGCTAGTGTATTTTGGAACGTTGATAGGTGTGTTATGATTGGACATGGACCCAACACTATTTTTTTGGGTGTTCATGTTTCTCTATGTTGAAATAATATAAGTAGTTAACCATCAACATTCACCACAACTCTACAGTTTTGGTGTTGTGGCCGGAACTTTAACTTTGACATTAACATGGTGTCAAAGCAATCCAGGTTCAAATCTCCTATTCCACACATTTTAAACGGTTTTAAAAAAATTATACTGCTATGTGAATCTAGTTATCTGTCCAAAATGGACCTTTTACCTGTAGAAGCGTGTTGAAATGATATAAATATTTAACCCTCAACCCTCACCACAACTCTAGAGTATTGGTGCTGTGATAGAGACTTTAACACATGGTTTGATCTTCTCTAGGGCTGCAAATGCATAGAGCAGCTCGTGAGCTCGACTCGTGTCGTCTTGACAAAAAGCTGGCTCGACTCAGGTCCTTAATGAGAACTTGAACATACTTTTGAGCTCTATTCCCTTAACAAGCCGAGCTATCATATGTTCATACTCTAGGGCTGCAAATGCACAAGTTCCTTCATAAGGCCTAATATGAATAAAAGTATTATACCATAAGTGGTTTCCTTTTTTCTGTTTCTGATTTGTTAAGAGCACCTAGTGGGTGAGACACGTTGTATGTTCAACTTATTGGTTTTTACATGAGGCTAGGTATGGCTAATATTTTTAGGTGGAATATTTATGTGAATTACAATAAGCTCCTAGAGGTATCCAAATTTTAGATATGTCGCGTGCCTCACCTGTCCCCTCCTTCCAAAGAAAATTCCAAAAAAAAGGGATTTGGAGGCACAACTCACTGTAACTTGGTGCAATTAAATATGAGATTTGTGGCTCTCTGGTAGATATTCAACAACTATAACATGAATACTTGTGTTTTCCATTCCTTATACCTATTATGGAAGGTTTTGAGTACACCTTGAGTTACCGAATTCATGGTCATGTGAGTATTAGTGCAATTGGTATGCAAGGACGGATGCAAAGGTGGACCAGGTGGGGCACTTCTACCATCTAAAAATTTGGAAAATCTCTAGAGAGATGATCATACAAATATTCCACCCTTACCACCTAAATACCCAAGCTTACTCTCACATAAGAAATCTTTTAATTGTTGCCTCACTGCACTAATGCAAGCGCATAGCCTTAAGGTGTTTGGAACTCCTGGCACCTTGGAGATACCTTGATGCCTTAACAATACGTCTTCCCCTTAACATGGCAAATGACTCATCTACTTGGCTCTCTCACCTTTCTGCATGGTTTGTTGTTGTCAAAAGCTAATCTTTGGGAATTTGAGGATCTCTATTGCTTGTATGTCAGGGTCCAAATCTTATGATGCTGTAGCACAATCTAGTGGAAAATTACTATTTAGATTGAAACTTAGTAATACATGTTTCCTTGGGATTTTTTGTGTATCCCTATAATAAGAATTTTTCTGCACCATTTAGATGGCAGTGATCACATGTGCTTTCCAATATGTTAATTTTTTTGGAACATGCCCTTTTTTGAAAATCATTGGTATAACTACCTGCTGCTTTGTGTTTGGTAAAGAATAGTTCGCCAACGTAACTTTTATTTCTGACCTATTATTATTATTATTATTATTATTATTATTATTATTATTATTATTATACTTAAATATCAAATATATGACTTGTCTTTTCCTTCCTATGTGCTCTTTCAGGCAATTATGTTGTCTCCATGCCACATTTTGTGGAGAAAGTAACTTGTGGCTGTGAGAAAGCTATTGGTTTATCAATTATAATGATGATCAACATTGGCAAATTCGTTTGATGCTATTTTTTCTTGTGTCCTTAGGAACTCCTTTATTTACACTAATCCTTTAAATGGCTTGGACCATATTGCCTAAGTTAGGTCTAGGAAGTTATTCAGATGCCGGATGCAAGGTTCAAAGTATCTAGAAAAGGGGTGGAGCCAAAACCTTAGGGCAGTTGGTCAGTATAGTGTGAGGAAGTTTTACGAGGCAAATGGGATTTTCTCCAGTTTTTTAGTTTTTATTCCTTGGAGGCAGATGTTTTATTATGGATAACGTCTTGTTAGTTATGTTTGGGACCTTAGGTTAGTTTGTGGCTAGTTAAGATTTCTTGAGATTATAATATTTTGGGTATCCACGATATTTTGGTGAGATTTAGAACTGTGTATCATTATGTTTATGTTTGAATCATCTTAATGGCACTAGTTCCTTCATAAAGGCCTACCAATGAGTAAAAAAGTACTATACCAGAATTGATTTCTTTTCTCAACTTCTGATTTGTTAGAGCCCCAAGTGGGCAAGACATCCATATTCTATTTTAAATGTATGTGAGGTATTGCTATTATTTAGATGGAATATGTGAATTACAATAAGCTCCTAGAGATATCCCAAAATTTCAGGTGGGCCGTGTGCCTCACCTGACCCCTTTTACACCAGCCCTTGTTTCCCTTGTTTGGAAGTTTTTCAAAGCAAATCCCAAAAAAAAAAAAGGATTTGGGGGCACAACTCATTGTAATGTGGTGCAATTAAATATGAGACATTTATGGTTATCTTGTAGATATTTAACAACTTTAAGCCATTCCTTGTACCTATTATAGGAGGTCTAGGACTCTAGAGAACACCTTGAGTTGTTGTTCATGGTTTTTGATTATTTCGGCATGTGCTATGCAAGGGCATATGCAAAGGTAGACTAGGTGGGGCACGTGTCCCATATGAAATTTTGGAAAATCTTTGGAGCTTATTATAGATAATAGAAACATTCCATAGTTCCCACCTAAATAATACCCAGGCATACCCTCACATAAGAAATTTAAAATAAAATATACAATGTTTAACCTACTTGATGTTCTAATTAGAAAAAAAACTGATTTCGATGTGGATTTTTTTTCTTTATCTTCATGTTAGTGCCTATACAAAAATGATATACAATATTAAAAATTTCCATATTGTGACGTGGATTCTTTTTTCAACTTATCTTAATTCTTGTTGACCTCACTATCTCAAACTAAAAAAGATGTTTAAGTTTAACTAGACTAGTTGAAAGTTCAAGCCTCCTAATTTTGTCTCTTCCTTGAAACAAAATAAAATAGGAGAGATCGACCTCAATTTGCTTAAGAAAATCTAAAGCTACAATATCTCACCTAAGTTCTGGCTCCGCCCCTCTGGTCACTGATTACACGAGACCTCTTGATGTGTCCACCTGTAGGAACCCATAATTTATCAAATGGATTTTGATTTTACAGTTGTTGGTAGGCTATAAGATTGACAAATAACTCGAAGAAAACCCCGTCTCTTCTGGTGTACTATAGGCTGAAGGAATCTGACTATGACTGTGGTGGTAATAATACATGGAGCATAAACATCTGTGTTGCAAACATGGTAGTCAAAGGCGCGCCTCAGGTGTACCTCGCAGAAAGGTGCAACAGCTACACCTCGCACCTCACTAGGCAAGTCGTCTTTCTCAATGCGCATCCAAGACGCGCCTTTCTGCAAGGCACACGCAAGTAAAGGCGCGCCTAGGCATGCCTTATGGGTTTTTTATTTGTACATTTTTTTTTGAGGCATGGAGATAATCCTTTACCTCATACAAGTAGTTGGTTACAGTTGAACTAGAAAAACTAAAATTTACTAAAAGCATGATAGGGATAATACAAATTTTTGTTAGTTCTGTTGATTGCTAATGTTGCTTTGCTACTTCACTTGGTTAGTTTTAACGTATTTTTGTTGGTTTTAATATGTTATTTGGTTTTATTTCTTGCATTACTAATTTATTTATTTATTATTGTATATTTTTATTATTTTTTATATTTGCATCTCACTACGATCGGACGCGCGTCTTAACTGCGTCTTGCGCCTCGAACGATATGAACTTTTTGCGTCTCGAGTGCGTCTTGCGTCTTTGACTACCTTGGTTGCAAATTAAGTCTAGAGACAAATAATAATTTGACAAGTACAACTACGAAAAATACTAAAGAGAACAACAATAAGCGAGGACGATAGAGAATTTTACTAAAGGAACAAAATAAGAGAATACAAGAGAGAGCTCTTAAATTACCCAAATATCCTATACCAAATTATGTCCAATTTTCTCACACAAATACATAAGCTTTTACTTTAATGCTTTTGCACTTATTGAATTGGATTGGTTTGTGGGTGGATGATGGAAGAGAAGTGCAGCCTATTTTATTTTGTAGGCAATATAAATGGGTTGGTGAGGTTAAGAAGCTGTGAATATACGTGTGAATTTAAGTGTGAATACACAAGCTTTCCAACTACATTGGTAATTAAGCATGTATGATTCATTTATCATGTGTTTCATGCAATTCAAGGCCGTTTACAAATCTTTACCTTGGCTTGAATTTTATGCAAATTTTTTCTTCCGTCTTTTCCAATGTTCATGGTGTAAATCAAACAATGTTGATACTGATCAAGTCCAAGCAATGCTTGAACTTAGCAACTGAGAGAGATTTAGTTAATATGTCAATTAGAATATTTACAGTACCAATCTTCTTGATAAGAACATCTTTTTTGCCACAATGTCGGAAAATAAAATGATACATTATGTCAATGTATTTTGTCCTTACATGATGCATTTGATCTTTAGTCAAATGAAGAACACTTTGACTATTTCAATAGACAATAGTCTATACTTGTTCCGAGTTGAGCTTTCTCGATAAGTCCCTCAGCCAAATAGCTTCCTTAATAGTTTCATTTAGTGTCATAAATTTTGCCTTTGTGGTAGTGAAATGAGAGGCTAAGATCAACTCGGAACTAGTAGAGACTATTGTCTTCCCTGATAGTCAAAATGCTATTCATTTAACTAAAGATCAAATGTTCCACGAGAGAAAATGACATTGACGTAGGGTACGCTTTTGTTCTTGATATTGTAACAAAAGGAGATGTTATTGTCAAGAAGATCAGTACTGTAAATAATCTTAACATGTTAACTAAATCTCTCTCAGTTGCTAAGTTCAACCATTGTTTGGACTTGATCATTGTTTGATTTGCCTAAGGGGCATTGGAGAAGAAGAAGAAAATTGCTATCGAAAAGTTTGGTGAAATTTAATCCAAGGTGGAGATTTGTAAGAATGACTTTGAATTGGCATGAAACACATGATAAATGAATGATGCATGCATAACCATCATGCTAGTGTGAAAGTTTGTGTATTCACACCTTAACCTGACTTACATGTTTGTGTTTGCCTATAAATAGGCCTTCTCTTCTATTTATAGACCAATCCAGAAAGTGCAAAAGCATTTGACTGAGAACTTGTGTACTTGTATGAGAAAATTGGATATTGGACATATAGGTGTTTTGAGAGCTACTCGTTTGTATTCTCCCATTTTTGTTCCTTTAGTAAAATTTTCTTTCGCCTTTGGCCATGGAGTAAGGCAATGGCTGAATCACGTAAGCCTTTGTGTTTGTGTCGTCTCTTTATCATTATTCGTAGTTATAGTTGTCGAATTATTATTTATCTCTGGGCTAATATGCAACAATGTGTGTTGGTGATAATTTATTTGTCGAGGAATGATAACTTCCATCTTGCGGAGAACATTTTTTCAAAGTGTTTCTTATACCAATTGGATTGCTAAGGAGCACGACACAAACCAAGAGCCCCCTTCCCCCTCGAGAAATGAGTAAACTTTATAACATGTTTTGAAGGGATGCTAGATTTTTACATTATTTGCTGCCAAGTTATTCAAGGCGATTGTACTAGGTCAGTGCCTTGATATAGAATAACATACAACACTATTTGGTAGGAACTAGGAAGGGACTCGCCTAGTGTAAGATCTGACTTTTAGCAGGGCTAGCAGTCTTCCCTATTTTCCTAGAGTGAAATTATCTACATTATAGTCGAAGAGGACAAGACAAAAAACTTTGCTTTAAGGAATGTATTTATGATCTCTAGTATTTATGCTTTGACAATCACGATTTGAATTATGTATTGACCACTATATTTAATAAATTATGAAAAATAGGTACCTATATGATTGGGTATATGTATATAAAGACCAAAGACAAGTAATGCATCTTCATTCATGACTTCAGAAATAAAGCTGAGAGTCAAAATTTCTTTCTTTACAGTTTCTTAAATAAAAGTAGCAAGCTATATTTTTAAGAGAGAAGGTTATATCCAGAAAGTGCCAACAAACTACCCCACGCCAAGATTACTTATCAAATACAAATAAATAATTTTTGGGTTCACATGCGGGTAAGTACGTCGGAGTACCCAATGAGCACCGATTACTCTTTCCTAAATGGAGTACCTGTGCTTCATAACTAGTAAATAATGACAATTCTAGCATGGCATAAGCATAGACAAGCAGAAGTTTCCCTAGTTTTTTAACGAACCATTATTTGAATTATGCAGTGATGATTCTGGTAACCTGATGATCAAGGACTATTACATTTCTCAATCTAGATAGTCTAGATCAACATCAGTGCTATGTTGTTAGTATCTTACTGAACACGATAGATATCTTACATTAGGATAAGATATACTACCATTTCATTCAAGGTAGTGAAAGGCGCAAGGCGCACTCGAGACTCAAAGGGTCCAAATCGTCCGAGGTGCAAGGCTCATTCAAGGTAGTGAAAGGCGCAAGGCGCACTCGAGACTCAAAGGGTCCAAATCGTCCGAGGTGCAAGGCACACTTAAGACGCGCGTCCGAGCGATATATATCGGATTTTTATATTGATAAACACGTGTTCTTCAAATTCTCCCACGTCTAGGTTGCAATCACTTTGAATTGAGTGGGTGAGAGAGAAAACAGTAAAAAAAAGCACAGTAGTTCAAAAAAGTCTAAAAACACTATAGCAGTTCAAAAAATAGTCTAAACATGTTATTTTTTCCAGAAGATTTTCAAGACGCGTCTTAGCTATTCCAAGGCGCTTGGAAAAGGCGTGCCTTAGGTTCGACTTAAGAATTGCGTACCGTCTGGAGTGCCCTGAGGCGTTGTCCCTGCACCTAGGAGCAAGGCGCGCCTTTGACTACACTGATTTCATTACGTTGGTTGATACGATAATATGCATACAGGCTGATAAGAGTTGATTTTTGAATTAGATAGGCCATGTAAAGAGGAAACAAATAAAAGATATGAGAAATTATATTAAATCATGTTCCTATATTGATTTAGAAGTATATATATTGATTTAGAAGTATAGACCTAAACTCCTAGAGTTATTGTATCATATGATACACAACACGATACAAGATGCACGATACACTACGCAAGCAAATTTATCCACGATAGGTGTCACGAGTTGAAAACCTAGCATCAGTGTGACGTTTTTAAACTTCAATAGAAAGGCAACTGAAAACTGTGGACAACAGCATTGGACTCTTTGCGGAGAGGAACAATAGAGTCAAGTCGAATATAAATTATGTGATTCTTGTTTTGTATTTTCAATGCTAGCCGACCCCGAGAATTCTGCATAAAGGCTTTGATGTTTTTCTTGTATTCATAGTGCCTTTTACCCTCCCAAAAATTTAGGACAAAGGGTTTGTTGTATTTTCAATACTAACTAAAGTATTCCATGATAAGCCCCAGATTTCCTACTTCCAGATGGGGTCCTTCCATTGTACTTGAAGATAGATCATCCTAGAATTTAAGAAAGCTATTAAGATAAGAATGTAGTTAAAAGGAGCTGCAAAAGGTGTGATAACTGCATTAAGTAATAACTATGAAGAAATCATAGTTATACTTCTTCTTTTCATATTTCTTTTCTAATATTTTGTTTTGTGAATGTCCAAGAGATTAAGTAGTCATTTGATAAATTTGCAGTAAACTCGAAACTCTTTCTGGAGTAGTTTATATAAATATTGACCTTCCTATTCTAGTAAGCCATTTGAACTCTTTCTCATATAATGTTTAAGGAATAGTCCCTTAGTGATGTAAGATGGTTCAGTCTCACTTTTTTTGATGATTATGATGTTTATTGAAATTTTAAGAGGAATAAGAGATGCAGATAACTCGTCTCGTTTCCGAGTTTTGACAAAGAAAATGATGAAAAATAAGAGAGAAGGTATAAGCTGATTAAAATGAAGGAAGAGGAGAGGGCTAGAATATGGCGCTGTATCCAACATGCTCCATAAGTCGAAGATCCATTTTATTGCTTGAGAGCAGGATTCATACACCAGTATAATTTGTTTGTACAATATGCTAAAATGTGTGCCTTAGAGGTTGAACCTGGGTTGCTCCAATGCCATGTTAAAGTCCCTGCACCTATACCATAACTTTAAAAGTGTTGGGGTATCAGGTTTATATATTTATATTCAATGTCACCAATTTGATAAACCACAGATTGCAGTATCCGCGGATACTATAATATGTATCGATCCATATCATATTGTCTCGGTTTTGACATATCCTGATCCGGTAATACCCCCTATTTGTACAGAACCCCTATTTGATACAGGCTGAGATTGGGCGATACCTACAATGGCACACCTCTTTTACGGTCATTCAATCACAGGGAAAATAGTATTAGCAGAGTCATTTCCTCGAGCTAATGATCGATATGCTATATGTGTGTTGATAAGATACATTGACATACTTGACATACTGTAACCACTATCAGACTTTGAGGTTGAAGTTGTATAGTTATAAATTCACAATACTCATTCATCTTATTGCCATTCCATTCAATATTATATATTGCGAGTATACTTCGTCTTAAAGCAACTAAATAAGCAATAATATCTATTAAGATGCATTGTTCGTCATGTTGATTTTTTCATTCAAAGCTAATGATAAACAACAAATACTACAAGCAATTATGCCTAAATGCATCAAATATTTCTGATATATATATATATATATATATATATATATATATATATATATATATATATATATATATATGGGTAAACGGGATATGAGCCATATGCTCATATTCCTATATGAGCCATGCACATGTGGTGGACCAATATGAATGAATTCCTACATCCCATGTGCACTAGTACACTCCATTCCTATTGGTCTTGGCTCATGTAGGAATATGAGCCTATGGCTCATATCCCTTTTTTTCCTATATATATATATATATATATATATATATATATATATATATATGCTTTAAGAAACAAAAATCTTCAAAAGTTCAATTTAAGCCTGATATTGATACTCAAAAGAAGGGAATGGTTAACTGATTCCAATATCACGTTGATATAAACCGAGTAGTAAATTCATAACCTTTATATACACCCGTAGTTATAAATAAGAAAAATGGACACAACTCACATTGAGCTGTTCAGAGTGGATCATAGTTTGCAGTATCAACTGTATCCCATCAGTTTGGACACATTCTAATCTGGTAGATCCTCTAAGGCTCTAACAATATCAGCTGATACTATCCTATACTGATATTGGGCTCTCTTTCTTGGTTAATTCATTAAAAAACAAAAGTAAAAGAGAGAAGTATGGAGAAACAATATCGACACATTGATTTGGTCGTGCTGAAAATGACATCATACAATGTGTCGATAATATTCCTTATCGACAAATTGTAAGTAATACCATTTGTCGAAGTTTGTCTATTTAAATGACATCCTACAGTGTGTCAATAAGATTCTTTTTAGATGTTTAGGACATTTTGAGGCGTTATTTTGAGATGTTTGACATTCCACAGTACCTTCAGATATCTTTGGAAGTTTGGATTACAAGAGACATTTTGTAATCTTTAGATTCCCGGAGTTGAGGGCAGTGCTATAATTTGTAAAATTTAGAATTCCGTTTGACAGATACAGGCTTACTTGGTTTTAGCTCATTTTTGAAACAGCCCTTATAAATTGTAACGCCAGGAAAGTGTGTAGGTGAAGAGATATAAATGGGCAATTACTTTAAGGATTTACATTGATCATCTCTACGACACCATCAACCAAGGTTTATTCCAAAATTTTGGGGTTAGCTACATGGTTCCTTTTGTTCCATTGAGTTCTATAGACATTGGAGGCCACCTCCTTTTAAGTATTTGCAAAACCTCAATTTGTTTTCGCTTATTTGCATTTATCAACTATATCTCATGGCAAAAGGCATAGTTGTGTGAGTTCAAGCATGGTTTGAAATGCCTGATAAGCCTCAATAAACCTAAAAAACAAGGTACTATTAGAAAGCTTTATCTTGGTAAACATCAAGATAGTAGTTACTATAGAGTGTAGACTGACAACCCCAATGCTCTCTGCAAAGTGTGTGAATCAACATCAATATAGAGGTAATTTAAACACACATTGCAGTTATGCAGGACATACCTAGGTTCAGAACATGCTTACACAAAGTCTACGACTCTATTTCGCAGCAAGATCTAACATTACATTTGATGCAAGAATGATCTATAAACGGTCTGTTATATGTTAATCTATTAACTTTTGGTAGTTCCTAATTTTACAATCATTAGCAAAGAATCTCTTAATAACAAATTCATGGTTGTTTCGTACAAGAATAAACATGATATATCAAAAATTGATTATAAACTACCAATAGTTGTCTTATTAGATGACATTTATGAGTAGTTCTTTTTTAAACGCGACTTCAAGTTGGAAAAGATATATATCATATATATGTTATGTAGTTTAACTGTACATTGATTTGGCTTTATAGATGTAACCATAGAAGGCATCAGCTAGTTCAATGATGAAGCTTGGTACTGGTTTTAGTCCCAAAATCAGCATCTCCATAAATATTGGGGGTACTGTTCAGCCCACAGATCTATCAGTGCTTTTTTATATTTCAGGCTCGGAAAGTGGAGCTGAAGACTAGATCCGACACTCCTGATGTTAGCAACCTACAGAAATGTGCTGACTTTGTCCATGCTTTCATGCTTGGATTTGATATTGCCGATGCTGTTGCGCTCTTACGTCTGGATGATCTCTATGTGGACTCATTTGAGATCAAGGATGTGAAAACACTTCGTGGGGAGCATCTTTCTCGAGCTATAGGTAGGCTTTCAGGAAAAGGAGGCAAAACAAAATTTGCCATTGAAAATTCAACACGAACTCGGATTGTCATTGCTGACACAAAGATTCACATTCTGGGGTCGTTTATAAATATCAAGGTTGCCAGAGATTCCCTTTGCAGTCTTATTTTAGGATCCCCCGCTGGCAAGGTCTATTCAAAACTTAGAGCCGTATCTGCCAGATTAGGGGAAAGGTATTGAGATCTAAAACTTGTCTCAAGGGAATTGCAATATGCACGTTCTCGATAGTTTTGAGAGTTCGAATGTATTAGAGGGATGATAATTTTTTGTTTTTTTAATTTATACTCATTCAGTATGAATGTCTGAGTGATGTAAAATACTAAATATCTGCCTATCTCAAGTGAACTTTTGGAATTCTGCGTTCTGGTACTGAAACGAAATCAAGGTTCGATAATCTTGGCTCAGTTTTGGTTGTCTGCGTCTTAAATCAACACTGATTGCACCATTTGAAAAGCTTGGATACTGATATTCTCCATCTCTGTTCATCTCAGTTTGTTGGTTCATATTTTTGTTTATTACTTCTGTTATGAGTAATATATTGGAGCAACTTTACTTGTATCAATATTAGATAAAAGGAATCGTCTTTATTCTAATGGAAACCAGGAAAGCCGAAGAGATGTTCAAGCAAGTGCCTGATGCTACCTGAGATTCACAATACCCAGCTTTTGAGCAAAGTTGAACGTATTTTTCATACATTTGTTGCAAAAATCAATATATAGATCCAATGTTTATGTTCTTTATTATAGAGATGATCTTATTTCTCGTACAAGCACCATATGAAATATGAATGACCTATTACAAGATTTTCAGAATAATCACAAGATTCATGGAGTCCCAACTTGCAGATATTTTGGAAATCATTTATGGGCTTCATAACATTGCGGAAATAACTGGATAGTTACGAAAATGAATGCAATTCCAGGAAAATTGTATTACTTTGCTACTGATGGCAAGTCATTTTTGGGGACCGACAAATGTTTGTAGCTACATTTGGCTCACTTTTCACACATTAGCCGATCACTCTCCTTTGCTCTCGTCGTCCAACGTCTTGCCTGCTCCACTCTTTTATTTTCCCACCAACATTGATCATCCCCTTCCTTAATATATCAATATGATTCCCAATCCCATGATGTCGTAGTCTTCCTATTGCTAGTGCTAACTTTCAATGTATTATTTTGATCTTTTTGTCATCTCTGGTTAATGCTAGCCGGAGGAATAATAAGGCGAGTCAACTATAACAAAAACAAATGTTATTGTCCGCAAGCAAAACTAAAGAAAACATGAACATAGGCGTAAATGGACAAACTTTATAAGAACTTAGGTCGAAAGGAACACCAAAGGAAGCCAATATAGATGTGACCTTACATCAACAAAATCTTCATCTCTTTAGGTTTGTTATTTGAAACCTTTGTATCTAACAATGATGTTTTACACTGGTTGTCGGCTACCTAACCCAATCCTTCTCCTTATTTGGGAATGTGATCGACAATTAAAATATGGAAATATTATTGGAAACTTTCCTAATGTTTCAATTTTTTCTTAAAATCAAGTGATTTGTGTCATATAAGGACATGTGCCGTGCATAGACCTGTCAATTGGGCTGGATCGACCCAATCCAACACGAGCCCTTCCTAAAAAATTGGTCCATGTGTTGGTCCGGCCCGATTAATCATGGACCCGGGCTGGCTCGACCTAGTATATCGGGACGTATTTGACCTCATATCTCGGCCCAGAAGAGAGGTTCGGTCTGGTCCGAATTCATAGCCCATGTCCGTCCCGAGCCGACCCCGCCCATCCCAACCACAGGCTCAGTACGGCCCAGAGTTGAAGGTTGCTAATTAATTACCTAGATATAGTAGAAAATACTTTTGTATATTGGCCAATTATTCACCCAGATATAATGAAAAACTAATTTTCAGGTTAAAGTGTTATTTCTTTTATGGAAACTAAGTAATCACCTAATAAAGTAGAAAATAAAAATTTCAAGTTATAGTGAAAAAAAAATTGTTTTGTATTTGATGATTTTATTTTATTTAGCCCAGGCAAGGTCCGACCTAACCCGAAGCCACACCGTGTCGTGGGCCACGTGTCAGACTGGACTGAGAATTTTCACCCTTAGGTCCGGCCCGACCTACTACATTGTATGTGCCCAAGAGGTCTGGCCCATCCAAATTGTGTATCGGACCAACCCGACCCGATCCATTTGACAGCTCTTTTAAATGACATAACCGCCACTTCTTTCATTCACAAATTCCTCCTCATTTACTTTGGACAACGGAAGAAGGGAAAGCTCGGAGAGCCTAATTTAGGCGGTAGAATTTGTGCCTCTCCTCCCTACATTTCCCTCGTGGACCTCCATTAGCTCCTCTTCCTCGTCTCCTCCCCTGACCCCGTCCTCTCCTTAGTCGGCCATCATCATTTCCTCTCATGGTCCAACTTTTTGGTTCCTTCACTAGTTCTTTTTCGAACCAACATCTATGATTTCGTTCCTTAATAAATTAATATAATTTTCAATCCCATGACAATATCGTCTTCTTCTCGCTAGTGCTAACTTTCATCAATGTACTAGTTTCATCTTCTTTAGTTAAACTACTAGTCGGAAGAATATTAAGGTAACTCAACAATGGCGAAATAAACGTGGTTGTCATAGAATTATGAAGTATTCATAATTTTAGGGATTGTAAACAAACTAAAGAAAACAAGAACATAGGTATATGTGGACAAATTTTACAAGAACTTAGGTCTAAAGGAATACCCCAAGAAGCCAATATAGATGCAACCTTGCAAGAACAAGAACAACAACAACAACAACACAAATCTTTATCTTAAAAGTTTTAGGATTACTATTTGAATTCTTGTCTTTCATGCAGTTGTGTTCATTTTATAGAGATCTAACAATATTTTACGTTGGTTATCAGTGGCCTAAAGCAGTCCTCCTTTTTATTTGGGTTTGGAATCGAAGATTAAAATATGGGAGAACCCCCCCCCCCCCCCCAAATCAAGTGATTTTTGTCATGAGGTCTTGTATCACACACATGACCCTTCCAAAAGGCAGAAATGTCCCCTCTTTCATTAACAAATTCCTCCCCATTTACTCGCGTCCCCTCATTTACTCTCTTTTTTTCCACCAACATCGGGCATCCCCTTCCTTAATATATCAGTATGATCCTCAATCCCACGATGTCATCATCTTCTTATCGCTAGTGCTAACTTGGATCGGTATACTATTTCATCTTTTTTGTACATCTTTGGTTAATGCTAGTCGAAAGAATAATAAGGCGACTCAATAATGACACAAATAAATGATGTTGTCATAGAAATATGAAGTTCTAATAATTTTAGGGACCACAAGCAAAACTAAAGAAAATATGAACATATGTATAATAATAAATTTTCATACACAGTGAAAAAGTTTACTGTATTTGTGCGTCAGGGAAGAAGTTTGCTAGAATTGCAAATAAGGGGACAACACTCCAATAATATTATCGGGTTAGCACCGGTCATTAAACAACACGTCAATATTATTGACGTGTCACTATAGAACGTCAATATTATTGTCGGGTTGAGGGAGAGAACGTCAATATTATTGACGTGCCATGAGCCTAAGGAGGAAAACGTCAATAATATTGACGTATTGTGGACCCTCGAAGACCACCCAACTTGAAGACCCTCCAGCTCCTCGAAGACCCCCCGTAGGTTTGAATCCTCGAAGACCCCCCTTCCCCCAACTATAAACTCTCTCTTTTTCTCCCCTTCCAACACACAAATACACCTTCTTCTTCTTCTTCTTCTTCTTCTTCTTCTTCTTCCCTCCTCCCATTCACCCATTCACAGCAGCCAAAATGACGGACGTATTCTTAGTGGGCCGACTACTGGCATTATTATTCAAGAACGTGAAAATCACGTATGTAACAAAATATTCAATGGACAGGTAATTTTTAAAATCTTAAGTATGCTAGTTTATTATTTCTTTTCACATAATTATAATGTATATATTTAATTTATAGCTATATGATCATCTTTCCAAATTTTAAACTTGGGAGCGTGGAGAGTGGCGGAAGCAGCGAAACTATCATATGTGGGAGCTAAATGCGACCCAAAAGGCTTTGGTGCGTTCCTTTGGGATGCACTATGTAGATAGTGTTAGATATTTAAGCTACGATGTTCATCTAATTTTAAGTCTCGTTGAGCGTTGGTGGCCTGAACGTAACACTTTTCAACTGTCCGTTGGCGAGATGACTGTCACACTATGGGATGTGGCCAATATACTAGGGTTACCTATTACAGGTGACCCTATATATTTTGATCTGCAATTAAGTGCATCTACTCTGATCAAAAGTTATCTTGGTGTTAGGCATCCATCAAATATAAGACGTACCAATTTTGTGAAGTTGACATGGCTTCGTGGCAACTTTATGGATGTAGATCGCACTATTGACGGTGACGTTGATGAATTAAGGGTATGTATTTTAATGTAAAGATTTATATTTATCATCTAATATATTTTATTGCTAGTGCTTATGAAGAAAACTAATATTTGCAGGTAATTCAATGCACTAGAGCATATTTGCTCTGTTTATGTAGTTCAATTCTATTTCCAGACTAAAGTGAAAATATGATAAATGTGCGACTTTTGTCGTTCTTGGCTAATTTGAAAGAACCCACTCGTCATGCATGGAGAGATGCTACTTTAGCACATTTATATGTAAGTTTGATAGAAATTGTGGGTTCAGACTCTTACAAGAGTATTTCTGGATGCATGTCCCTACTTCAGGTAAAAATAGACTATTAAGATTATTATATTATATTATTTATTTATTTTCTACTAATACCATGTTATTTTTATTATAGGTCTGGGCCTACGAGCATTTTTATATTGGTAGGCCTGTTACCAGCATTACTAGTGATGTTGGAGTATTTTCGCTTGCTTTACGATGACCCACAGAAGTATTGGACCAACAACACTATTTATATAGGGCAATATAAATTTATCGTGACCAATTTGACATACTACAGTATATCGGGGTAATAAGTTAATTATCTTGTCAATTGCTTTAAGTTATCATCGTAGCCAAATATCGTAACAATTTGATACATTATCAACAAATAGGTTAAGTGGATACCCTATACATTTGAAGATGATGCTCCCCAAATAAAGCGAACATCGTATGATCTTAGTTTGCATAGATCTTTTATTATATATGACCGGTTAACCATGTATCATCCAGCAGACCGTGTCCTTCGACAATTCGGGATGAACCAAGTATTTTTCGCTGATCCACCTACTATGAGTTATGGTATAGCCAATACAATAAATAGAATTCATGGTCTCATTGCTAATTGGAATAGTCGATACGAGCATTATAGTGTGGATAATATGTCTCCCCTAGTAGCATCTCCGGACGAATGTAAGTTCTAACTTACTACTTAATTGGATTGATTAATTACAAATAGTGTGCTAACATTTAGTTCATATTTTGCAGACATGAGTGACTTTACTTATAGGCAATGGTTGTCACGCCCCCGCCCGGCCGGACCGCCACCTCCTCCTCGCCCCGGTAGCCAGAATGTTGAACCGGACGCGAATCACCGCGCCTCGGCACACCGAACGCGAATTATCGCGCCCGTCCCGCGGGTGCGAGGAAGGGGAAGGAATTAGATGGCCCGTTCGAGCCTACCGGGACGTGATGCCGTACGAGCCTGGGGTTGCGCCCGCACAAGGCTTTATCGTTTAAGTTGTGTCTGTTGGCTATCATCGCATCAATCGAGTAAGCAGCAGAAAGGGACTTGTTGCAATGCAATGCATTTAGCCAACTGAGTATTCGGGACAATTCGAGGGACTTGGGTTCTCTTTGCAAAGGCATTCGTTCCATACATTATGCCCCTAATACGATAACATCTCGGGGCACAATCGAAACCAGGATTTTCGGGTCTTAGGGACTGAGGCTCTCCTATCGCTCCCTCGGAGGATCCAATACCTGCAAGCAAGTAAACTGTTGGTGGGTCAGCACTTTTATAAGTACTGGTGAGATAAAACAACTGAACAGAAACAAGCATTCACTAAAACCAACACTAAGTAATCATGTTATAAAATATTACATTACTAGTGATCTTTCTAGTTTTACCTATGTTCATTTCATGCAGTTCATAGCAGAGTCATATTACATTATTTTGGAAACATCTTTGGAAACAGAGTTTCATATGCAATAAGAAAGCAAGACAAGCCGATGTTCCGTTTCAGGGTGTGCACAGCATATCTCGTGGGACTCGAGGGTCAAATACATCGCTAGACACACATGCACATCTTAGGGGCAGTCCATCTATCCAAGCCAACACAATGACTTAGCTATATGCAGTGCGGTCCCCGAGTATCTCAGGATTGGCAGCTGGTTGTACAGCATACCAATGACTCTTTCATCTGATGCTATGGCAGCTGTGACCCATGGTGGCTAATAACGCATGCAGTTCAGCTCTCCACCATAGCCATTGTTCAACCGCATGCGAATGCATAGAACACTATCAAATAAACTCTAGTATACAGACGAGATGAACCATCAGTATACAATCTTTGTTGTGGGGCTATCCGACTTATCACTTGAACACATTCAGGCACAATATGGTTCTCTCGAAGCATAGACGATAGTGAACATGTTCATGCACTCTTAGACAAGCGTTTCAGGATTCTCGTTTAAGCAGACTTATTCGTTTCGAAGACATGCTAGGTGAGTTCGTTCATTAACATGCAAGGCAGGTTCTATCATTCTCTTATGAAAATATTGCAAGCAAAAACTTAGGTTATTATTAAGGCGTGCAAGAATCAGAGAACGAAGTTCTGCCCACTCACCTTGATATATAATGCCGACGCGGTGCGGAGAATTACAATGGTAGGGATGCCCTCGTATGGGCAATAGAGCATACACATTTAAAGAACCAAGGTTCAGGTGTAGAGACGTAGATGATTCTAGTTTACGTGCTTTTGTTGATGACGTATCTGAATTGGAATGACTTTGTTACAAGTTCAAAATTATATATTTACATATACTTATATATTATATAAATTTTAATTTATAACTTTCATATTTCAGAGTGGTGTATGTCACGCCCCGATCCCGAAAGGGTCAATCGTCCTCGCTGGATCCTTCACGGAACCGATTCGTCCTCACTGGGGCGTGATGCCGTACGAGCCTGGAGTTGCGCTCGTACAAGGCAAGAACTTACAGTTATAGGAACCCACTTTGAAACACAATTTAGAAAACACATTCACAGATAATTGAACACAAGTGCAGGAAGAAAATATACTTTTTCATTGATAATTCAGAGTAATTTACATAGAGTCTACCTTGATGCGCCTTCTCGGCTACTTGAATTACATTAGAAAAGATAACTCAAAATGCAGGGCGCGCTCCATCAGATAGTCCCCGTCGTCCATACATTACGCCCTTGTATAGGTTGAAAGTCCAAGCCTCCAAAATAATCTGACTTCAACTATACTTCAAAATAGAGGTGCTCCTAACGCCTCTTCGTCTATCCACTAGCGTTGCACCGTCTGAGTGCCTGAAATAGTTGCCCACAACGTGGGTCAGTACTCAACTTGTACTGGTGAGCGGGATGAATCCCACTCGACTAAATCGACACTAGCTTATTAGGGGCGAGCATGCATTAAGATTACTTCTATAAAGAAGCAAGTGAATTCAATTCATATCAGTTGCATGTTTTGATATAAATGAAAATAGCATTGAATCCAACCAGTGCATCGATTGCTTACTCAACCGATGCACACCTTCCCTGCAACGAAACACAAGTATACTTACCATCTGCACAAGACAATAAATTAGCATGTATTCTATTCTATGCGGTCATTGGTGTGATCGACACCTTAGGGACTTATTCCAAGCATTAACGGCGCGCCCTATCAGCCCGGGTAGCAAGTCCCGCTGGAGGTCCCGCAATGCATCGTGACGAACACGAATCAATATTTCCCTCTGGATCGATACGGTTCCAGTGCCCCGGAAAGCCGTTTCGAGGAAATGATAAACCTTGTGCACAAGTTGTCCCAGACCATGCAAATGCATGAATATTTTATATCTCACACAATACATCGAATTAAACAGATGAAGTAAAACAGCAATATATATATATCTTATGCAACAGTTCATATTTTCTCAATGCGGTATTCCGATTTTGATATCCCATGGGTCCAAACTCTATCCGAGGCACCAGGCCGTAACCAACAACCAAATTCCCATTCCAACCAACTGAATTTATAAGGTGTGCAAGCATATAGTAAAATTAGTCTACAATTCCCATGTTCCTTTCTTAGTGGCTGGCATGCATTGTGGCTAAGCATTTCCTAGGCGTCCAACCGGGCATCATCGAGTGAACGTTTGAAACATTAGAGATGTTGGCGTGAAGAAGTAGGAAAGAAGGGACCAAACCACTCACTGGTTAAGGGAAAAATTGCTGAAACAAGGAATCCCGCCTAGCGACGATCAAACGTCAATTACGCGGACCTGCAACAGCACGAGCACCGAGTTAGAATTCTTGCCTATCCTTCCTTGCCGAACTTCCCAAAATTCAAGCTCCAATCAATAAAACCAACAGCGAAAACCAAGCAACTCGAAAGCAACACCAAATCAAATCCCAAAGCGGCAATCAAGAAAACCAAGCAACCAAACACGAAAACTATTGGACTCGTTTCAATAGAGGCCTTTCCATGAGTTAGAAAGGATCATCGTATTTCGTCCGTGGCAATAAGATGCCGAAGATCTAAGCATACTCTGACGGACTAGCCACAAGCCCAATTATATAGTGCACATTCTGGTCGGATCGGGATTTGAGGCACTACAGTGTATACGAACAATATTTGCAAGAACCAGAGAGATATAGCCCCCCAACATAGTCGAATGCTTATGCAAGAACTTGTGACTCGTGTCGATCCTTTAGGTCTTGGACGGGAAGAGAAAATGCCTCCAATACGTACACGTATCCCACCAGATTATCCGACCGATACTGTTAGTCGGAGACAATCCGGTCATCGTAGGAGGGATGGTGGAGAGGGCACTAGCTAGCAGTACGATGGAGAGAAAACTAGCCAGTAGTACGCTAGGAAGGGACTAGTCACCAATACACTGGGGAGGGCATTTCTATACACTACGTTGGGGAGGGCACTAGCCAGCAATACGCTGGAGAGAGAACTAGTCAACACTACTCGACTACATCAGCAACAAACCTGGTGGAATACTATACACAGTTATTTTCAACTCTATCAGCACCGGTGCATACCCAGACTCAAAAGGAGGAGGAGGAGGAGGAAAGCTTTTCTTGGTAGATGACAGATTTTCTTTTGCAAGTATGATTCGTAACAATGTTTGAATTGAAGAACAATTTAAATTTTTAAATAAAAAATAATTGTTAAATTTTCTTATTGAGAAGTACAATATTTGCAAGTTTGTAATAAAATAATGTTTTATGATGAAAGTTACAACAATCTTCAATAATTCTACTTTACTCTCTTAGCTGACTAGTACATCTTCTTCTGTTGTGTCCCATCACACCATAATTACTATAACAAAGTTTCCTTGTCGATGATTCCCGGGGTTTGATGTAGTTCTTCTTTGGTCTTCCGGCTTTGCGTCGTATATCTTGTACTCTAATTTCTTCTCTAACCAAAGGAGCTTGAATCTTGTAAGAAACTGGAATTGGTTCCATCTTTGGTTTGTATATACTTCTCAACTTCTCCATAGAAAATATTATATGATAAAAACTGTCAATACTTATATTACAATATCTACACACAAAACATATATGTATACATAGTATATAAGTATGGTACCACCTAAAACATGTACAAGATCTATCGTCTAATCGTATAATATATGTTCTACAGCTTGCACGATCTATTATTCAAACGTATAACTATCAATACATAATATTTCTAGATAATACTTTTCTTTGATAATATAGGCCATAGTCTTTAACATCTTCGGACAATAATCTGTATCTATATTTTCAACAATATTTTTATTCTTGTCATGAAGTGTTATAATCTTGGCCTTAATACCATCGAGAAGTGTAGTTATTGGTTTATGTTGTAAATTCTTAATCCATTTGTTAAAATATTCAGTTAGATTAGAAGTATTAATATATAATCTAGGACAAGGAGCATACGCAGTTATCCAATATTCAAAATGACTATTTTTATCGTTTACACCAATAAGCTAATCATACATTGTTATGTTCTCGACTTTAATTATTTTAAACAAATTCTTTGCATATGTTTGATTGTACGATCTAGCAAGCGAGTCTAACAAGTTTTAAAATGTTCGTTCTTTCATAACTTTCTTCATATTTTGTTTAAAATGCTGAATACAAAAAAATGAGAAGATTCTAGAAAAATAGCACGCATAGCATGTATTAATCATTTTAGCTTATCAGATATAAATAAAATTCTACTCCAATCATTAAAGAAACTTTCAAAAGATATTCTAAAAGAGTTTAAAAACCAAGACCAAGAATTACTATTTTCACCTTCAGCAACAACATAAGTAATATGATATAATTGATAGTTAGGATCGTGAGCACAAACAACAAATAAGATACCTCAAAATTTAGATAAAAGAAATATAACATCGGTCCCTTAAAATTATGTCAATGCAAGCCTTAAATTAAATGAAAATTCTTTGAAAACTATTATTTCGGCAGTCTTAAGGAAACATCTACTACCTGGATTCGTCTTCATAATTCTAAAACTATACTCTTCAAGACTAGCATATGCCTTGTCATAACAACCATTTATTTCAGCTAACACCATCTCTCTGGCCCTTCAGGTTTTGGAATAAGTAATATGTATATGGTATTTTCTAAATATATATTTAACAATTTGTGATGCACTATATGACTAATTATCTCTAATCATATCGACTATACATATCTTAACCCATACAGCGGTAGCTAGTCTATGAGGTCTTATTATAAGTCCAGTAAAACAAGAATGATGACTTTCTAATTGTCACTCCCCAGTCCCAAAATATGTAGGACCAGGAATATGCGACACGCCAGCTACGCATTCGACCAGACTCTGGTCCGACTCGAATACGTATAAGCTGTAATATAAAGGGCACTATCTAAATATCCCATAAATGTAAACATCTATGTCTCAATCCACAATGAACATAAATATACAAGAAAGAGCAATATGTGCTAAAGTCGGCCGCCCAATAACACACAAACTCGAATAGACTCGAGAAGAGATGAGTCTACAAAAACTAGGCTACAACAGCAGATGAATAATCAATATGAATAAAGTAACCATAATGCCGGTAGAAATAATATGAGTACCTGGTACAGTGCCCGCAAGACTCGTAACTCCACCAGCAACTCCAAATGCTCCGTGATCGTCTATGCTGCAAAACTGGCAGGGGAGCAGGTCCGTAGAGGGACGTAACAAGGTACAAAATACAGCATGCCAAAGTACAACAGAAAGTACAAGTACAACGACGGTGTAATCTAGCATAACCAAACTAAGTGAGACACAGTTTGAAGACAATGTTCGACGCGTGGGCTGTCCAAAATAAAACCGTAGCTCCGAATACAGAGACACACGGGGCGTACTATAGCTCCGAGCACAGAATCACACGGGTGATACAACTACTCTAGATACAGGATCACTACAGAAATAGTACATATACATATATAAGCGCGTGCAGAGGAGCCCAAACGTCTAATAACTGTCTTTCCCTTCCCAAGCGGTCAACGATGGTGCGCTGAACCTGAACCTCTATCTAATAGTCTCGTCACACAGAAATAACTCAACAGACGTGACCCTAAGGTCGTCTCAGTCTCTGGTCATGATGTCAGTATCAAGATACAGGAATCTGGCACGATCACAGTGTATGAGTGTGTCCTGGGATGACGATATACTCAGGTACATACATCGAGGTGTTACGAACATCTAACATTCATTATAAGACGTTACGACGAACGTCTGTACCCGGTTGTGATCCGGACGCGAAGTATCGATCGTAAACAAATACGCGCACAATGTACATAATAAAATAATAAAATATCTATAACTGAAATACAGGGTGGCAAGGTACACTTACCTGCGTTCGACTGCTGAAGATGGGGATCCGGTACCACGTCTAAGTCCGCAGGTCCCGTAGTACCTAGAGATGAGATACAAACTCAATCAATAAACTATCACGCGACAAACAGGGATGTGACACACGTCTATACATATGCACAGACTCAGCTACAACTCACAGGGACAAGATGCTAGAGGGTTGACCAAGGTTGACTATTAGTACGTTACATTAAATCTGATTAGTTACCTGTATGAAATCATCAGACAAAATCCTCAATCTCACTATATTCATCACAATGTTCAGTAGTTCAAGTATGTTTAATCCTCCAATTTTTCCCTGGTCTTCACAGACGTTATCCCGCATATTTTAAACATCATCCTCGAATAAATTATATACTATTTATTAAACCCTCAAATATATACAATCATTTCCATTTCACATTAAAACTACTCCTCAATTTAATTAAATATTATTTATCAATCCCCAATGAGTGGCTAATGGTTTGATAATACACACTAGTTCACCATCAATAATCAATAATGCATAAATTAATTGAAAAGCCCTAACATCTTGATGTATCCCAATATCATAAACTCAATATATTCAATGCCTTAATTATTAACCTTGCATTTTCCACCCTTGCATACAGTTTATAACCATTTCATATAATCCCAACCCTAAACAAAGATCCATTTATTCGCATACCCCAACTCATGTACATCCATTAATTTTATGTTACTACTTATAAAAATAACCCTAAACTCAACATTAAACCCTAAACACCCATCATTATCACAAGATCACTATACTACACTAATAATATATAAACATATAGAGAGGGGAGAAGAGTGCTTCACCTCGGCGAGGCGGTGGTAGATTGGTCGGGCTATGGTGGCGGTGAAGACGAGCAGCGGTGCTCGGCCGGAGAATGCCAGTGGAGGGGAGGTGTTTGACTCGACGGAGATGGCGTTGGCAAAGTCGATGGTGGTGGCAATGGCGGATGCCAGAGAGGGTGGTGCTCGAGGCAGCGCTGGGGATGGGGAGACTGGTCAGGGCGGTGGTAGTAATGCTGGCCGGATGGAGGGACGCTGCAGAGAGGGGCTCGGGCAGTCAGCTCGGTGAAGTCGACTTCGTCGGCGGCCGAGAATACATCAGCGGTGGATGGGTGGCGGTGGTCCGCAGTTGGAGAAGGAGGAGTGGCCGTGGGAAGGTCGAAAGGGACGCCAGATACAATGCCAGAAGGATGAAACTGCGGGGACAGTTGTGGGCGCGGATCCGACGAGGAAGACTCGAGGTGGCCGCTGAAAGGTGTGCGGGTGAATCGTGGGCTGCCGAGATGGTCGTCGGATCCGAGGAGTTGGTTGGCTAGGTCTGGATCTGACCGGTGGTATGCGGTGGCGACAGTCGACGCTCGACGTGGCTGCGATGAGCGTTCATGGGCGGGTGATAATGGTGATGGTTTAATGGTGAGAAAGTGATAGGGAGGATTATCGTGGTGGTGGAGGGAATACAGCAGGCCGCCGGAGAAGATCAGCAGTCGGTGGCCGGGTTCGGTTTGTGGGAGAACGTCGATGGAAGGGCGGAGTTGGCTCGGCAGTCGCTGTAGCAAAGCCTGGCCTGAGCGGGGATCTCGACCGGGGTGTGGGTGGCCAGCCTGGGCAGCAGCTCTCCAAGGAAGGAGATGAAGGAAGGAAGAAGGAGAAGAAGAAAGGAAGAAGAAGAAGAAGAAGAAGAAGAAAATGGAAACTACAACCTACGGTTGTGTAATGAAGAGGGAGGAGAGAGAGAGAGGGGGTGGGGGTTTCTCTAGGCATGGGGATTAGGGCCGGCCTTGGGGGAATAGTAGTGATGGAGACATTAAATAGGGGATGAGATATGGGAATGTGTAGTGTTGATGCTCCCCATTTGAATGAATGGCCAGGATTATTCATGGAGATTTTCATTCATGGGAGGGGTTTTTGACTAGTCAACGAATGGAGGGCTTCTCCATTTGGCTTTGACCAATAAGGTTATGCCATATGTCACAACATTTGCAATTTAGCCCCTTAAGTTTGGGTATCTGTACAAATACATGAAATGATAAAAAAATTATGGGAGAATTGGTGTTTGATGTTATGTAGGGTGAGGGGGTATTGTGTGTTTTGTATGGGCTTAATTAAATGGGCATTGGAATTAAATTAGGATTAAAATAGGATTAGTCAAAGTTGGTATCCCTAATTTAATTAGAATAAATTGTCACATGCTATTAAATTAAATGGGGGCACATGGGACCTCAATTGGGAGTGACACAAAGGTCATGAATGGTGTAGGCTTGGTGTCAGTCTTGGACCCTTTAATTGGTCCGGCTCAACGGGTTGAGTTGGTATCTCAAAATAGATGGCAACGACACCGATGCGCGACACGGGATTTAAATAAGGATTTTGGTTACGAAAATTGTGCAATTAATTTAGAGCGCAAGGAAATATGATTTTGAGTGACAAAAAAGTCCAGCGACTAAATTGGCGTGTCAAGTCAAGAGTGCAACAATCTGTTGGAATTTATGGGCTGATGTTGGGCTCCGAATATTTCAACAATGGTAGGGCGCGCCAAGGATTGAATTAAAATAAACAGACATCTGCAACCTTACTCTAAACCTCAATCAACTGCTGCTAAACCAAAATTTTTCATCCCATACCAGACTATCTATAGAAATAAATGAGGGGGTTTACATCCTTCCCAACTTAGAAAAATTTTGTCCCCGAAATTAAAAGTAAAGCACGATAATAGCTAAGAGAATTTAAAAAACAAACTAGTAATCACATGCAGTACGTAAATTCGTACCTTGGTCCTCAAATAAATACGGGAAACGCTGTCGAATGGAATCATCGTGCTCCCAGGTAGACTCGCCTGGCGAATGATGCTTCCATGCAACTCTGACCAGTCGAATAGACTGACCTCTCAAAGTCTTCTCACTGCGATCGAGTATCTCCACTGGCTGCTCTACGTATGATAAACTGGGCCCGACTGCAATCTTCGAATGATCAAGCACGTGGCTAGGGTCTGCCACATATCTCCTCAACTGTGATACATGAAATATGTCATGCACTCCTTCTAATGATGGAGGCAATGTAAGGCAATAATCCACTTCGCCAACTCATTCCAAGATGTCAGAAGGTCCGATGTACCTCGGACTCAGCTTGCCTCTGCCTCCGAATCTGATGGTACCACGAGTAGGCGATATCTTCAAAAATATATAGTCACCTTCCTTGAACTTCAAAGGTCTGCGGTACGCATCTGCCCAATGTTTCTGTCTGTCCTGTGTTGCACACAGGTGGCTCTGAATCTACTTGACTCTCTCCACTGTCTGTGTCACCAACTTTGGATCAAGTATCTGACGCTCTCCCATGTCACTCCAACATACCAGTGACCTACACTTCCTGCCGTACAGTGCCTCATAAGGTGCCATCGGTATGCTAGCCTGGTAGCTGTTATTGTAGGAGAATTCCACTAAGTGTAGATGGTCCTCCCAAGATCCTCCAAAATTAATCATGCACGCTCTTAACATATCCTCTAATATCTGTATCGTGCGCTCTGACTGGCCATCAGTCTGTGGATGATATGCAGTGCTGAACTTGAGACGAGTTTCTAGACTCTCCTGCATACTTCGTCAAAAATATGACGTGAATATGGAATCACGACCCGATACGCTGCTGACAGGCACTCCATGTAGTCGTACTATCTACCTCATATACATGTCAGCTAATATCTCCGTAGGCTACCCAACTCTGAAGGGAAAGAATTGTCTAGACTTGGTTAGTCTATCTACGACAACCCAAACTGCATCCTTCCCGCTAGGGCTTCGCGGAAATCCTGAGACAAAGTCCATGGTAATGCGTTCCCACTTCTACTCGGAAATAGGAAGCGGCTGCAATAGTCCTGCAGTTCTCTGATATTCAGCCTTGACTTGCTGACATACCAAGTATCTCGCCTCGAATCTTGGAATCTCTCTTTTTATCCCATGCTACCAGTAATGTTGCCTCAAATCTTGGTACATCTTCGTACTCCCGGGATCAATCTTCCTGCTTAAGGTATCTGCTACTACATTTGCCTTGTCAGGGTGGTACTGCAACTCGATATCATAATCTGTCATCAACTCTAGCCAGTGCCTCTGTCTCATGTTGAGCTCCTTCTGCGTGTAGACATACTTCAGACTTTTTGTGGTCTGTATAAATCTCAACATGCTCTCCATAAAGGTAGTATCGCCATAACTTTAGTGCAAATATCACTGCAGCTATCTCTAGATAGTGCGTCAGATAGTTCTTCTTATGAACTCTTAGCTATCTCGATGCGTAGGTTATCTATTCTATCTAATCATAACTTATATTTGTTGAGCTTAGCATACAGCCTCTCCTGCCTCAGCATCTCCAACACGATCCTGAGATGTCTCTCGTGCTTCTCCTGGCTCTCGGAATATACCAAGATGTTGTCGATAAATACCACCACGAACTTATCCAAGTACTGGTGGAAAATATTGTTCATCAGACTCATAAATACTGCTGGCACGTTGGTTAAACCAAACGGCATGACTAAAAACTCATAGTGTCCATACTTCGTCCGAAAAGCCGTATTCGGGATGTCCTATCTCCGTACCTTGATCTGATGATAGCTTGATCTGAGATCGATCTTCGAAAATACATATGCGCCACTTAGCTGATTCAAATAAATCACCGATGCGTGGTAATGGGTACTTGTTCTTTATCGTTACAACATTAAATGCCATGTAATCGATACACAAACATACCGTCCCTGAATCAATACGCAAATGTACCATCCCGTCCTTCTTCGGCACAATAAGATGGGTACTCCCCATCGAGAAACACTAGCCCGACTGAAACCCTTGTCTAAGAGATCCTCTACTATGGACCTTCAACTCAACCAACTATATCGGTACTAGTCTGTAGACGGAAAATAACTGGCTCGGCTCTTGGAGTCAACTCTATAGCAAACTCTATCTCTCTGTCAGGTGGCAGGTCTGGAAGATTTTCTAGAAACACATCCTCAAACTCTGATATAATACGGGGGTACACTGGTTCACCTCCTGCATTATGTACCCCTAAGGTAGATGGGTCCTATGCTTCTGGGCTCCCTGAAGAAAATTAACTCAGGGTAACCTAGTGGTCTAAAAATAATGCAACCACGTCGACAATCTAGCGTCGCTTGGTATTGGCTCAACCAACTCATGCTAGGACGTTGTCATAGTCTAGACTAAACCTCATAATAAATTTTTCCGTTCTGTTTTCAACATCAATCCTCAATAAAAGTTTTTCCTTGCCTAATGTATAATTACACTTCTCCTCACAGTTTTTCCAAAATTATTTTATTCCTCAAATCTCTTCTTTTCGTCATTTATTGCTCTGGGTCACATAGTACAATTATAATAATGGTATCACCCAAGCATAAACTAGAATTTCTGGTATCAGATTATCATCTTCAAGGTGAGAGCCTACAATTTTATCTTCTCTAGCCCATAATATCATTCCTGGTATCACTATCATATACAACAACTAATTTCCTAGCATCGGGCTATGCACTTCCATAAATTATTCTAGGTCATGATCAATAATCCTTTCAGCTCCCAGTACTTCCAAGATCACTTCTATCTCAAGCACGGGTAGGGTACTACTGGGTCCAACTCTCTTGCCAACCTTCCACACTAGTTTTCGAATCCAAAAAGGACCTATCAATCTATCCTGATAAGGTAACAATCTTCTCAGAGAAATGTATACAAATTCTGTCTTCTGTCGTCTGGTCTACGATCTTCTTCTGGAGAAAACCATCAGGCACAAGCGTCCGTCTTTCCGAATAACAGGGGATGAGAACAATGATAACGATATTGACGGAAATTGAACGAATACAAATTGGAAGTCCAAGGGCGATAATCACATATAAAGTGAGTTTTTAAAATCGATTATGGATTGAGATCCTATTCAACAATCATAATATCTATTCCTAATTTGCAGGCTCGCTTGGCACAGTTAGGTGACCAAGATGATTTAAATCGAACCTGCATGGGCCACCACAAAAACATGTTACACCGCAGTCCCAAAATATGTAGGACCAGGAATACGCGACACGCCAACTACGTATTCGACCAGACTATGGTCTGACTCGAATACGTATAAGCTGTAATATAAAGGGCACTATCTAAATATCCCATAAATGTAAACATCTATGTCTCAATCCACAATGAACAAAAATATACAAGAAAGAGCTATATGTGCTAAAGTCGGCCGCCCAATAACACATAAACTCGAATAGACTCGAGAAGAGATGAGTCTACAAAAACTAGGCTATAACAGCAGATGAATAATCAATAGGAATAAAGTAACCATAATGCCGGTAGAAATAATATGAGTACCTAGTACAGTGCCCGCAAGACTCGCAACTCTACCAGCAACTCCAAATGCTCCGTGATCGTCTATGCTACAAAACTGGCAGGGGAGCAGGTCCGTAGAGGGACGTAACAAGGTACAAAAATACAGCATGCCAAAGTACAACAGAAAGTACAAGTACAATGACGGTATAATCTAGCATAACCAAACTAAGTGAGACACAGTTTGAAGACAATGTTCGACACGTAGGCTGTCCAAAATAAAATTGTAGCTCCGAACACAGAGACACACGGGGCGTACTGTAGCTCCGAGCACAGAGTCATACGGGTGATACAACTACTCTAGATACAGGATCACTACAGAAATAGTACATATATATATATAAGCGTGCAGATGAGCCCAAACATCTAGTAAATGTCTTCCCCTTCCCAAGCGGTCAACGATGGTGCGCTGAACCTAAACCTCTATCTAACAGTCTCGTCACACAGAAATAACTCAACAGACGCGACCCTAAGGTCGTCCCAGTCTCTGGTCATGATGTCAGTATCAGGATACAGGAATCTGGCACGATCACAGTGTATGAGTGTGTCCTGGGGTGACGATATACTCAGGTACGTACATCGAGGTATTACGAACATCTAACATTAATTTCAAGACATTATGATGAACGTCTGCACCCGGTTGTGATCCGGACGTGAAGTATCGATCGTAAACAAATATGCGCACAATGTACATAATAAAACAATAAAATATCTGTAACTGAAATACAGGGTGGCAAGGTACACTTGCCTGCGTCCGTCTGCTGAAGATAGGGATCCGGTACCACGTCCAAGTCCGCAGGTCCCGTAGTACCTAGAGATGAGATACAAACTCAATCAATAAACAATTACGCGGCAAACAGGGATGTGACACACGTCTATACATATGCTCAGACTCAGCTATAACTCACAGGGACAAGACGGTAGAGGGTTGACCAAGGTTGACTATTGGTACGTTACATTAAATCTGATTAGTTACCTGTATGAAATTATCAGACAAAATCCTCAATCTCACTATATTCATCACAATGTTCAGTAGTTCAAGTATGTTTAATCCTCCAATTTTTCCCTGGTCTTCACAGACGTTATCCCGCATATTTTAAACATCATCCTCGAATAAATTATATACTATTTATTAAACCCTCAAATATATACAATCATTTCTATTTCACATTAAAACTACTTAATTTAATTAAACATTATTTATCAATCCCTAATGAGTGGCTAATGGTTTGATAATACACACTAGTTCACCATCAATAATCAATAATGTATAAATTAATTGAAAAGCCCTAACATCTCGATGTATCCCAATATCATAAACTCAATATATTCAATGCCTTAATTATTAACCTTGTATTTTCCACCCTTGCATATAGTTCATAACCATTTCATATAATCCCAACCCTAAACAAAGATCCATTTATTCGCATACCCTAACTCATGTACATCCATTAATTTTATTTTAATACTTATGAAAATAACCCTAAACTCAACATTAAACCCTAAACACCCATCATTATCACAAGATCACTACACTATACTAACAATATATAAACATATAGAGAGGGGGGAAGAGTGCTTCACCTCGACGAGGTGGTGGCGGAGTGGTCGGGCTATGGTGGCGGTGAAGACGAGAAGCGGTGCTCGGCTGGAGAATGCTAGTGGAGGGAAGGTGTTCGACTCGGCGGAGATGGCGTTTGTGAAGTCGATGGTGGTGGCAATGGCAGATGCCGGAGAGGGTGGTGCTCGAGGCAATACCGGAGATGGGGAGACTGGTCGGGGCGGTGGTAGTAATGTTGGCCGGATGGAGGAACGCTGCAGAGAGGGGCTCGGGCAGTCGGCTCGGTGAAGTTGACTTCGTCGGCGGCCGGGAATACATCAGCGGTGGATGGGCGGCGGTGTTCCATAGTTGGAGAAGGAGGAGTGGCCGTGGGAAGGTCGAAAGGGACGTCGGATACAACGCCAGAAGGATGAAACCGCGGGGACGGTTGCGGGCGCGGATCCGATGAGGAAGACTCGAGGTGGCCGCTGGAAGGTGTACGGGTGAATCGTGGGATGCCGAGATGGTCGTCGGATCTGAGGAGTTGGTTGGCTAGGTTTGGATCTGACCGGTGGTAGGCGGTGGCGATAGTCGACGCTTGACACGGCTGCAACAAGCGTGCTTGGGCGGGTGATAATGGTGATGGTTTAATGGTGATGAAGTGATGGGGAGGATTGTCGTGGTGGTGGCGGGAATACAACAGGCCGCCGAAGAAGATCAGCAGTCGGTGGCCGGGTTTGGTTTGTGGAAGAACGTCGATGGAAGGGCTGAGGTGGCTCGACAGTCGTTGTAGCAAAGCCTGTCCGGAGTGGGGATCTCGACTGGGGTGTGGGTGGCCGACCTGGGCAGCAGCTCTCCAAGGAAGGAGATGAAGGAAGGAAGAAAGAGAAGAAGAAAGGAAGAAGAAGAAGAAAATGGAAACTACAACCTACGGTTGTGTAATGAAGAGGGAGGAGAGAGAGAGGTGGTGGGGGTTTCTCTAGGCATGGGGATTAGGGCCGGCCTTGGGGGAAGAGTAGTGATGGAGACATTAAATAGGGGATGAGATGTGGGAATGTGTGGTGTTGATGCTCCCCATTTGAATGAATGGCCAGGATTGTTCATGGAGATTTTTTATTCATGGGAGGGGGTTTTGACTAGTCAACGAATGGAGGGCTTCTCCATTTGGCTTTGACCAATGAGGTTATGCCACATGTCACAATATTTGCATTTTAGCCCCTTAAGTTTGGGTATTTGCACAAATACATAAAATGATAAAAAAATTGTGGGGGAATTGGTATTTGGTGTTATGTAGGGTGAGGGGGTATTGTGTGTTTTGTATAGGCTTAATTAAATGGGCATTGGAATTAAATTGGGATTAAAATAGGATTAGTCAAAGTTGGTATCCCTAATTTAATTAGAATAAATTGTCACGTGCTATTAAATTAAATGGGGGCACATGGGACCTCAATTGGGAGTGACATAAAGGTCATGAATGGTGTAGGCTTGGTGTCAGTCTTGGACCCTTTAATTGGTCTGACTTAACGGGTTGAGTTGGTGTCTCAAAATAGATGGCAACGACACCGGTGCGCGACACGGGATTTAAATAAGGATTTTGGTTACGAAAATTGTGCAATTAATTTAGAGCACAAGGAAATATGATTTTGAGTGGCAGAAAAGTCCAACGACTAAATTGGCGTGTCAAGTCATGAGTGCAACAATCTGTTAGAATTTATGGGCTGATGTTGGGCTCCGAATATTTCAACAACGGTAGGGCGCGCCAAGGGTTTAATTAAAATAAATAGACATCTGCAACCTTACTCTAAACCTCAATCAACTGCTGCTAAACCAAAATTTTCCATCCCATACCAGACTATCTATAGAAATAAATGACGGGGTTTACACTAATTTAGCAACCTTAACTATTTTTCTAGATCCAATAGGTTTGGCATATACTCTCCAATTACAATTCGGTTGATGACAAGTATATATAATTCTAAGAGCATTGTTCATAGTACAAGCTGAATAAGTAAAATTTTGGTGAATTGCTACATTACTTATAAAACTTCTAAATTTAGAATGGCTAGGCAATTCTTTTTCGATGAATAATTTAGAAGTGATAACATTATCAACATTATCATCTACCTCATAATCTATATTTTTAATTAAATCATCACTAGTGCCGTCGTCGTCACTGTCATCATCATCATCATCATCATCATCATAGTCATATTTATCTGATGAAAGACCTTCTTGGACAAATAGAATAATTGGTTGAGAAAAACTAGCACCCAGTTTGTCTGCTGCGGGGGTTAAGACAGACCCGTATCAGATATAGCAGGTTCGATGATTGAAGGTGTACTGTCGTCGGGAGCATCGTAATCACGCTGGTAGGCAAGGCCTGACCTAGTTACCCCCGCTACGGCTTCCTCGGTGGTGGAAGAAACCATGTGACAGGACTTGGACTTTCTTCCTTTGTACTTGATGGCGGAAGGCGTTACTTGCTGCATCAAGTCTGGAGTAAGATCTGGGTGAATTCACATGACCTCGCCTCACGGCATGCTAAATGGTACCAACTCGGCCGCTTGGTCATGAGCCGGGGGAAGATTTATAACCTCCATTATTGCCCTTGGATCGGGACAACACCATCTTGAGCTTCCGTCACCGAGAAGTCACCAAATTGGAGAGATACCATATTGGCGACAACTGTCTTATCATCAAAGTCCAAGGTGAGGGCCTTGGAATTGAGCAGACACTGGATATACCGCTTCAACGTATAGCAATCCCGCGTTAAATGGTGGACATACTAGTGATAGTATCAGTATTTAGGGTTATTCACGTCTTCTGCCTCATCAGGGCATTTGATGTCGGAACCGGCATAGTGCCTATGGGGATAACTTGAGATAATGCCTTGGGATATAAGTTGGAGAATAGTTATGGATAGTTGGTTGGAATAAGGCTAAGATCATTTGGTGGGGCGAGAATGCTCAATTCTCTCATCATACCTACTTGGTGTCTGCATCGATCACGGACAACCTATTGTGTACAGGGTTTGGTTTCCTCAAACGGGATAGGCTTCGGGGCACCGGGACCGTTCGGCCATGGAGGAGATAATGGTAGCATGCCTTGGGCGCAGTGCCAGCAGTTCGATACGACCAGGTGGGCTAGCTACTTAGTCTGGATCGGGTAGAACTGCAGTTGATTAGTCCTTTATGGCATGGCCAGTGACTTCATATAGATAAGAGTTGGTTTACTTTGTGCTTTTTGAGTAGGTGGCTGCCACCTTCCCTCGGCAAGAGTGTGTATATCGAAGATTGGATTATAAGACTTGTATTGTGGCTTAGTTTGAGGATGGATATTGAGGCTTGGATTATGGTTTTATAGGTTTCCTCGTTGCTTGGGTTTGAGTAGGACAGTTTGCATGCTAGTTTTCCTTTGAGTTGGATATATCTGCTTGTATATTTTGCTTGAGTTGAATGCTTGTATGCTTAACCTGCTTTACAGTTTTTCTTAACTTGTCATACCTCTGCCATGAAATAAATCTAGGATTCAAGTAAAAAGATCACCATATAACTGTTTGCATTCACTATTCTACTTAGTGTCGGTTTAGACGAGTGGGTTACCTCGCTCACTAGTACAGCTATATACTAACCCACATTTATGGGTATTATTTTTAGGTACGCAGTTGTAGTGGAACTGCTTGGATATACGGGATATGATGTATGAACGGTAAGTACCTTTGTGGACAAGAGAAAGAGTAAGAGTATTGCATCGCCTTTGAGGCATTCTTCTTCGTGACATTTTTAATTGGACCCTATCGAGAGCTTCGCTGCGTATACTCTGATATGTTCTTGGTACACAATACTTGACTTTCGCTGCAACTTGGTCATTTCGATGATAACTTTGATGTTTGACAACATCGCCTTGTGCGAGCGCAACTCCAGGATCGTACGACATCACGTCCCGATGAGAACGATCGTCCTACGGGAGCGCTGTAACTTGGTGATTCACATTCAGTGGAGCTTGCGGGAGTTTGGGGTGTGACAACATGATATTTTAATTAACTTAGGGTTAACTAGGTAACTCAATTTGTAGAGCATTGGGAGGGAATGATATCTCAAGATCGTGCATGTCGAACCACCATAAATTAGCTGAGAGTAAAGGATATCCACTACAGATACTGTATATCATCCGTACTAGTGGAGTGCAGTATCTGACTTAATTATAAGACCGAGCTAGTATCTTTCCTATAGAAAGCCTGAAAATGTTACTGACTATTAATTAGCTCAAGGCCCTTGCAAGGGACTAGTGCACCATATATTTATGTTCTTGCTCGTATATTATTGGTTCAGCCAGCCCTGCTCGATTATGGCACGATCTGAGGATACTCATATAATATATTACCGAGATAACCCATATATCATATATCAAGCCGTACTACATGATTGGCCGTTTAACTTGCTCGTAGTTAGTGAAGTGGACTGTTGTAGCATGAAAGTTCAGCTCATATCCATGTTTGGTTGTTAGGTTGAGCTGTTGTGCTACAACGGGACATGGATTGAAGCTACATATTATGTAGGTCTAGCCAGGAGAGTGGACTATTGTGGCATGATCATTCGACCCATGTCCTTGTTTGGTTGTTGGGTTGCGTTGTTGTGTTACGATAATCCATGGACTGAAGCTATGTTATATATATATATATATATATATATATATATATATATATATATATATATATTATATCCTTGATTATGTATTATGCCTTCTGTTAAGTAGAATTAGTGACATAGACTGTTGTGGTATAGTGGTTCAACTCATGTCCTTGTTTAGTTGTTGGGTTGCGCTGTTATGTTACGATAGGCTGTGAACTGAAACTGCGACGCAGAATTATTTTTAGTTTAACCAAAATCAAGGGACGTATTATATCTTGGTGTGATATGGCATTTTGTGTCCTTGTTTGGTAAATGGGTGTTTTATCATATCATGGATGTGACATATGCCATTGATTGTTGGCTTATGCATCTCATGCTAATATAGATGGTTTTGTTTATTCATTTTATGCTTCCTTTGTGGTACTGGCTATTTTGGGTCTGACCCCACTAGTTTTTTATGGCCAGGTTTATAGCCAGCACCTGAGAATCAAGCGTATCTTATCCTCACTGATGACACACACCAGACGGATGGCTGCTGAGGGTCATGAGTAGATTCCTTCATTCACTGCTCGTCTTTTGTAAACTATATTTTTTTGGAAGTTTAGCCAACTGGCACTTATTAGCCAGAATTTGTATACTAGTTTCCTATATGACTGTAATATATTCAGACTGTAGATGACTCACTGTCATATAAACTTTGATTTTGTAATCTGGCATGCTATCTTGTGATATCAAATCTCTAGAACATTCTGATGCGGCATTTGAAATATCTTACTGCTTATTCTGAGATGTTTTATGTTATTGTTACTTACTTAAATGATTAAGATATAGAAGTTCTTGACCCTAGGTGACTTGATTGTAGTATGTACCCCCTTGTCTCTAGACAACCTTAACACATTACGGGTTACTTCGGTATTCCGTAAGGTGCGATTGGCTGAGTCATTCTTCCGCTCTCCAGTATTCTGGATCTAGGGCGTGACAAGATTTTAGTGGTGGCCCATACAGGTCGGTCTTTCTTTTTCAGACTTGTGGGGTGGCTTGATCATATAATGTCTCAATCAAACATGTTCCTCCTTGAAATCCTGAATCTGTCTTCTCGAAACTCAGCTTGACTTTTGAACCATTGATTTCTCGATCCTTTCTCATCCTGTTCTTGATTTATCTTGTGTCCTTTCTCTTAGAGCTTCTCCAACTTCGGCGGATGAAGCACTAGCAATTTCAGCAGGATAATGATTTATTAGCCCACAACGAAAGATAATACCTGTTCCTGGAGGGAACAGGGTAGAACCAGTAGAGGAGCACGGGGAGCTACATGTACCAGAAGCTATAGTACCCCCGGTTGTACCAGTAGCGCCAGTCGCACTTGATTCACTGGCATTGCTAGAAATTATACGAGGGATGATGGCGATGCAACAACATCAGCAGCTTCAGCAACAAGAGCAGAATGTCTTGTTAAATCAAGGATTACAGACAACCTTGGAAAGGAGTGTTAGAACAGATTCAGGGGCATTAGTGAGATTCTGCCGACTCAACCCCAAGTATTTTGATGGCACAGAGGACGCCATTTTTGCAAACGCTTGGCTGCTGAACATTGAGACAATAAATGTTTCAGTTGTAGAACAAGTCGATCAGGTCCGATTGTAATCCCAGGACCTTGCTAGAGATTGGTGGGCAGCAGAAGAAGTTGGTTTAAGATAACCGCTCTTATGGAATAACTTTAGGGCCCATTTCAGGGTTAAGTATTTTAGAGTGGTAGTGCAGTATGTGTTACAACAACGGTTTATTAATCTCAAGCAATCTGGGAGGACAATAGATGTCTATGCGGTAGAGTTCTGCAGGCTTAACATGTTTGCCCCAATAATGGTAGCAACAGAACCAGAGAGGGCGATGAGATTCCAATACGGGCTTCATCTGGAGATTCATCAACTAGTAGAGGGCCATAACTACCATACTTTTAGCAAAGTATTGATTGCATCCAGGCGTCTTAAGCTGACAATACAGAGGTTAGCTTCTAGGATGGGAGGCCAAAAGAGGTCTCATGCATAGGGTGGAGGAGAAACAATACAACGGACGTCAGAACCATCTCTTGGTATTCGTATTCATGACACAGCACCGAGAAGGCCAGTGACATCAGCAACAACAGTACCAGTTTGGCTGAACCAGCCGAGGCAGCAGCGGTATCGATTGGGAGCCCCAGTCGGATATACGTATTATGTCAAAGGAGGCCATACACGAGACATATCTAGGTCAGAACAATGGTTGTGCCTGCGATGTGGTAGTTCAGATCATTATATTGCAAATTGTCTGATGATGCAGAGGATTGAAGGACCGGTACAGCGGTTAGCACTGCCAGCACCAAGGATATATCAGTATAGAGGTCTAGCATTGGCGATCAGGCCATTGGCTCAGCTTCCATTGCCGACGCAAACTCATATGTACAATCAAAAGAGGAATCAACAGTATAGGCAGCAGAGGCCACAATTGCGTATTCAAGGAAGGCAGCAGCAAGGAGCACAACAAGGCCAAGGGCAAGCTTTTACTCTATATTTGGAGGAGGCTTTGGCATCAGGTGACATGATGGCAGGTAACATTCTCGTTATATCTTTTCTTGCCATAGCATTATTTGATTCAGGGGCATCTTATTCATTTGTATGTGCACGATTTATGATACGTATTTGATTAGAGTTCGAGGCATTACCAGAGAGGCTGAATATACTCACTGGTAATGGTCTCGTAGGAGTTGATAGAGTATGTCTAGCGTGTCCAATCGTAGTGTGTGGGCATTTATTACCTGCAAGGTTGATCGAGTTTTCTATGGCTAACTTCGATGTTATTCTAGGCATATACTGGTTGAGGGACAGTCATGCAACGATAGATTGCTGTAGGGGTAGAGTATTATTTAACATCCCAGGCAAGAAAGTGTTTATCTTCAATAAAACGGTGAAGGACCAACATGAGGATGGCATTACAGCAGTAGCATGAATTGGAGATCAGCTTCCCAAAATAATTGAAGAATTTTTTGATGTATTTTTGGAAGAGCTTCCAGGATTACCCCAATAAGAGAAGTGGAGTTCTGCATAGAGTTGAAGCTAGGAGAAGAACCAGTTTCTAACAAGGTCTATCATATGTCACCAATAGAACTTAGAACTAAAAGCGAAGAAGTTTATCCGAGCTAGTAGATCACCATGGGGAGGACTAGCGCTTCTAGTTAAGAAGAAGGACGGGTCGACACGGTTATGTATCGACTAAAGACAGTTGAATGCCTTAACAGTGAAGAACAAGTATCCATTACCTAGGATTGATGACTTGTTTGACAAATTGAGTAAAACAAAAGTATTTTCTAAGATAGACCTTCGATCATGATATTAACAAGTGAGAGTTCAGGAACAAGATATACATAAGACAATATTTCGATCTCGATATAGGTATTACGAATTCTTAGTTATGCCATTCAGATTGAATAATGCACTAACAATATTTATAGATCTGATGAATCATATGTTCATTCCATACCTAGAATAATTTGTAGTGGTATTCACAGACGATATTCTTGTCTACTCTAACAGTGAAGAAGAGCATGCAGAATATCTTTGAAAGGTGTTGCAAGTTCAGAGGGAGCATCAGTTATATGCTAAGCTCACTAAGTATGAGTTTTGGTTAGATCGTGTATCATTCTTGGGGCATATCATCTCAGGAGCAGGAGTATCAGAGTATCCCAAGAAGGTTGAAGCAGTAGAAAATTGGCCAGTTCCGAAGACAATAGCAGATGCACAAAGTTTTTTGGGACTGGCATGATATTACTGGAGGTTCTTGGCAGACTTTGCACAGATTTTAGCACCAATGACTCGACTAACCTGCAAGAAGGTAAAGTTTGTTTGGACGACAGAATGTCAAGCAACATTCGAGAGGTTGAAAGAGAAGTTGATATCAGCACTGATCCTTACACTTCCAGTAGGATTAGGAGGATTTATAGTTTATTGTGAAGCTTCTGGAAAAGGACTTGGGTGTGTGTTGATGCAGCACGGGAGAGTGATAACTTATGCATCAAGGCAACTTCAAGACCACGAGAAGAATTATCCAACGCATGATTTAGAATTGGCAGCAATAGTATTTGTGCTCAAGTTATGGAGGCATTATCTATATGGCAATCGGGTGAAGATATTCACAGATCATAAGAGTTTGAAGTACATATTCACCCAGAAGGACTTGAACATGAAACAGAGAATGTGGCTAGAATTATTTGGTGATTATGATGTAGCACTTTAGTATCATCCAGGTAAGACAAATATAGTGACAGATGCTCTGAGTGGAAGGGGCAGCACATTTATCTTGACAACTCAGAAGCATATTCTAGAAGATCTTCAAGAGATGGGCATTGAGGTAGTATTACCTCATGAGGCAGGAGTATTAGCCAGTCTTCAGATACAGTCAACTTTGGTAGAGAGGATCAAGTCAGCGCAGGCAAAAAATTCTCCAATTCAGAAGCTTAGGGCATAATGTGAGTCAGGTCTTAGGAAGAAATTAAGGATTTATGAAGATGGAACACTTAGATTTGAAAGCCGTCTTTGTGTGCCAAGAGAAGATATCAGACAAGAAGTGATGCCCGAGGCACACAATTCTTAATATTTTATTCATCCAAGAGGCACGAAGATGTACCATGATATCAAGTAACACTTTTGGTAGAATGGAATAAAAAGAGAGATAACTCGGTTCGTTTTACGATATCTCGTATGTCAGCAAGTGAAGGCAGAGCAGCAAAGACCAGCAAGATTATTGCAACCACTGCCTATTCCAGAGTGGAAGTAGGAACACATTATGATGGACTTTGTGACCGGTTTACCAAGATCCCCTGCTGGACACGACACAGTTTGGGTGATAGCAGATCGACTCACAAAAGTGGCACATTTTCTTCCATTTTGAGTAGGGCAGTCCATAGAGCACTTAGCAAAGATGTATATGTGGCAGATAGTAAGATAACACAGAGTTCCAGCAAGTATAGTGTCAGATCATGATACTCGCTTTACATCATATTTCTAGCAGAGTTTGTACGAGCACTTGGGTACTAAGTTAAGATTCAGTACAGCTTACCATCGTCAGACAAACGGGCAGTCAGAAAGGATAATCCAGACTTTGAAAGGTATGCTGCAGGCTTGTACCTTAGACTTTGGTGGGTCTTGGGAAGATCATATTCATTTAGTAGAATTTTCGTACAACAACAGTTATCAGGCCAGTATACAAATGTCTCCTTTCGAGGCATTATACGGAAGGAAGTATAGGTCACCCTTAGCATGGGATGACATTGGTGAACGAAAGATATTGTGGCCTGAGATGATCACTCTAACAGTTGAAGTGGTTAAGCAGACCAGGGAGCAACTTTGGGTTGCACAAGTTCGTCATTGTCATTGGGCATATCAGCATCGTCGGCCGTTGGAGTTTTCTGTCGGCGATCACTTATTTTTGCAAATTTTTGCCTACCCGTGGAGTCATTAGATTCGGGGTTCATGAGAAGCTTAGTCTGTGATATATATATGGGACCGTTTGATATTCTCGAGAGGGTAGGGGATGTTGCTTATCGTCTTTCCTTTTTGCCTTCGCTTCGTGTCACGACCCGCACCCTAATATTCGGGCACGAGTACGTGGCTACGCCCAGCCTACACCGCAGAATCGGCGGTAGAACGCTGTCTGGGTCATTTCTAACTATCTAACATCTCAACAATAAAATATGGTACCTGTCAATCATCTCAACTCCAATCGGAGGAGCAATATGGTATCTCACAATATATTAATCTCAATCACAAAACAAACTAAGGAGGAAATAATGCACGAATGGAAATAGCGAAGGAAAGAAGATACAATCCACAATATGAAATAATAGTACATCTGTGAATCTCCCCAAAATAATAGTCTAAAACAATATCTAAACAAACCTAGACCTCCTCGGTCACTGGTACTATGTCCTCTGGCTCTAGGGGAGTGTCCTCTAAAGTCTCACCCTCCTGAGGTCCGTAATGTGTGGGACACAGCTCCTCTAGCCAATCATCTAAAAAAAATATATCCAGTCAGGATTGGAGCAAAGTACATACCTCTGAAAGCAGTTCCAATAACATAATCGAGCATATATAACAAGCAATAAAAAAATAATACAAGATGCACAAGTAGAAAGAATAAACTGTACAAGTGAACAAACAATAGGCACAATAAAGCTGGAAGTAAATACAAGAATAACTGCAAGTAGAGAACAAGAAATACTAACTATGTGTTTTAGAGTGAGAGTTCGTTATGTGATCGGTTTAGGTTGCACATGAGGTATATAGGTAGCTCCATTATACGTGAGGTGTATAATCGACATGCACATGAGATCAAGAGGGCTTTGATCACATAACCAACTCCTACTCCCCCTCCCCAACCAATACTCATGGATCCAATCATGACACGTTATGTACATGATCACGATAGTCACACTAGCACACGAAATAGTAGATGCACAAGAAGCACATGAAAGTCAATACCCGATGCACACGATGAAATACATGTCATTGGGTACCCGTTGCACACGGTAGGGGATAATACCTCCTGACGGGATCCATATAGCACCAGTCCGTAAAATCACTGTGTCGGAAATCAATGTATACTAATCTAGAACATGCATATATACAACATTATGAATTGAAAACAATCAGAGAAATGTACTCGCCTGAAGTCCTGAGCAAAGTGTGTCTCTCGATGCCCAAGCTGGTGTCTCACAACCTATATATGGTATGTTGTATCAATACAAGGTTCCATGATGGAAATAAAAGAAGTTGAAGAAGTTCTAGGTCAATACGCCATTTCTAAGTCAAACCAATGCATTTCTAGGTTGCAAGAGTCTAATGCTAGTCACTAAGTCAATACACTATAAAGCTATGCTATACTAGCTAAGCTAACACACCATAGTGCAATCAAGAAGCCGTATCCTAAGATACGCAGATTTTCTAATATAAAAATAGGTTTATATATATATACATAAGTCATATATAATAATAATAATAATAATATCTCAAAACAATTTAATTATGATACTTTGGCCTTGTGCCAATGCGTATCGCAACTACCTCGATACTCAATCTCAATACCTTGGTGATATCCTGATATCTCAAGGTAACTAAATCTAAAACTAAACACAAGATATAAATAGATACCTTAAACTAATAAACTAACTATTTATAATACCTTGATCACTTAACTAACCTTAACTAATAAATAACTAACACTACACTAAAATAGACTTGCTAGGAACCTAAAACTCACTGACTACTATTATAACTAGTATACATAGTTATATACATACTAACTATACCATACAAACTACTAACCAACCTCAAAGCTTTAACTCAATAATACCCAAAATACCTTACCTGATACTGAAACTTTGCAGAACACTAATACTGCAAAAATGAATTATGAGCTAACTGATACTGTGTACCTCCTCTGTTGCTACTGGTGTAGCTAACTAACTATAGTCTAAACTTAACTAACTATTGAGCTATAAACATAACCTACTTACTAACCATCTTCTAACCCAAAACCTTGGCTAATACTAACTAAAACTGAAACTAACTAACAAAAAACCGAAACCACAGAGCTGAAATGCTCAGACAAGATACATGGTTGTTATTGGCTTTGTGAAATCTGCAGCAGCTGTACATTAACTTGGGAATTCTGCAGCACAGTGCAGTGGCTTGGGAATTCTGCAGCAGCCACATTACAGCAACACAACTCACACACAGCAACTTCATATTCAGCAAAATTGCTGCTGCTCGATTTGGTGTGCACTGCACACAGTAGCCTGTGGTAGTACTGCCTAGAGGTCCCTGCAGCAGTCTCTGTACAGTGAGTCTTCAGGTCAGGTAGGTGCAGTTCAGTCCAGGTAAATCTTCATTCATGCTGTGCTCATAGCTATGCAATGGAGACTGCATATTGCTGTGCAATCTTCTGCACATTGCTGTGCAATCTTCTGCACATTGCTGTGCAATCTCTTTCTAGTCTTCAGTTGATTTTAGGTAGAGTCCTCAGTCTGTGTTCTGAGCTGCTGAACAAGGCTGTTCTCTTGTGTACTGCAACAGTGCAGATGTCCACTGGGTACAGCAGCCCTTGCTGCTAAAACTCCTCTTCCTCTTAATCACTGATCTGCACAGCCCTTCACTTTATTTTCTCTGCTGCAGTTGCAGTCTTGCCTGAGTCCCTGCAGTCCCTGCAGTATCTCCTCACACATCTACAGTGGACACAGTGACTGATCCTTAACTGTGTCACAGTGTCACTAATCCTTAACTGTGTCGAGTCTGTCATCACACCCTTAAGAAACAAACACAAGGCACTAACCCACATTCCTTAAAACTATGTAACTAAGATGATATATATACCTAGAGATATACACACATCACTATATCTACCTATAAGGTATGTAGACCTAGACCACAAGATCAAATCCAAATACACATACACACCAACATATATATATATATATATATATATATATATATATATATATATATATATATATATATATATATATATATATAGATCTATACACATACTTATATGTATTTATATAGATACCCTCATATATATACACATAGGCACACATAAACACAAAAACTTAAAATACACCATTATATACTCCAATTAATGTATAGATAGTATATACAAATATATTTACATATGCATGTATAATACAAAAGCCAAAACACAAACACATGGGGTGCACCACACCCGTATCACACTTTTCTATGATACGCTTGCGACACGGCCCCCAACTCACAACCAAACGTATCCCGGAGGACACGTACAAATCCAAAACATAAATTATGACCAATACATATATAAATTATAGTGTCTATGTGTCCGTGTCATCATATGATATGCACATGGCCCCGTGTCGGAGGAAAACCCCTAAAATTGACCGTTTTGTCAAATTGACGAGATACGGCCCACACGTATCCAATTATGGACACGACACAAGCTACAAACAAACAATCTATGGTCAATTAGATCTACTAGATCCATTGACAAGCACTACATGTGCCAAATTCGGAATTCCCCCAAAATTGGTACCAAAATGGACATAACTACCACCGTAGGTCTCCAAATGATTCCAAATCAAATCCTATGGGTAACCTATGCATGTGGGGTGGTTTCTCATGGTAAAAACTCAGATCTATAGCCTATAGGAAGGGGAAAAATTGATTTATACCTATTGGGAGATGGATTCCCAATGAAAAGGTCCCAAATGACAAGTTGCTCCTCTCCTTGTAGATCTTGGCCTCCTCCTCCTTGTTCCTTGCTCCTTGCTTGTAGATCCTTGATGTAGGGGCTTCAATTTTGAATTTAGAAGAAGATTTGAAGATAATTGATGGGGAATTGATGGGGAATTGGAAGGAGGAAAACTAGATCTAGAATTTTGGGGAAGAACTAAAATGAGAGCACTCTCTCTCCTCTCAATTATGGCTGGACAAAAACCCTTCCTCAAGCAATGTACAAAGTCAAAAATACCCCTTGGGGCCTCTCATGAAGAAATAATTAGGGAGGGAAGGTTCTAGTTTAATGGTTTCACTAATTAATCATGTTTCTTAATCCATGGGCCTAATTCATGGGCTCAACTTAGACTAGTCCAAAAGTTTATTTCATGCTTTCTAATTAAAAGGTTAGGTCCACTACACAAGTCCAAAACAAGTCTACACTAGCAATAAATAAAATAAATAAATTAGTCATGCACAATTATTAATTATAAAAATCCTAAAATAATTAATACCCATGATAATTACCAAACTACCCTTAGATGGAAATGTGAGGGTGACACTTCGTGAAGTACATGACATATTTCATGTGTCTTAGTTGAGTAGGTATGTTCTGGATCTGAGTCATGTCCTCGATCATTTTGAGTTAGTAAGCCTGGGATTCATGGTTTATTTTGAGTTAACACAGGAAAAGAATGACTTATTAAGGCTTCAAGAGCTAGAAGAATTAGACGAGAAACGCCTTCAGGCTCACCAGCGCATCGCGTTCTACCAGGCACACATTTCTAAAGCTTTTAATCAAAAAGTGAAGGAAAGAATGTTCAAAGTTGGCGAGCTAGTTTTAGCTGTGAGTAGGCCAATGATTATTACTCACAAGAGTAAGGATAAATTCCAGCCCAAATGGGAAGGCCCTTATGTGATCGAGACGACGTTCTCAAACGGCGCTTACATATTAGCCAAGCCTAATGGAGACTTGTTAATAGCTCCTATCAACAACAAATTCCTGAAGAGGTACTATGCTTAATCTTCTTTGCTCAACGGAGTATGGTGAAGATCTCATTCTGACAATACTACTTCCAAAGAACTAGTTGGATCATATTCTATCATGTCCATATAACCTCTGAATAGATATGTTTAACTAATTTGGAACATCAAAACCTATCACGTCCATATTACCTCTGATAGTGTTTTGTGTACAAATTTTAGTTGGAGCATATTCTATCATGTCCATATAACCTCTGAATAGATATGTCCAGCTGAAGCTTACCGAAAGTATATCACATCCATATTACCTCTGATATCACTTTCACCCTAGCCTATCGTTTATATTCCAAAATGATAGGTCCACCAAAGTCAGATAAAGCCTCTTTATTATCTCCAGAAAGAGCAAATTACATAGAAAAGCAAAAAAGTACATCATTTGGGAGGAGCAGTTAAGTCGCGAATCTGCTGCGCCAGAGTAACCATTCTCTCATCCCTGGAGTTTAAAACGTCGGCGTGAGCCCGTTCCAACCTTGCCGTCTCATTGTTCAAAGCAGATAGCTCAGACCGAGCATGTACAAAACCTGCGTGGATGACACCCACATGCATCAGGTTCTGCTGAGCAGTCTTTATTCGATCCTTCAACACGTCGCGAGCTGTTGATAAAGAGAGAGCCTTCTCTTTGGCCTTAGCGAGATCATCCTCCAATTTGTGGACCCTCGCTGTCTCTTTCTCATATTCGGTTTTGCACTGAGTCAGCTGAGGAATGACATACTCCAATTCGGCACGCTCTTGATCCATCTGCTGTTGCTGTTCCTGGACGGATTTGTTCAGAGATTCTATTTGCCCAACAAGTTCTACAGTTAGAGAGTCATACCTAGCTTGAACGAGATCGTCAATGCTGCCTCGAGATAGTTGCAAATACTCGTTAATGGGTTGTTCCAAACCATTAACTATTTGCTCTAGCGCATCAGCTCTGTCATTATCGTTGAAGTATCTAATCTGCGCTATACTGAAGTTGGAGGACGTCTTCAGAGCCTTGAAGCCTAGATTCTTCTCCAGTACCATCGATATCAGCATTTTCAAAGTGGCGTAGAAAATGCTTGAAAATTGCTCAACTAATACGGCGAGATTCGAATGGACGTTGGGAGTGGCTGCAATATCAGAGAATCCCCCTCCAGGAATGACTGCAGACGATGTTGCCACAGTCGTCGTCTCAACAGATGGTGCGACAAAAGAAGAAGCGCCAACAACGGACGAAGTGGCCGACGTACTCAAAGGAGGCATAGTCGTAACGATAGGCTCATCCTCCTCTCGAAATATCGGAACCATTTCGGGCGAGCCGGCACCCGAAAATGTTTCTTCTTCAAAATCAGGCACCTCCATGTCATAGACAGGAGTGGAAACAAAGCCAAAAGTTGCGTCGACGCTGCCATCCCCGTAGATGTCTTCCCCTGAAAAGAAGATAAGAGAAAGTTAATATCAACATGATGTTAATTCTTCTAAAGAGCGGCATAAAGACGACATTTACCCATGGCCGATGGTATATATGTCGCGTCTGCAGCCAGTATAACTAAATCATTTCTTAATGATGCTAAGCGAGCTGTCATACCTGGAGAAGGGGGTGTGCCAACTGACATTGGCAGGTATTCTTCCAGATCTTCACCGAGATCCACTCGAGGCTCATTGGGTAGAATCTCGCTGGGTATACTTACAGACGCGGCATGGGTTTCTCCCGTTGCTGATCTGGATAAAGATATCCTTATTTGGCTCAGCCTCGAAGGCGATCTCATACCACTACCTGAAGCGGTAGCAGCGACAGCAGCCTCGAGCAAAGATTCTCCGACACTGCCAGCCAGAACTGTGGAGGTTCCCTCTCTAAAAGGCGAGGAACCTCTAATCAAAGGATCGTCCCCAACGGGGGAAACAGCAGGCTCACTTCTAGGAGCCTCATGACTGGAAGTCCTGTCAGGACCACTAACAGTCTTCTTTTTCTTGCGAGGGGAAGTCTCCTTCAGAACAGGAGCCCTTCGCTTACCAGAGATAACCAGAGGCTCTGCAGGCGGAGGTATTTCGCCTCTCGGTACTGCCAACAAAGGCTTATCTGGATTGACAGAATCTTCATCCTCGCCAGAGGAAACTGATAGGATTTTGTCTCTTCCCGCAGACTTAGAAGAGGGCATCCTAAAACTTCCACGCATATCAAAATTGCGATGGAAGGTATTGGTTGCCACATAAAACTGGGCATACGAATGGAGGATGCGCAACTCCATGGAGAGTAAAGTTGCGGGCACAGTAAAAGCTGCTCCAGTGTAACCCATTATAAAGTACCGCCATCCTCTCGCTCCATCAATAAGTCTACCCCTGGACTTGAAGCTGGTGACAACATTGCCCACGTGCAATTGGTCATACCCAAACTGCCTGGCGAACCGACTAGGCAGGTAGGGCTCCAAGAAGCATTGGTCTTCACTTCTGTATAATAAATGAGAAGGTCTAATGCAGACCAACCAATTAAAAGCTTCGGGAGAAAGAATGGTCTTCCCTTCACCTGAGTCCTGAAGCCTGCTCCCCTGTTGATTGAGATGTACAGAGGGGACGGTGTAGAAGAGCTTCCAGCTGTGAGCAAAATTTAACGCTCGCCGACAGTCTAAAACTGTAGTCATATTTCAGGTAGAATTCTTGTAATTCAACAAGAAATTACTCCCCGAACTACTGCCAGAGCCGGGAGACATCACCCTGGGGTTATGGAGAATTAACCATCCCATCAAATATAGGAACGGTAATTCTACCCTGGGAAAGCTGTCACGCCGTGTTTCATCGGCAAGCAGCCCATCAGTAATGGCCCTCAGGCCAGCTTGTATGCGGCATACCATGGCAGGGAGCAAGCCCAATCTTGCCCCAAATACCAGACGCACTGCAGGCCATAAGGTGTTACGGTAAATACGATCCGAAGATGCAATGCCGGGTACTACTAGTCGGCGCAGCCATATAGAGAGAAAGCCAGCCAGTTGAGCTTCCTTGGACCGAGGCATGTGACAATGCCTCAAATAACTGTAGGCTTTAGTGCCTGCAGGATATTTCTCTATCCATTCGTCAAGAATTTGATCTGAAGCCCCAGTGTCTTCAATAAGGTCATCGACTACTTGAGCACTAAGCACGCTCAGAAAGCTCAAAGGCCTATCCCTGCTATCCACGACTTTGTCTGGCTTAGCAACCCTGGCCTGGTGAAAGAAGAGATAGGACGCCCACTTGTTGGTATGAGCCAAATCAGAAGGCTCATTATAGAAGGCGGTGTACGCTAAATAGTGGCACGTCAGCTCCTGGTATACTGCCACCACCTGAGGGTCTGTATCCCCCAGTTTTCGGTTTGTGGGAACATACTCTTTATAAGGAGTATCCCCCATTGGCAGTCTTGAAATCTCTGCCATTTTGTGAAGGGCCAATCCCAACTCCTCCAGTGGAGTGGCAAAAGTCCCGGTGAGCGAGATATACCGCTCCATCAGAGCCAGAAACAGGTTGGGGTTGAGAGGTAACCCAACACTGGTAGCACTCACAGCCGCGTACAGACCAATGCTCTCCAGCTCAGTCTAAAAATGCTTCAGGGCCCAGTCAGCTAAACGAGCCCATCGAAAATTTGTAGGGGTAACCCACCCATTGGTCCGAGGATTAACCTTGGGGTATACTCCTCTATGGCCCATGAAGTCATTGCAGAAAGTCGATAATTGGACTGGTTGGAGCAGTAAAGTGTCTTCACTCGGGACACTGCCCGAATACAATCCCCTGAACGGCATGACCGGGCCGGAAGGGCGGCTTACAAATAACCCTTGGTCGGACCCTTTCTGATAAAATATCTTCCCCGGCTTGCCGTGAAAATTGGGAGTCAGGGTCCACGACATCCTCCTGGGATGCGTGGCATGGAAAAATACTGAGATAGGATAATCTTTCAGCATCTTGGGCAGATACAGGACCAGGCCCCCGGCAGGAAAAACCCAGTTTTCTTTCTTGGGCTTCGTCTGGGATTGTTTGTCAATCATATCTCCGAAGAGAAAAGTCGGTTTTATGTATCGTGCCCCGTCTATATACGCCAGGGGCTCTCCGTTGATCATACTCAATAGCATCCGCTCTCCTTGAGACGATATCAGGATTCCCTTTCCTTCAAGATATTGGGGTCCAGAAATAGGAAATGTCACATGGGACAAATCCTCCAGGTAATTGGAGTGCAGCATCCCAGTAGCAGAACCCATCACCTCAGCCAACGGAGATATATGCAAGTTAACTACAAAGTGTAAGAAAAACACGTTAGTTTCTATACTAGACCTCATAATATTGCAGCTTATGCCAAAGAGTGACAGTCTATGTTTTACGCTAAGACTATAAAAACTTGACTTTTTATGCTGGAATCTCATTCCAAGGCGTAAAATTCAAGATTGGCAATATATACAAAAATCTGACAGTCTGTGTTTTACGCCAGATTGCCAAAGTTTGAGTTATTATGCCAGAATTCTCATCCAGAGCGTAAAACTCAAAGTTTGTAGTATATGCCAAATTTTGACAGTCAAAGCTTTTACGCCAGATTGCGAAAATGTGGAGTTTTTATGCTGATACATTAGAAATGTGGGCGTAAAAGATGAAACATCTCTGTGCATCATCTTTCTCGAAGAGGCTATCAGCACAGAAGATGACCTAGCGCATTCACGTATAATGTGTGCGAAGGGTTTTCTTCGTTCTTGTCATCCCAAAAGCTTTACCTATAACGTCCGGTGCACAGCTCGTCGGTGGGATACTTCGTTCAGAGCGGGGTTCGCCCTGCCCGATGGGAGTCGCTCTTGCTTGGGCAGAGGAGCGAGAAGAGGAGGCAGCCTTCTTTCCCTTAGAGGAGGAGATTGGTTTTGGTTCCATTGCTAAAAACTCAGAATGCTCAGAGTAGAAACGAAGGAGAGTACTCAAAGAGACGAAGGTTTTCTTTTACAAAAGATAGATGAAGAGTCTTCTCTCTGGAGGCCTTGGGATATATATAGAGTTTAGATGGACTCCTCGAATCCCTAACCAAATCCGATATTTAATATTCGGTTATGATTGGGGACTACGTCAGCCTATTATTCAGGGAAGGCGGACAGTCAGCGAATTTAAAAAGTTTTTGTACAGAGCAGATTCGGGATTTTACGCCAATGAGCTTTTTACGCTCGGGAAGCTACAAATCTACGGTTTTACGCTCAGAGGCTATAATCTATAGTTTTATGCCCGGATGCTATTATGCTCGGTAGCTTTTACGCTCGAGAGGCTACAAACCTACGACTTCACGCTCATAGGCTACAAATCTATAATTTCACGCTCAGAAGCTTTTTACGCTCAGAGGCGACAAATCTACGACTTCACGCTTGGAAGTTTTCTTTTCAGAGGCTACAAATCTACAGTTTTACGCCCGGATGCTCTTACTCTCAGCAGCTTTTACGCTCGAGAGGCTACAAACTTATGATTTTATGCTCATCTACACTACGGATGATTTTATGCTCATCTACACTACGGACCTATGACTTTCTGCATGTCTTAAAGTACGCAGACCAGAGTATGCTTATATCTGAACAAATCTCAAGATGGCCAATTGCAAGGGTTAGCGTAGGAGATACTCCTCCTTGGCCTCAAAATATCCCAAGTACCCAAAGCATACATAGTTCAGCATTAAAAATGACTCTTCTTCTTGGGTCGATTGGAAGTTCATCCAAAATCTAGTCTGAATATTTTCTCTACAGTTCAAGATGCCGACTCAGTTTTGACAGCCATTTTTTGCCCTATTTCAAGGAATTTTCGGGAAATCATTCTTGAAGACGATGGTCTGAACAAAAATTCTTCTTCTCAGAAGAGTGACAGTTCAGAATTCTACGCAGTTCTCCATTCCAAACAGCAGGACAGTTCGAATATTTGACTTAAATGCTAAACAAGCTTTTTGTGCATCTTCAATTATGTGTAAAAGACAGGACGGGACCAAATACTCTTTTTATCAGAGTCGGCGTACAGTTTTCCAGACGTGTCGAAGCTACACATATTCAGACTTTATCACAGCAAAAAAATATGGCAAATCATCAGTTGCGTAAAAGAAGACAATTTTATTAATCATGATTACATATAAGGGAAATCCAGTCTACAAAAGGTTTTTCATCTTCATGATTACATGAGGGAAATCCCGTCTACAAAGGGTTTCTCATCCTCATTTAAAGATCACGCCCAGAATCTGTTTTGTCAGGTTCTCGCATTGGGGGAGATCTTTATCCGTCTTCCACGGTAGTTCATCGACACAGTCGATGAACAAGAAAATGATTAATGGTGGAAGGATACAAAACTGGGCCTGTATAAATTATTCAAGAGCCCATCCTCCATACGCCATGACAGATTGAGTTGAGGTTTTAGACCAACTCAGTACTGGAAGACAGGGTTAGTTTGTCTGCCCTCGTCCACGAACGACGGGAGAAAATACAGCTTGTGAGCTGTGTGGTCTAATATGACCCTTCCTCTCTCCTGGACGAATCGCCATATGAAGTTGCTGATTATCCCGAGCAAAGGAAGCTATGATATCCTTCCATGATACATCGTCGCAAAGGACATTTGCTCGAAGACGCCTTCTTTTTCGGCTCCTTACATGCTGGAAGAACATGGTCTTATTCTTCTTCAAGTCGACCTGACGAACTGCGGCAATCATCTCTGTGTGGTGAAGGAAATATGGGAAGAACAGGTTAACTCCTCAGCCTTTATATAGGCAAAAGAGAACACATCGAATCCCAACAAATCCTCAAAAATATGCCAAGAAATCAGCCTCGAGCAACGAGTCAGACTTGATTGTTTCATGTTTCATTCAAAGTATTTCAAATTACGAGGAATTTGTAAACTTTGAAGGGGGTCTTGTAGAAGCATAAAAAATACGCTGTAGAGTTATACGAGCATTTTAGTGCTGGGCGACATAAAATATGACTTCAGAGCCATCGGCGTACAATCGAGCTTTATTGCTAGTACATCGTAAAATATAAGCTCCAGGACAATCCGCATAATACAGTATTTCCAGGCTGCTTCAGCGTAAAAAGGGTATTATACCGCCTTTATGGCGTAAAACTCATCCGCTTTTAATGCAATATGGAAGTGTATGAGGAACGCTTCGTATTCTTCGAATGAACCTGTCAGATCATGCAGTGAACCTGAATCCTGACAACGAGTACTACACAACTATCCAGATGACGGCTGTAATGATGGTGCGGCACAGAGACCCAAACCATCGTTTAGTGACGTTTCCCTGATACAAAGTACTTTTATGCATACAAGGAAATACGCTGTCTAGTTTTACACAGGCGGATGTGAGCTTTTACGCTCAGCAGAAGACAAAATGAACTGCCACGTCAAAAGCTGCTCTTCGTACAGAGCTCGAGGCACGTCTCTGCATTTAATGCTCAGAATGGGGGCAGATCTCTGTATTTAATGCACGAGATTTGGTTCTATTTTCAAAGACTGGGCGAGCCATAATTACGGCTAATACGTCCACATCATCACCTCTGCATGTTACGCCATCAGGCTATTTTCAGCTATAGGAGCACGCTGTACGCTATCTCCTTGAAATACGCCACCGGGCTATTTTTAGTTATAAGGAGCACACTGTACGCTATCTTCTTGAAATACGCCAACTCAGACTATATTTGCATTTGTGCGTGATAAGGCTATTTGGTCCAGAATACGCTCAAGACCTCAATTAAGGAAGGAGGATCAGCTATCTTTTATATTAGCTACCTATCCATGCAGCATCAGGCTTCTACGCCTACAAGACTTCTACGCCTATTTGGCTTCTACGCCAACCTGACAATTATTTGGCTTCTACGCCATGGTGACAGTTATTGGCTTCTACGCCAACCTTTTCTACGCATGGGGCAGTTGCCTACGTGGCTTGCATGCCGTGATCTTCGCAGCAGTTACACGCATTATCTCTTAATGGGACACGCGTCATACGCTTATTCAGAAGATCACCTATACGTGGGTGGCAGTTATTATAACCGTCGCATAAAAAGTGCCACACTCTCCACTATCCGGCTTCTATGCCGACTGGACGGTTACTGTCACTAAAACCCTATAAATAGAGACCCCTATTGACAGAGGTCCAAGGTCGAAAAAAGGTCGAAAAAATCAAAGAGCTCAGAGAGAAGAGCTCAGACAGAGAGTAGTGATCGACAATTTTGGCATCGAGCATCCACTCTCCTTTGCAATCTTTGAAGCTTCTGCATCTTCTACAGCACTTCTTCATCATCGTGTGGTCCAAGGGACAAAGTGATCGACTGCAGATCAGACTCCTATAGTAATATTTACCCAGATTAAAATTTGTACTTGACATCCTCGTATAGGATTAATTGTACTTCTTGTTTGTAAACCAAAGAAAGTGTTTCGTATAAACCTTGTTTTATTTCTTTCATTTATTATCAAACACACCAGTCACACCTCCATTACCACCACCTCTGCTCCTTCCTCCCGAGCCTCCTCCTTGTGTCCCTGTCCACCTCCTCTTCCTCCCTGCTCTCCCTCGGTCGCCTGAGTATGGCCGGACTCTGGCAAACTTTCGACCATCATCTCCAACCTATCATCATCACCATTCATTACCACCACCATCCTTTTCACATTGATCATCACCACCACCATCATAGCCATTGTCGTCGTCATCACCTCCATATCACCATGGTCTACGTCATCGTCCTTATCATCTCCATTACCTATATCTTATCATCTCCATCTTCCTCGTCATCACCATCATGTAATAATAATCATCATCATCATCATCATCGTCACCCTCGTCGCCATTATCATCATCATCACCTTCACTATCACCATCGTCATTTTTGTTATTATCATCATCGTTAACGTCGTCGTCACCCTCGTCATCCTCATCATCGACGTTATCACCATCATCGTCTTTGTAATCGTCACCATCGTCGTCATCATCGTCAACCTCACCGTCGTCTCCGTGCACGTACCCCGAGGTATGAACTTGTTTCCTACCTTTCATATTGTTATGTGTGTACTTGTGTATACGTCAGTAGGATATTAGTATTGCTCTATGACTGTTAGCTGGTATCGGACCCTGAGTCAGTGAACCCAACTCGTATACGTATACATACCGTACGCATATATTATTCAGCTTGGTATATATATAAATATTTCGTGTATGTATTCAAAGGGGTATGTATATAAATTATTGGTTTTATTATTATATAATTATATGGATACATATGTAATTAAATGCTAAGTAATAGTTATGACTAGATATGTAATTGTATTGTGTGACCCTAGGATACTGTGGACTATTTCGTATTTACCTTGACCATGTGGACCCTAAAAACTTATGAATTGACTACCTTGCGTACATTGACGTACTGGCAATAGATGTGTTAGTTTGACTGTCTAATTGTGCGCAGTATTTGAAGACGCGACACCCGCGTAATTCAATGCACAAATTTATCGTGTTAGTTGACCCGTGTCACCCCTAGCGTACCCTCTGAGTCCAGTGTATTTATAGTTGTGCATGTGATAGTATAATGACTGATATTGTATTGTATTATATTATATGTACATAGGACCCATCGGATTGTTCTGCACGACTTTTGGAGCAGGTTATTGGCGTTTTGCAGCTTTCTTGCCAGGCAAGTATACCTTGCCTTGTTGTACTGTTTAAATTCAATTATATTGTTAGTTGCATATTTATTATTTTAGGTTATATAACTATGCGCGTTCGAGAGAGACTCGGGTGCAGTCAACGAAGGCGTTGACGTTAGGGCTTGTGTCTGACCTAGAGTCTAGTAGACCAACCTAAAGTTGTGGAGTTATTTGTATGACTCTCCAGGCCTTGACACGTATTATTGTATGTCACAGAGTGAGTTCATGTAGGGACGCGTACCTCATGCTCGACTGGCCATCGGTGTGAGCAACATGTATCACGGTAATTAGCTTAGTTGTTTATTTCTTTAGAGACTTGCATTATAGTACGAGATGTCCATGTCGTGTTCGCGACTTGTATATTTGTATTGGGCGGGGAGGACGACTAGTAGGCGTATGGGACACCCACCTCCTTTATTGCAGATACCGCACTCTTCGGAGTGATACGGACGTATATATTATTGCAGATACCACGTCCCTTAGAGTGTTGGACGTTATATATATACAGACACCTCATTCCTCGGAATGATGGACGTTACAGATACCACACTCTAGAGGACGTTGGACGTTATGCCTACGCCTACCTATATGTACCAAAGTTGTCCTCAAAGTGCATTCACTTAGATGGTTAGAGCACCCCTTTATTTATTTAGTATTTACTTTATGGCATGCTTTTATGTATCTTATTATGTCCCTCTGAGGACCTGGCCCTTTTCTGGTGTATTGTTCATAAGTATTCGCAGGAGCGCAGATCCGGACTGGTTACTTATTTTTTTGAGCAGGTCTTCTCTTCAAGCCTCATGATTGTTAGAGGTTCTACTTACATTGTATTTGTCTTATTTATTCTTTATTCTAGTTCGACAGTGAATTTGTTTTCATCTGACTGTCATCTTTAGATACTTCACATTGAGATCTAGTTATAGATATTGGTTATTCATTTATATTCGATTTATACGGATGAGATTAGATTATACACTGTGACTTGTGATAGTTTTTACCACTGGTGAATTATTGTTCATTATATAGCGTACGCATGTGTTATGGTTCCATACATTGGAGTCGCCATATACACGCGGCTGGCATGCTTACGTGTCCTAGTCCTACATATTTTGGGACTGGGACGTGACATGTTTTTAGTGGTGGCCCATGCAAGTCGAGAGCATATTGTCTCGGTTACGTTACTGTACCGAGCAAGCCTGCACCTAGGATTAGAGTATAGGATCTCATCCATAATTGACTATGATTCACCTTCCTTCCAATATATTCTATTTGAATAATTACATCCTGCATGATTCATGTGCTTCCCTAATAGTTCCTTGAGTATAGCCCCTGCTAGAATATAGGAATCCATGTTGATAGGATAATAATTAGGGTAACATCCCTATTAAGAATATAACTAGGGCATTGACATATCATTAAGTTTAGAATATCTAAGTGAACCCTAGCATTTCTTGTTTATAGATTGGCTTACCATTACCCCTTGATGTATTTATAAAGATTTAAGAAGTAGTATATACACAACTAGGGTAAGTTATAAATTTAACCATATTTTTTGACCCTAGCATTGAGGGACCAATAGAAATCCAAGGTTGAATATTAGGACCAAAACTTAACTTTTATAGGGAGATAGTATTATAGAACTATAAATTTAGGTTCTTATCCTGGTATTAGCAAACAACGCCTTAGGAAGCCAAGAGAAATGAATATAATATTTTCCTCGATCAAACCTTGAACACGGAGATTAGCAACCACATTCCTTTTAGAAAACCATGATATTATCTAGAGTCCCTCTATTATAATTTCATATCTTGTTCCTCTGCAACCTTAGTGCTCGCTATATTTGTGCGACGACTAAATATGTTCTTCTATTCTTTACCTTTCAATTCGTGCCACCTAACCTTTCTGATTTTAGGCCAAGTGATATTCCTTTATGTTGAGGATATATAGTTTGCTAGGATGATAATTGTAATCTTGAACTTTGAAATTGGTGCTTGGTAGTTAGAACTTGATAGTTTGAGTTGTTCCTTTAGATTGTAATATGATTATTCTTAGTTTTAAATCACGTAATATGTACCCCACCACAATATAGATTATATCCTCTTTTCCCTTGAAGGCCAGTAACTTTTCCATTCATACTATTGACACTTGTTCTATAAGCACTATGATTAAGACTTAAGATGGTCATTACCTATATAATGCAACAGGAGACCCTAATAAGTACCAAGTTCTTTTCTGTATATACCCCAATAAGAGTTTATACCTTATTATTTTGCAGGATCCCCTTAAGACTATCACAATATTAGTTAATATTTTAAGTTGGGTGGTATGCCTCACAACCTAGTAACACATAGTCCTCTTGACTCATTAATGTAGTGTAATTGAATGACATTAACTATATGCTTGCATAAGAAGATAGTGATTATTAAGACTGTAGAGCTTAGAGGCCTATACCCCTATTTGGTCGACTGGCGACTTAGACAAGGAGTTAGTATGACAATTGTAGATATTGTAGAGTCTTATTTTTGTATCTTGTTTGGTTTTTATGAACTTGAATTATTTTTGTACCCCCTTTCATCATAATCCAGCGTATTTATAATTCTAAAACTATTGTGACTTATGCCGCTATTATAGCCTAGTTTTGCAAGCTTATTCCTTATCGAGCTTGTTCATGACACATGTATTATTGGAGTACTATATTAATATATTTCAGAATCAGTGTATTATGGTCTGATCAACCATAGTGCACTTGGTTCGCCCTTCGCATAACTACCTTACGTGGATTGAGATATATAGTAATTAGTAGATGAATGTACCTGCCCTCTAGATATGCCTGAGCATATCGTATCAGTTACATAACTGTACTGATACGAGCATGTGAATAAGAATTACCAAAATAGGATTTTAATCCACATCTGCCTTGACAATTCCCATTGGAATTCTTTAAACGCCTTGATCCCCACACTTTTATTCTATTACCTCCCCTGGAACTCTTTATTATTGTTTTTCGTCTTCCCTTATTTCGAAAAGATGAAACCTCGTGCCTAGCATAAGTTGATATACAGAGAGTACTAGATATACACCATAGGCCAATCATATTACTAGATGACTGTCTTTTATAACTGATTAAGGGTATATCATAGGTGATATATTTGGTGTTTAAATTTTTGAGGATTAAGTAACATGATTAAGTAAATTTGAGGAATAAGATTTCTTAAATGTAAGAGCCTTATGTGATAGATGGGCGAATTCTAAGTTGGGTAGCAGTTGCATTGTCAACTTGAGGGAAATTTCTTTTAGATTGCGATCGAGTAAAATTAGATTGAGAGGTTCAAGTCACTTTAATTTTAGAATTTTGGAAGAATGATTAAGATGATTAGGATCAATAAATTTCAAAAACCGGGATATGATGAACCAAATATTTATACTTTGAGCACTTGATTTAAATTTTTAATATTGAAGGTTGAATCATCGATTTAAGCTTTGAGGATAAATATAGAAATCTAGACTTGGACAATTGGTGAATTAGAATTCAAATTTCATAAATTGAGGCCTTAAATTAAAAGTTAAATATTGATTATGGGATTACCTATTTAAAATATTGAGGATGTAAATTGAATTTAAAAGTTGAAGAGTACGGAATTCACAAGTTGAGGATAGAAATAATATTTGATTATAATTGTTTTCTAGAGGAGATTATGATAGTTGAAGATTGCGATATAAATTTTGATGTGGGATGTCATAGAGATTTAAATTAGATTAGATGTAGATTATTTAATTTGAGAATCGAAAAGACAGTGCGATGTGTTGACGTTCGATTTAAACAATGGTTAATTTAATTTAAAAAGGATTGCGATGGATTTAAATAGGTTAAATTTTTGGAAGAGATTGCGATTGAACTTGCCTTACGTACGCAAGTGAAGGATTTAAACCAATTATGCCTTATTTTAATTTTGAGGATGAAATTGTTTTAAGTTGGGTAGATTGTAAACCCCCTCGCCCAAAGTTAGGTCTACTTAGCATAGATAAAGAAACTAGGGCTAGTTTGAATCCAAATAGAAATAGAACACGTATTTATTTAATTTTGTATTGTTTATGACATGTAGCATACCTTACCGTTGCTTCGATAATTGGAGCACCTCACTAGCCATTGCCTTTCTACAAACTTTACAACCTTGTCCTAGACGTGCCCGCCCACCATTCTGACCTCGGTGTAACTTATAATTATGCTCTCTTGTGCTACATTTTAGTCGCACAATATTCGTCGCAAACGTTATTAATTAATTCTAAATAATTCCAACTTTGTACCCCTGTGCGTTCTGGTCAAAATTGGAGACACAATCTTGAGCCATTTTGTGTAACCCAAAATTTTTTAATATTCTGCACTGAATCCTCTATGTCCATGACACTTGTGTCCCACCTAATTTTATTCCCATCTACTTTTAATTAATTCCAGAACATCTTGCGCACTAATTTTAATTAATTTAAATCCAATTTCTATTTTTGTGCAATTTTCTAATTTTTGGGCACTTTTATGCAAAAGTGCATTGAGGTGTCAACACCATTGGACAATATATGAAGAAATCTATTTTTTCCTTCACATAAATTTGTTCCATAATTTTCGGAATGTGCAAACGCGCAACATCACCCCCCTTTATTTTAAAACTACCCTTGCTTTTAAACAAGGTAATTTATTGTCCTCCAAACATCCCCATGTGAGCCCAAGGCCCAGGCCCAAGGAAATGTTGACCAAGCCCAAAAATATTAGGTCAAACATTCAACCCTCATTCACATGTTTAAATAGCACTTTTTCTTTATTATTTTTCCTAAAAAAACTTAAACCCAAACTCTATACCAAAGAGCATAGCCGACCCTAAAATTTTTCCATCCTACTGTTCATCATCCCTTCCCCACTCATCCCGTTGGTCCCTGCCGACTCTCCCCCGACCAACACACCGGAATAACACCGGAGTCATCTATAACTCCACCTGCAACACCCGCCTGCACACCATCGACGACCGCTGCTGAAGCCGAGTGCCGCTGCCTCATCATCTCCGCTGAACCATTCCCCCCCGCTGCCATTAACGTCGGAGCTCGACCCCACAGTCGTCGACCGAACCACGAGCAGCCGATCTCGCTATCTTGACCCCGCTCACAGCACACCCGACTCCCCTTACTCCTCCTCGTCGCCTCGACCAGCACCGCTGCACATCCCGAGCCTGCTGCACCCTTCCGGCCAACCCGACCTCCCTCAGCCAGTCACACCTCCATTACCACCACCTCTGCTCCTTCCTCCCGAGCCTCCTCCCTGTGTCCTTGTCCACCTCCTCTTCCTCCCTGCTCCCCCTCGGTCACCTGAGTATGGCCGGACTCCGGCAAACTTTCGGCCATTATCTCCAACCTATCATCATCACCATTCATTACCACCACCATCTTTTTCACATTGATCATCACCACCACCATCGTAGACATCATCGTCATCATCACCTCCATATCACCATTGTCTACGTCATTGTCCTCATCATCTCCATCACCCACATCATCTTCCTCGTCATCACCATCATGTAATCATCATCATCATCGTCACCCTCTTCGCCATTATCATCATCATCACCTTCACCATCGTCATCGTCGTCATTATCATCATCATTAACGTCGTCGTCACCCTCGTCATCCTCGTCATCGACGATATCACCATCATCGTCGTTACAATCGTCACCATCGTCGTCATCGTCGTCAACCTCACCGTCGTCTCCATGTACGTACCCCAAGGTACGAACTTGTTCCCCACCTTTCATATTGTTATGTGTGTGCTTGTGTATATGTCAGTGGGGCATTAGTATTGCTCTATGACTGTTAGCTGATATCGAGCCCTGAGTCAGCGAACCCAACTCGTGTATGTATACGTACCATACGAGTATATTATTTAGCTTGGTATATATATAAATATTTAGTGTATGTATTCAAAGGGGTATGTATATAAATTATTGGTGTTATTATTATATAATTATATGGATACATATGTAATTAAATGCTAAGTAATAGTTATGACTAGATATGTAATTGTATTGTGCGACCCCAGGATACTGTAGACTATTCCGTGTTTACCTTAACCATGTGGACCCTAAAAACTTATGAATTAACTACCTTGCGTACATTGACGTACTGGCAATAGATGTGTTAGTTTGACTGTCTAATTGTGCGCAGTATTTGAAAACGCAACACCCACATAATTCAATGCGCAAATTTACCGTGTTAGTTGACCGTGTCACCCCTAGCGTACCCTCTGAGTCCAGTGTATTTATAGTTGTGTATGTGATAGTGTAATGACTGATATTGTATTATATTATATATACATAGGACCCATCGGATTGTTCTGCACGACTTTTGGAGCAGGTAATTGGCGCTTTGCAGCTTTCTTACCAGGCAAGTATACCTTGCCTTGTTGTACTGTTTAAATTATGTTATATTGTTAGTTGCATGTTTATTATTTTAGGTTATATAACTGTGCACGTCCGAGAGAGACTCGGGTGCAGTCAACGAAGGCGTTGACGTTAGGACTTGTGTCTGAACTAGAGTCTAGTAGACCCACCTAAAGTTGTGGAGTTATTGGTATGACTCCCCAGGCCTTGACACGTATCATTGCACGTCACAGAGTGAGTTCATGTAGGGACGCGTGCCTCATGCTCGACTGGCCATCGGTGTGAGCAACACGTGTCATGGTAATTAGCTTAGTTATTTATTTCTTTAGAGACTTGCATTATAGTATGAGATATCCACGTCGTGTTCACGACTTGTACATTTGCATTGGGCGGGAAGGACGACTAGTAGGCGTATGGGACACCCACCTCCTTTATTGCAGATACCGCACTTTCGGAGTGATACGGACGTATATATTATTGCAGATACCACGTCCCTTAGAGTGTTGGATGTTATATATATACAGATACCTCATTCCTCGGAATGATGGACGTTACAGATACCACACTCTAGAGGACGTTAGACGTTATGCCTACGCCTACCCATACGTACTAAAGTTTTCCTCAAAGTGCATTCACTTAGATGGTTAGAGCACCCCTTTATTTATTCAGTATTTACTTTATGGCATGCTTTTATGTATCTTGTTATGTCCTCTGAGGACCTGACCCTTTCCAGGTGTATTGTTCATGAGTATTCGCAGGAGCGCAGATCCGGACTGGTTACTTATTTTTTTGAGCAGGTCTTCTCTTCGAGCCTCATGATTGTTAGATGTTGTACTTACATTATATTTGTCTTGTTTATTCTTTATTCTAGTTCGGTAGTGGATTATTTTCCATCCGACTATCATATTTAGATACTTCACATTGAGATCTAGTTACAGATATTGGTTATTCATTTATATTCGATTTATATGGATGAGATTTGATTATACACTGTGACTTGTTATAGTTTTTACCACTGGTGAATTATTGTTCATTATACAGCGTACGCATATGTTATAGTTCCATACATTGGAGTTGCCATATACACGCGCCTGGCATGCTTACGTGTCCTAGTCCTATATATTTTGGGACTGGGGCGTGACACCAAGGCTCCAGAGTGAACTCCTGGCCTTAGCACGCACAAAGGAGGCATCCGCACTGAACGAGGTTCTCCCGCACCCCGCAAACGATCTGGTGGGTAATCAGTACATTGAATGCACTGGTGGGAAGGTTACTCGCCCGCTCGACAAATCCAAACACGTAATATAGGTTCCATGCACCAACTATTATGTTGTCTTTCTAGTTGCCTTAGGATCAGTTTCATGCAAGATTTGAATATCCTAATTCGTGTGGCAGTGCGCCGTACGATATGAGAGAAAATACGACAAGACTTACCAACTTACCATTTGACCTTCCCTATCCAAGACAAACATATTTAATTTGAGCACGAACATGTATAAACATTCAGGAGGCATAGCATATGCAAACACGAGAGTCGTTATAATATAATCATTCAGGTATTCAGTTGTTCATTTGATGCGATACAATGACTCGCACGCGGATAGCCGCTAAGCGAGGATGACTTATCTATATGAACAATTATCGCTGGCATGGCCATAAGGGACGATATAGTCTTTGATGAGAATGGTATGCAACGAAAGTACAAGAGGTGCTGTAAGCCATTCCGCCAAGAACAAGAGACTAAACAATAGGCCTCGCCCGGACCGGATCGGTGCCAGTGCACCAGCACCGTCCACGAGACCGTGACCTTGTGCACAAGTTGTCCACGATATGAAGGTCTTTAGGGTTATCCAAATTCACATCTTCCACAATACTCTCAATAACACGAGTACAATCAATAACACGAGTATAATCTTGAATTTTTTGCTATGAACGAGCTTGGACAGGATTCTCGTTCAAAGGTAAACTTGATGTGATCCCAGTACAATATTCACTTTGCCTTGATGCATGCCCCTGGTTCGGGGATGTTTGGTGACCTAACGGTCCCGGATACTTTCAGGTTTAATTGCACAGAAGAGCTATTTGATAGTCTCCTGGCTAACTAGAATGCATGCACAATACGAATAACGTTAGACATGTGTGAGCAGGCAAGCATGCATTTATATAACATAAGCATTCACGTTGGCTCAAGTCCGAAGGTAAGCCGAGAGTGAGATCGTAAGGGACTTTTTGAGCGACATGATCTAGGGTAGCATGCGAGGGTCTGAACATATATATAAGCAATATTTTATTTTCATGTTCTAGCATAAGCAATACAAGTTGGGATTATTCCCTTAGCTAGGTGCGTTGGATTCTTATTAGCATACAGGGGTTGATTCACCTAGCGACTAGCATATATCGTTCTATATTTTATGTGTGCTGGCTAAGCAAAGACTAGTTCACCGTAGCCACCCACCTTAGCGATGATTCGCCTCGGTCGAGTGATACGTCAAGTGAGCCTCTGAAAGCCTAAGCCGAATTCCTGTAGGGACAAGTCTGCATGTCTATTGCCTCAAACGAGTATTCTCGCCTGAGCAAAGCGGGTCAGGACATTGCACTTTGTCGTTTGAATCGGTAATCCGCTTGAGCGGAACGGGGTGTTACATATGGTCTCTGAAGTAGAAAAACCCAGCCCATAGAACTTCCAAGTTGCTCCTATATATTGCCATCATGCTGATGGACAATATGTGCCACATGTGCTTCTATTTAGTGGCCGTAGGAGACTCCTTCAACAGAATATGATTGTAATTATAGGCATATTTTATGGGCAGACTGCCACATGTACATCCTTAACAAGTTGTAGTTGAGTCTAGGCCGAGCTGTCACGTGGACGTTTGTTACTATTTGCTATTGCTGAGGATCTGGGCGATTCTCGTATTTTGTTTTCGTGACTTGGTCAGCTTGACACGTGGCCCGTATTTAGTTAGAAAGAATTACTTCAGTCGCAACAAAAAGATTTTGTCTCCGGGAACCCTACCATGTTGGAGCATGGAGTCTAGGACGCATAGGACACATGGAATACATAGAGGCTGGAACACATGGAGCTAGAGACGCATGGAACGCTTGGAGTCTAGATTGCATCGAGCCAGAGACATGGAACGTATGGGGTATGGGATGCATGTGGCCTCGTACACGTGGCGCTGTACGCCTGTCAGGAGTAAAGTTCAGGCTGACGTGAGGTTTTGTCGTTTAGCGTGCTCATGTCTTTCGAGGCATTCAGAAAGTCCTTTTTGTCAAGATTCCGTGTCAGATACAATCTTGTGTCAGGTCTTTATCTGACCAATATTGGGGCGACTGGATGCTTGAGGGAGTAGTAGAGCATGGCACCGCGGGAGCATGTGAATACTAGTTACTTAGTGGCGCATGACACTGATGGCACACGAGAACACTAGTTATGAAGCGGTCAACGCATATTAGCTGCTTTTCTTGGCCGTAAAGTCGTTCTGCGACCTAATTTCTTCTGAGTCGATCTTGGGACGCATGTTTGGTGGACACATGGATCTAGATTTTTTATATTTCTATAAGACCCTTTTCAAAGTTTTTAAATTGACAAGTTTGGAATACTTTTAAAAATAAGCATGGAGTAGAAGACCTTGGGCCGCATCTGAGTAACATGCCGCATAGGCACTTCCGCCAGGCTGTCAAATCATTAAATATTAAGATTTGGCTCGATCTTTTGAGTGGATCTTTTTGGGGATTCTGAGTCATCTCTCAGTGTCATACCCAAGAACTAGAATACTAGAGTGCGGAGACGGATAAAGCCAGCTACGTATACCAGAGTACTCGATACCCCGAGATACGGTCATGACTGTCTATACATGTGAGAGTTTTACTCTACAATCCAACAATCATTCCTGGGTCAAGAATTCTATGTGTCTTAATCTCAAGCAGGCAATAAGTTACAAGATATATGATCATCAAACATATAATAGTAAGGCATACCAAACTATACATATACAGATGATCATGAAGCTAGTTACAAAATAAAAAACTAGCGAGAGTACAATTACATGATCAGCTCTAGCTATAGTCTTGAATATGCTTTATATGTAGGCCCGTAGGCTAGAATATTAAGTTCTAAAATATGAGCTAAACACGTGCTCGGTGGCTAAATGTCTCTAAAGTAATAGGTACAAGATCAAGTAGGTGATGAAGAATAAATCCACTCATATCCTCGGGTGCTTCTGGTGTTCACCATCTTGAGACAGGAAATACGAAAGATCTTGTGGTCTTGCTCCAAAATATGGCCATACAAAACCAGTGGGGTCAGACCCCAATACAGCAAGTACCACAAGGGAGCCAAACTTATGAACTAAACCAGCACGTAGAAAAATCAGTAAGAAATAGCATAAGGGACAGTTAAATAAGAGCAATGGGTAAAATAAAAGTTAAGCAATTCAGGAGTAATTAAATAAGGGCATCTGGAATCAATACTCCAGTTACCATTTTCGGATCAGCTGTTAATGAAATTAGGACAGGACTAGACTAGACGAGAAATTAAGCGATCACGACCAATCATGCCCTACAACTTGCTATCATTAGCTAACTAGGGTTATCACAGTCCTAGTTACTAACACATGCAGTTTGAGTTTTCTTATAGCCACATACCCTGCATACCATACGGGTTATCCAGATGACCAGGTACATAGTATAAATTTATCAGATATAATCATTTCTTATCTTTTCTATAATGCAACACTTGACGGTGTGCTGGAAGTGTGTCCCTCACGATGGAGTGCTCCAAATCCATCAAGTATCGCTGGGATACCAGGATTATATGTATCTAAAAAATCTCTCTAGATGCTTTCTAGATTATTATTCTAGTTATTAGTCTGGACAATTATCAAGGATTCCCAACCGTGGTGCTCAGGAATCAGCCTTAGACATGATGCAAGACATAACAATAACTTGACGAGTACAATCAAAATCAACCCTGGGGATACATGTCATGCAATACAAGTGCTACTAATAGCCTTGATCATGAGAGTTACAGGAATTCTCAAGTTAGGAGTGCGCTACGTCGAGCCACTAACAGAATTATCAGGATCATGATTATCAGGATGGTATGCTACATCGAGCCACTATTAGGAGTATCAAGATTACCAGTATAGTGTCAGGATTATCAGGACTATCATTTATAATGTACAATCACTATATTATGTCAGGAAATCATGATCAATATCAAGAATGTCATGCTCAGGAAATACCCATGCTTAACTAAAATAACGGGATAAAAGAGAACTAGAGAATCACCAAGAGTTAAGTATGTTAAAGAGAATATTGGAATACAGGCACATAAATTAATAATTCAGGGTTGGCACATAAAATCAGGCAAGAAAATAACTAGTTTTGGTGCAGAAATGGCCAAAATGGGTATTGGTACACAAATGGAAGTAAACAGTTTTGGCGCACAAATGGCCCAAAATAGTTTTGGCACACAAATGGCCAAAAATTGTTTTGGCGCACAAATCACTAGTTCAGGCAGTTCTGGCACACTTTAATACAGAAGTGCTCTGAGCAAAGATGGCACACAATCATACTAAAGCGCACTTCTAGGATCTTGGCACACAATGATAGAAGTGCGCGAACTAGGAGCTTGGTGTATAAATCTATCATTGTTGCACAAATAAAAGTACCCAAGCTACGATTTTGGTACACTTTCATCAAGTATGCCAGTAGTGAGGTTTAAAATACAAACAAGCACAATAAGGTCTACTAAAGATAAATACAAGTTCTATGACATGACATAGCAGTCGAGACGACCCTACAGTCGAGAACACAATTCTTGAGAATGGTCAGAAGTCCTTGCTTATTCATTAAGTAATTACGAAGGGCTACAAGGTGCGCCATCTCTGGAGAATGCCACATAGTGCGCCACGTAGCAAAGTGCACCATTCATTGAAGGGACAAAGTGCGACGGTACGAAAGTTTCACCAAAGTGCTCCAACTCTGCAATATCTCTAAAGTGCGTCAACTAGGCCTTTCAAGCAGTGGCGTACATTCTTGATGACTTGTAGAACCATTCAAAATACATTAAATAGGATTGGCATACTTTTGAAGAAATTGCCTTAGTACAAAATGTACGTAGGAGTAGAGAAGTGCGCCGGAGTACTTAATATATCTTGGAGCCTTTTCTAAGAAATTTATGAAAACACACACAAGTGCGCTCACTGGAACTTCGTATATGCGGCAAGAATTCCCTGCATACTTTTTGAATACATTCTTAGGCCAACTTTTTATTCTCCGACTTGCTGTTCTCAGGCGCCAAGAGCAATCCCATCCAAGAAAATAAAACCATCAATGAGACAAGTTCTAAGTGTTACCCAAAAATAAAACTGATCAAATGATAAAATAAGCTATACTAAGAATCAAAGTAAGATCCAAGGTTGTTCCTTTGGTTGGCAAAATGTACTTACCTACGGTCAAATTCTAGCCTAATACCAACACTACCAAGGTCACCCACGGCCAAGGCCAAGATCGGCTGCTGCTCTCTACTAGAGAAGAAATAAAGAAGGAAAGAGAAATAAAAGGAAAATAAAAGTGGAGGAAAGAGAATGATTTGCTTATATAGCCAGGGATTAATTATAGGCCATTGGATCATAATCCATGTCTCTCACCCGGGTTCATCGCAGCCACCCTCCAAGAAAAATAAGAAACCAACGGTCCAAAGAACTAAGAAAAACTTACAAAAATAACATAAATAATGCATGAATGGCATAAAGCAAGATATACACAATTAAACAATAAATAAGCTATACATGTATAATATGCATATACCGGGTACGAATACTTGAACTGTGAGACGAGTCTCACAACTCTCTACTCCTTAGAAAGTTTTGTCCTCTAAATTTAAATAAGGCACGGGGTCTAGCAAGAAACTCTGGGGACATGTAATCAAGGTAAGCAAGGGCATACGTGAATCAAGCATAATCCTAGAACAAGACAAGCATGCATAAGACAAGATCATGGTACAGGATATACAAACAAGTATACTACATGAATCAAACAAATACGAGTATCGAGCACGAATATCATCCTTTCGCTCCCAAGTTGACTCGTCCGGTGAGTGATGTCCCCAAGCAACTCAGACTAACCGAATAGTCCGGTTCTTGAGAATCTTCTTTTTTCGGTCCAAAATGGATACAGGCCTTTCCTCATACGAAAGGTCGGTACCAACGACCAATTCCGAATAATCAAGGATATGGGTTGAATTTGATATATACCTTCGTAACTGAGATACATAGAAAATATTATTTATCTTGCGAAGCGACGGCGGAAGGGCAAGGCAATAAGAAATATCATCCACTTGCTCGAGGATATCGAACAGACCAATATACCGTGGACTAAGCTTTCTTTATACAACAAATTTGATGGCCCCTCGGGAAGGCAAAATTCGAAGGAATACATGGTCACCAATAGAAAACTCTAGAGGTCGCAGACGCGAATCGGCCGAATGATGCTGACGATCTTGAGCCACCTTAAGATGCCTCTGGACTTATTTGACTACCTCAACTGTCTGGGCTATCATCTCGGGACTAAGCAATTGTCTCTCACTAATATCATCCCAAGCTACAAGGGATCTACACTTTTTGCCATACAGTGCCTCGAAGTATGCCATTTGGATACTTGCCGAAAAACTATTATTGTAAGAGAATTTGACCAAGTGCAAGTGATCCTCCCACAAACCACCAAAGTCAATGATACATGATCGATGCATATCTTCTAGAGTCTGGATGGTACGTTCTGACTGACTATCTATCTGGGGATAATAAGCTGTACTAAATATTAGACGGGTACCCAGAACCTACTGTAGACTCTGCCAAAAGTAATATGTGAATCTAGAATCTCTATCTGATACGATGCATACTGGAACTCCATGAAGTCTGACAATTTGATTCATGTACATCCGAGCCAACTGCTCTGTAGATAGTTCCACTCTGAAGGAAAGAAAGTGAGCAACCTTTGTGACTCGATCCACTATTACCCAAATTGTATCTGTTATGACCCGCACCCGCATGATCGGGTACGAGTATATGGGTACATTTAGCCTACGCTGCAGCATCGGTGATTGAACGTTGTCTCATCATTATCTAGCTATCAATCTTACTAATACAACTAGTTCTATCATATACTCAATCACCATAATCTAAAGGCAGAATAAATAAGAAATATAAACTAAAGAAAAAAAATTAGATATAATATGGAATAAAAACTACTAGCCTATATCTCTACAATTATCACATTAAGGTCCATAGTGTAATAACATTCATGTCTATAGTATCACTCTAAAATTCCAGAATATAGAGCACAACAATCACTGAAAAATATTATCCAGTCAGGATTGGAGCGAAGCACACCTTTAACAATCGTTTCAATAAATGATAGAGACTATGTAATAGTAAATAGAGAGAAATACAAGAAAAATAGAATAAGAGTAAGAAATATATAAGATATGGAATGCTGTAAATAAATACAAGAGATGAGCATCATATATAAGAGTCAGGAAATACAACTAACTAAGTGAGTGAGTAATAGCTTCGACGTGTGATCGGCTTGGGAACTTGCACAGTAATATGGCATAGTTAATCAGACGTAAAATGTATGATTAACACTCACAGGGACATGCACAAGGAGGGGTATGATCACATATCTAACTAACACTCTCTGCCCTCGTCTGGTATAGTAGATCCAACCATGACACACTACGACACGAAATTCTATGAGAAGTAAGCTAATCTTCTTATGAATCAGTATCTATCCATATATAAGATTATATGACACGCACAGGGTTCATAGGGAATAACATCTCATGACGGGATCCAAAAAATACCAATCCGTGTAACCATATGTCAAGAAGTCTAGGAAATCTACACTAAATATAAGAATCATAGAAGATATCATAAACATAAAACTATCAGAGAATGTACTCGCCTGAGGTTCGGAGCAATGAATATCAAATAGTGTCTGAATTGGAGTCCAAGTGACCTATATGTGATGTATCAAGTTTAAATAGTATTTTAAAGTCAACAATAAATTTAATTAACTCAAAACTAGATTTATAGGTTAAAACTAGGTCACAATAGTCAAACAAGGTCAAATCTTGGTCAACACAGTCAAACTAGGCTATTTCCTAGTTTCTAGGTTGATTTACCTATTTACAAGGTTTATAAAATTATACTAGGTCTTAACAAGTCACTATTTTGTTTTAAGTTGCTAACTATGTTAAACTAGTCAATACTAGTTAATAATAGGCCAATACTAGGTTTTTAGGCTATACTAATAAGTTACTAGTATATATTATCCTAATATATACTTCTACATATAATTTCTAGTAATACCTTGGCCTATAGCTATTTAGCTTACCCCGTATCACACATTTATCTAATACCTTAGTCCGTATCTCGAATACCATAACTATTAGTCAATACCTTAGTTCTAGGGTCAATACCTTGGCTAAACTAGGTTTTAAAGTCATACGAGTTAGCTATGATATAATAACATCATATATACTATATAGATATACTAATATATACAATAACTTAGTCTAACACTTAATACCTAGCCAATATCTTAGTATTACCTCATTACCTAGCTATTACCTCATTACCTTAACCAATACCTTAACATATTACTCTGTATCCTAGTTTCTAGAATAATACCTAGCTAATACCATTACCCTGACCAATATCCAATATCTTAACTCATACCTTGGTACGTAACCCATTACCTAAGCTAGACACTACCCTTACCATGGTATCTTAATCAAATACCGAATATCATAACCTTAATACCGAATATCACAACCTTACCTTAGTATCCTAGTATTATCTCATACTAGTTCTAATATTTTGGTGTCTTGGTATTCTAAATACCTTGATACATCCTAGGATACTATACTCTAATTTACTCCACGCATATCACACTTGTTTGTACATGGTACTACATTAGGTATCATATGATACCAACCCCCAAGATACTAATCCATGACCATAACCTATACTTATCTTACATCCAAGATACTCATCCTACTCTTGGCATTTGACATCTTAATATTATCCATTATCTACTTCTAATATCCAATATCTTAGTATCTTGACCAATACCTTATCCTCCTAGATACTTACACAACTAACTCTAATACTAATACTTGATACCAAATAGGATACCTTACTCAAGCCCCAATACTCACTTACCCTTACTCATGATACTTGAATTTTATGATACCAATATCCTCATGGTACCCAAGTATCACACTAGTACCTTGCCCCAAACTCTAATACCTTGACACATAACTTACCTATACTTGGCTCACTTGATAATCACTTATATCAACACTAACACACTCATACTAACTAACACCTATTACCTAACACTTATATATATATATATATATATATATATATATATATATATGCTTGGCAACCTATGATACCTACACTCACTTGATATACATACTACCTAGGCTCATAGGATACACAAAATGCCGATATCGTATAGTATGTTCTCTACTTGTAACCAATACTGGACCTATTAGACCTATTTAATACATTCTAGGGTTAAATTATGTCATATCAATTCTTTTTAGCTTTCCGAAACTACAAACGGATCATATTTTCGTGTTCGAAAGCTCCCCTAATCGTGAAAATATCGAAATATATTCGTTTTTCGGACATCTGACACTCAAACAGTTTTACAGAAAGTTCCAAAATGAATTTGGCCTATTAATTTATATATTTGGAAAGCTAACTTCGATACGGTTCTTAAAAAAATAAAAGATTAATCGAAATCCTGAGTTAGGAGTTATGGTATTTCTAAGTTGCTATGACTGCTAAAAATGAGGCTGGATACTATAACGAATTTAGGCTATTTTCGACAAAAGAACACATGTTTACACCTAATTTACCAATTCTACCTATACGTATGATGGCATATCATGATACAGACTCTACGTGTCCAATTTTGGATACAAGAACACTTTTACTCAATCAAATAAATATTAATAGTCCTCATTAGGATACAATACACACTCAATGGACACAATTGGGATTTTTCCCAAATTGAGCTCCAAAATTATGATACCAACTTAGATCTACCAAATTAAGGGATTCTAGTACCTAGATCTACCATTGGGAAGTCAAATCTAACCATGGAAAGATTCCTACATGATCAAGGGATGTTCCTAACCATAAATTTGATAAAATTGAGAGAATACCTAGTATTTTGGTAGCCTGTTTGGAGAATTCTGAATTTGGACACGGAAGGGATGAGTCGAACACGATCTCCTAGCAAGCTCCTCTTATATGGATCTCCTTGTACTCTCCAATGCTCTAAGCCTTCATGATGGTGAGAATGAGTGGAATTGAAAGTTGATTGAGTAAAATTGGTAGAAAATTAGGTTTGCTTGGGAAAGAATAAGCTTTACAAAAAATGAAACTAATAAGTGAAATAAAATAAATGGATGAGCCCTAAATTGAACTTATCTCTTATAGTACGATTTGGTCATGCCAAAATATCAAATTTGCCCCTGTCCATTTATCATGAATGTAATCTAATTAACTAAAGGAAGGAATCTTTACAACTAAGAGGAATCTTCTCTTCATGACAACTAAACTTAATTAATTCTAATTACTAAAGTCATGACTAATAATAATTAGCACTAACTAACACTTTTAAATTCTAATTGGCTATCCACTAACTAACACTAATATAATTCTAGGAAATCACTAATATAAAATAATATATAAATTTTTTAACAATATGCAAAATTACTAAAATACTCCTATGATGAAAAATGGTAGTAACAATATCTCTGCCAATTGGGGATCTAGGAAGATCGGTCACAAAATCTATGGTGATATGGTCTCACTTTTATTCCAAAATTGGTAAATGTTGAAGAAGTCCTGTTGGTCTCTGATGCTCAGCCTTGATTTGCTGACAAACCAAACATCGGAAGACAAACCGTGTTATCTCCTTCTTCATACCATTCCACCAGAAATGTTAACGAATATCTCTGTATATCTTCGTTCCTCCTGGATGAATAGAATACTGAGAACTGTGGACTTCTGACATAATCTCTTGACGGTTATCTCTACTTGGTACACAAAGACGATTACCAAATCGGAGAGTTTTGTCATTGTGAATGCTTAGTTCTGTAATACGTCCTGCCTCGCACTCTGTCCTAAGTCACTGAAGCTTGACATCCGTAGACTGTATTGCTCTGATCCTATCCACTATACTGGATTGAACTTGCAAGCCAGCCATCAATACTGTTTTGCCAGACAACACTATTTTTTTGTCCATATCCTGAAGATCTTCTAAATCTTTCACTGTGCCGTAAGAAAATAAGCTCCTACTCTCTAGCTCAAAGCATCTGCTATGATGTTAGCCTTCCTTGGATGATACTGAAGGTCAAGATCATAGTTTATCATCAACTCTAGCTACCTTCTTTGTCTCATGTTGAGATTCTTCTGAGTAAAGACGTACTTTAAACTCTTATGATCTGTATAAATCTCTACCCGATCTCCATATAGATAATGCCTCCAAAGTTTTAGTGCAATGACAACTGCTGCTAACTCCAAGTTTTGTGTTGGATAATTCTTCTTATGGCCACGAAGATGCCGAGATGCATAAGCTATAACCTAATAATGCTGCATAAGAATACACCCGTCCTTTTTCTGACCCATCGTAATATACCGTGAAACTACTTGTCCCATATGGAAGAGTCAAAATTGGTGTCGTAATCAACTTCTGCTTGAGCTTCTCGAAAGAGGCTTAACATTCATCTATCCAATCAAAGCGCATATTCTTACGAGTCAATTATGTCAAGGGAGGGGAAATTCTAGCAAAGGCTGACATAAATCTTCGATAATATCCTGCTAGTCCCAGGAAACTATGAACTTCTACAACTGTTCTTGGTAATGGCTATGTCTCAATGACTTCTATCTTCTGGGGATCCACTTTTACTCCACCTTTAGCAATAATATGCCCCAAGTATGAAATATGATCAAGCCAGAACTCGCACTTGTTGTACTTGGCATATAACTTATGTTCTCTAAGTATTTGAAGAACTGTGCGAAGATGCTGCTCGTGCTCTGCTTTACTTCGACTGTAAACCAAGATATCATCGATGAACACAATCATGAACTTATCCAAGTATGGCATGAAAATATGATTCATGAGATCCATAAACACTGCTGGTGCATTGGTTGCTCCACAGGGCATTACTAGAAACTTCCAATGTTTATATCTTGATCTAAATGTCATTTTTGGTATATCTTTCTCTCTGACTCTGATCTGAGGATATCCCAACCGAAAATCAATCTTGGAAAACAATGCTGCCCCACTAAGATGATCTAACAAGTCATCGATCCTTGGCAAGAGATACTTGTTCTTGATGGTTACTATATTGAGGGTACGATAATCAACACATAATCTTGATGTTCCATCATTCTTCTTTACTAGAAGTATTAGGGCTCCCCGAGTCGATCCACTAGTATGAATGAATCCTTTGGTTCTTAATTCTTCAATCATTTGGTACAAGACTTCCAACTCTGATAGTTCCATCCTGTAGACTTTCCCTGACGATGGTACTGTTCCTGAAAGTAGATCAATGGTAAATTATATCTCTCTTTCTGGTAGCATACCTGGAAGCTCTTCTGGGAACACATCAGGAAACTCACTGGCCACTCTAGGGAATTGTACTCCTCCTGCTACTGCCTTTCTCATGATCGCTGATGGAGACTCTATCTCTCCTCTAGAAAATGAGAATTCTTCCACTCCGGGGATACGAACGAGAACCTTGCCATCATGGCAATCAATCGTCGCATATCGGGCACTAAATCAATTTATGCCTAGGACGACATCATAATTTCCCATAGAAAACTCTATCAGTCTAGCGAGAAAATCTCTTCCGCATACTACTATCTGACACTAGGTACAAACTCTATCTACTCCCACGATACCGTTACCAGTAAGTATATTGAGTTTTATTGATAAGGACTCGGGTTCTAATCCAACTCGTGTAGCAAATCTTGCAGACATAAAGGAATATGATGCACCAGAATCAAACAATACTGAAGCTGAATGAGAGTTGACAAAAATGGTACCTGCCACCACCTCACATGAAGCTAGTTGCTCTTCCACGGTGAGTTCCATAGCCTGGCCTCGTCCTCTCTGTGCTGGTCCTCGCTGCTACGGACCTCCTTACCTGTCTCGTACTTGAGCTTGGGCCTGCTCATACTGCTGTGGCCTCTGCTGCTGGAATACTTGAAATTGGGTCGACAAAGGCCTCTGACCCTGGTGTTACTGAATCGGTGCTGGAGCCCTATAATACGGTCTTGCCAGGGATGATGATGATGAACTAGCTCTGTGTGGGCAAGATCCTACTATGTGGCCTGGTGCTCCACAAGTTTAGCACAACCCTTTTCTGTTGAGTTTGATTTAGTACCATTTGCTGAACTGAGACTGTTGAAACTGGCCTCCTCGGGGATCCGATAGTTAAAGCCCTAACTTCCGGGGCTAGTGCTGAAGACTGGGTGAAAGAACCACCTAAAGTATGGGTCTTTTTATGACCTCCAGTCCTATCCACTATTCTCTGGGAGGTATACTCATGCCTCCTTGCTGCTCTTAACACAACATCAAAAGTCTGAAACTCATGCTATTCTACTGCCAATATGATCTCTAGGTAAAGTTCCTGTTGGAACCTTCTTGTTCGATCTAATTCGGTTGCCACTAAGGTGAGAGAAAATCGACTAAGTCTGCAGAACTCTGTCGCATATACGTCGACTGTCCTGCCTATTTCCTTCAAGTTGTTAAACCTTTGTTGCAAGTCAAAAAGCGATACTACGTCAAAATATCTCGCCTAAAATCTTTCACTGAAGATAGCCCAAGGGACGGATATTGTTAGTAAAATTATTTGTGTTGTCTACCAGTCTCAGGCTAAGTCTAACAACTGTAACCGAACCACCGAGACTTGCTATCTAGCCAGAACTCTAGCTGCCTCAATAATAGTCTCAATGTCCTGACATCAAGCGTTTGATGCATTAACATCCTCGGTGCCATAGAAATACGAGGGTTGGAGGCACTTGAAGTTGCTTGCCGAGTTGTTGGCACGATGTCCGTTTCTTTCCAAAGCCCCTTATACTGACTGAATGTGTACGTCCTCTCAACGTCCTTGAGATGCCAATAATTCCTAAAGGATACCAATAAGTACACTTTTGTTTCCTCCTGCATCAGGTACTGGTTGTACAGGAGGTACTGGCTGGATCTGAGGTTCCTCATCTTAAGCTGTTCTGGACCTGGCCCCGGAATGCTGAGGCTGAATCTCAAGGGTTTGCTGGGCATCAGGTTATTATCCTGCTACTGGAGAAACTCATACTGGATGATCAGAAGGACCATGAACAATATTCCTGAATGATAAGGGACACAAGGATCATTAAAGGGGCAAACAAGATTAATCGAGGATCAAAGTAGATGTTGAATTAAGATTTTAAAAATATAAATTTGACACTGGAGGAGATCAAGGTGTAGCATAATTGAGACATCTAAAACACATTGGTAAACCCTCCACACTTCTAAATTTTTAGACCTATATGGCCCACCATTTAAATCGTGTCACGCCCCAGAACCATACTGGAGAGCGAAGGCCGACAAAGCCAGCTACGTATACCAGAGTACTCGATACCCTAAGATACGGTCATGGCTATCTAGCCATGTGAGGGTTTAACTCTAAAATCCAACAGTCATTCCTGGGTCAAGAATCCTAGGTGTCTCAATCTCAAGCAAGTAATAAGTTGCAAGATGTATGATCACCAAATATATAATAGTAAGGCATTCCAAACTATACATACACAAATGATCATAAAGATAGTTACAAAATAAAGAACTAGCAAGAGTACAATATTACATTATCAACTCTAGCTATAATCTAGAATATACTTTACATGTAGGCCCACAGGCTAAAATGTCAAGTTCTAGAACACGAGCTAAAAATGTGCTCGGTTGCTAAATGCTCAAAAGTAATAGGTAAAAGATCAAGTGGGTGATGAAGAAGAAATCCACTCATGTCCTCGGGTGTTCCTGGTGTTCACCATATTGAGACAAGAAATATAGGAGATCCTGCTGTCCTGCTCCAAAATCTGGCCATACAAAACCTGTGGGGTCAGACCCAAAAATAGCAAGTACCACAAGGGAGCCAAACTTATGAACTAAAACTAGCATGCAGACAAATCAGTAAGAAATATCATAAGTGACAGTTAAATAAGTACAATGGGTAAAATAACTGTTAAGTAGTTCAAGAGTAATTAAACAAGGACATCTGGAATCAGTACTCCGGTTACCATTTTTGGATCAGTTGTTAATAAAATCTGGACAAGACTAGACTAGACTGGAAATCAAGCGATCACGGCCAATCATGCCCTACGGCTTGCTATCATTAGCTAACTAGGGTTATCACAGTCCTAGTTACTAACACATGTTGTTTGAGATTCCTTACAGCCACATGCCCTACAGACCATCCGGGTTATCTAGACGAATAGGTACATAGTATAAATTTATCAGGTATAATTATTTCTTATCTTTTTTGGTAATGTAACACTCGACGGTGTGCTGAAAGTGTGCCCCTCACAACGGAGAGCTCCAAATGCATCAAGTATCGTTGGGATACCGAGATTACATGTAGCCAACAAATCTCTCTAGATGATGTCCAGATTATTATTCTAGTCATTAGCCTAGACAATTATTAAGGAATCCCAACTGCGGTACTCAGGAATCTGCCTTAGACATGATGCAAGATAGGACAGTAACTTGACGAGTGTAATCAAAATCAACCACGGAGATACATATCATGCAATACAAGTGTTACTAATAGCCTTGATCAGGACAGTTATAATAATTCTCAAGTCAGGAGTGTGCTATGTCGAGCCACTAACAGGATTATCAGGATCAGAATTATATGGATGGTGCGCTACGTTGAGCCACTATCAGGAGTATCGGGATTACCAATACAGTATCAAGATTATCAGGAGTATTATTTATAATATACAATCACTAGATCATGTTAGAAAATCAAGATTATCAAGAATGTCATGCTTAGAAAATAACCAGGTTTAACTAAAATAACAGGATAAAAGAGAACTAGAGAATCACCAAGAGTTAAGTATGTTAAAGAGAATACTGGCAAACAAACACATAAATTAATAATTCACGGTTGGCGCATAAAATCAGGCAAAAAATTAACATCCGTGCACAATGGGTCAAAAATTACTATTGGCACCCAAATGGCCAAAACGGGAATTGGCGCACAAATAAATAGTTTGGCACATAAATGGCCAAAAATAGTTTTGGCACACAAATGGCAAAATCAGTTTTGGCGCACAAATCACTAGTTCAGGCTGTTCTGGTGCACTTTGATACAAAAGTGTTTTGAGCAAAGATGGAACACAATCATACTAAAGGGCACTTCTAGGATCTTGTCCATAATGATAGAAGTGTACGAGCCAGAAGCTTGGCACATAAATCTATCATTGGTGCACAAATGAAAGTACCCAAGCTACGATTTTGGCACACTTTTATCAAGTATGCCAGTAGTGAGGTTTGGCGCATAAGCAAGTGCAAAAAGGTCTACTAAAGACAAACACAAGTTCCAATACATGACATAGCAGTCTAGACGACCCTGAAGTCGAGAACACAATTCTTGAGAATGGTCAGAAGTTATTGCTTAGTCATTAAGTAATTACGAAGGTCTACAAGGTGTCGTCTCTGGAGAATGCCACATAGTGCACCATATAGCAAAGTACGTCATTCTCTAGAAGGGACAAAGTACGACGGTAAGGGAGTTTCACCAAAGTGCGCCAACTCTGTAATATCTGCAAAGTGTGCCAACTTGACATTTCATGCATTGGCGTACATTCTTGATGACTTGCAGACCCATTCAAAGTGCGCCAATTAGGATTGGCATACTTTTGAAGGAATTACCTTAGTAAAAAAAGTACATAGGAGTAGTGAAGTGCGCCCAGAGTATTTAACATATTTTGGCATATTTTTAAAAAAAATTATGAAAACACACACAAGTGCAATCACTGGAACTTCGCTTATGCGATAAGGGTTCTCTGCGTACTTTTTGTATACATTCTCATGCCAACTATGCAATCTCCGACTTACTGTTCTCGGGCTCCAAGGGAAATCCAATCTAAGAAAAATAAAACCATCAATGAGACAAGTTCTAAGTATTACCCAAAAATAAAATCAATCAAATGATAAAACGAGCTATACTAAGAACCAAAGCAAGATCCAAGGTTTTTCCTTCGGTTGGCAAGATGTACTTGCCTACGGTCAAGTTCTAGCCTAATACCAACACTACCAAGGTCACCAACGACAAAGGACAAGCTCTACTGCTGATCTCTGCTGAAAAAGAAATAAAGAAGGAAAGAGAAATAAAAGGAAAAAAAATAGAGGAAAGAGAATAATTTTCCTATATAGCCAGGGATTGATTATAGGCCATTGGATCATAATCCATGCCTCTCATCCGAGTTCATCGCAGCCACCCTCTAAGAAAACCAAGGGACCAACGGTCCAAAGCATGCAACTAAGGAAAACTTACAAAAATAACCTAAACAATGCATGAATCCGGTGTATAGAGTACAGAGTCAGCGAAATATGCTTTGACACCTTTGAATGAGTTGATATCAGCTACCTCTATTTTGACTCTTTTTCTATTATTCATATATTTGAAGCATTGATGTAGAGTAGAGGGCACAATTTTATGCTCGTGTATCCATGGCCGTCCCAGCAAAACGTTGTAGGATACGTCAGATTCAATTACATAACATATGACTTCAGTACGTAGATCGCCTATATAAATTTTTAGGCGTATCTTTTCCAGCGGTTTACTCCTTTCAACGTTGAAGCCTAAAATGGTAGTGCTAGTAGTAGACATGTTGTGCATTGGTATCTTCAATCCTCTCAGTAGACTTTTAGAAATGATGTTGAGTGAAGAACCATGGTCGATGTGAATCCGGTTCACCTTGATAGATCCGTTGTAACCGGCATAATACAAAGGTTTGTCATGCTACTTATCTTTGAGTAGCAAGTCATCTTGCGTGAAGATGATATTAGGAATCTTTTCGATCATAATGTGGCATTGAGGACAAACTAAAGGCTCTTCGTCAGGAGTCTTGAGTTGAGCTAAGCATGAATCTGCATGTATCAGAGCTTCGCTCAAAGCTTCACGAGTCACCTTCGACAAATAAAGTAACTCGAATATGGAAAGTCGGGCTGGGGTATTGGCCAGTTGTGCCAATATGTAAAAATTATAGGACTTTTCAAGACCTTGGGGTATATTCTTCTTCAAGTATTTGTTGAAGAGTACTTCCTTTTGCTTCCCTTTCTCTGTCAAAGTAGGCTTCGAAGGACCAGGTTCAGTTATGACCGGAGCAACAGGAGTTGGCGAAGTAGAAAGAGTGTCAGGAATATCTTTCGGGATAGATTTTTAAGTTTTATGATAATCTTCGAAGCCTACTTCGACAGAGAAAGGGAAGCACCATATTTCAAGACTTGTTAAGTTGGAGCGAGTCTGTGGGCTAGTTTTATCGTAACATAATCCACTACGGGATTTGTTGGACTGTCCTTGGAGTTTTACAGGAGTATGTTGCCCCTTGCCAAAGTTTAAACCTTCAGCTTTCTGGAAATCATATCCCATATTTTGCATCAGGCGTACAGATTGCTAGCTGTATCGATAAATTGAGGATGATCCTCCTCCACCACCTGAGTTGAGGTTGATGTTCTAATCGTTACAGAAGGGGGATAAGGAATTTGTATGGAAATACCTTCATAAGCACTGAAGTTTGGTTGTGCCCGATACAGTGGAATACTGCCAATCATGGACCATTGTCGGCTGTGTCAAGCGAAGCTTGCGAGTAGAGCTTGTTGGGGTATTATTCAGATTTTGAAATCTGTTCTCGAGAGATACATCTTTTTGATATTGATCTTGATCTCTATCCGAGTGATGATCTGAAAAAATTATATTGCATGATTTATACTTCTTACCCTTCTTGGATTTTGTATTGGAAGATGCTGCTCCTGGGTCCCAATTTAGTAGCAGGTCGGAATGAATCTACATAATCTCATCATGATATATGGTAAGAGGCACTAATCTCTCTGTTTGAGTTTTAGGCGGTGGGAGATTTACCATTTTCATCGTAGTTTGAGATATTGGGACAACGCCGTTTGGAATTTTTTTTGCTGAAAAATCGCCGAATTGAAAAGACAACATATTGGCGGTGACCGTCTTCTCATCATTGTGAAGGGTGATAGATTTAGCATCTATCAACTATTAGATTTTCTTTTTCAAGACATAACAAGCCTTAGTAGAATGATATACATACCGATGATATAAGCAATACTTTGGGTCATCTGTTTTACGGGCCTTATTTGGTCGTTTAATGTCAGAGAACTGCAACTAATTGCTTTTTATCAATCATTCAATAATGCTGTGGATATCGCTCTTGTTAAAGAAATATTCTTCCTTAGGCCTGGAAGACTCTGGAGGCTCTTGTGCTTGGGGAGAAATGGGTCGCTTTGACAGGTTTATTGCCAAGGCCTCCTTTTCTTTGCTGTTGTGATTATTCGCACTGTTGGAGGGACACTTTTCTTCCATATTGATCATTTGTAACCCCAAATTACGTGCCACCTATGTGTTACCTTCAGCAGCTTTGGCCCAACGATGAATGATGTCCAGTCTTGAAATTGAGTTGGACCTGTCCAGAGTCCTACTATAGGCAGTAGGTTTATTTTGTAAGTATCAATGAATGCGGAGTCTGGAATACTGGTGGATAACTTTAGAGTTGCTTGCCTGAAACACTCTACGAATTCACGAGCGTATTCCTTGTCCTTCTGTTTGATGTTGATGAGAGAAGACATTATTATATCCATGACTCCCTCGTAGAATCGTAAGAGAAAAAGAAATTTTATGTCACCAAACGAGGATATACAGTTATCGGATAAGCTACGATACCAATCGTAGGCTACGCCGGCTAAGTATTCCACGAATAATCTAGTAAAGAGAGCATCTTATTTCTGTAGATGATCCGTCATCATATTGAAGTAATTAATATATTGGCTTGATGATGTCATGCCTTCAAACAAGTCAATTGATTGAGGCTTGTATTTAGGAGAGAATATAATATTATCCTAATGAGGAGAATAAGGGTATTTTACCTCCAGCTTACGGAGTTGGTCTTTGTTCTTTAAAATATCAACCTGTGCATGCAACTCCTGGATAGCTTCGAGAGGATCTTCTGGTCGGAGTGGTATAATTGACCGATAAGATCATGTTTGAACATGTATTATCACCGACATAGGTCCACTCCCAATATTAAGAGGATTAAGAGTTGGCATAGTTGACTCTTGGTTTATAAATGCTTCTAAATTTGTGTTATCTTTCAGAGGTATTGTTCCAGGAGTAGGCTGTGTAGGTATGAATGAAGTCACTTAGACAGGTACTGGTGTAGCAGAATATTGACCAGTCATCATTTGATGCATATTTTGTATCATAATGTGCATGTCTCTGAGAGCGGCCTCTAATGAGTTGAGGCATTATTCGGTGGCTTCTGATGGAGAAGCGTCTTGTTTATCACTGATGGCTTAAACACTAAAATCCCTATATACAATAGAGGGATTGCTAGAAAGAGCACTATAGTTGGAGTCTACACTGCCAGTTTCAGAATCGAAGGGATTGATACCCCCAGCCTCGGATTCTGATGAATAGGGATTCTTGTGACGAACGAGCTTCCATCTTCGAGAATGAGTATTTTGGTATACTCCTTCAAAGGAGTCGACGAGTTGGTCAAATCTCCTTTGGCTGAGTGTTCTTGAAGAACTTTGTCGTAATTATCTCCTGCCACGGGGAAGATGCGAAGCCATGTATGTTGAAGCAAGGAGAAGTTCGCGTAAGTCATAAGGGGGCACAATATAGGTCAATTGGTCAAACATAGACCATTTTGCTGATGCACAACAACATTCAATTACAACTTTGTGATAATTGCAATAATGTTCATCAGAAAATACCGTTGCAAGGTTGGACAAATCTCTATCCTTACGCTTTTGTACAATAAGTTCGCATAAGTCATAAGGGGGAAGAGAAAAGGATAAGGAGGGAAGCCTCTGCCTCTTTACATGAGATACATTAGACCTCCTATGCACTTTTTTAGTTTTCTGCGTATAAAGTGAGGTGCTGACTTGATTGGTGTACGATCCGTCGTCTATCGTACCTTTGTTCTTTACAGAGGAGGGAAAATTGTTCTGAATTTTCTTCACATGTTCACGCCCACATTTTTTCATATGTTCACGCCCACAAACAGCATGTCGTGAGGAAATTGGTCCTGTTTGGCGCACATTCTGTGGCCTAGGAAGAGTTGGCATAGTTTGCCTACATGCATTTATTTTTGACTGTAGGTCTTGGCCTGGCGCACCAATAGCAGGTTCATAATGAGTGGCGCATAACTTTCATTCAATTGAACACATGATCATGATGTTACGGGGATGATTTTCCTGACTAACTTTTTATTAGCGTCCATGGAGAGATTGGTTTGGACAGCAGTGTCCATGATTTATTTGCCCCGCATATAACCACCATTATGTGTAGGCTCAGGAGCTTGGGTATGGATCACCCTTTGCTTAATATTGTGCGAGTTGCGCAATTTGTATCCCTTGTTTAACGCAAAAGAATCAGAAACTTTGGTGTGTATCACCCTTTGCTTGATATTCTGCAAGTTGAGCGGATTGTATCCCTTATTTAACGTAAGGGAATTATCCACCAACTCATTGATCTGAATAGAATTGATATGGGAACTCTTGTCAATTAGAATGATCTTTTCCTTGTTGGCAGCAACTTCGTGATATGCATGACTAGGCTTTGGCACCCATACTTTGCGAGTTTTCCTCAACTTCAGCGAGGATGAGGGTGAGCACTACCCCCAGAATGGAGTATTTCTTTGTATGCTTATTGGTCAAACATGACGACTAATATTTTCTGCATTGAGCCGACTGAGGTAGCGTTGAGTTGAGCTATCACCTTCCCGTCAGAGGAGAAAGTCGTCCCCAGTAGGTTCGTCATCTTGTTTGCGAAGAAAATTTTATACGAAACTTTTGTATTACAAACTATTAAAAAGAAAGAAAAGTACAAAAAAGATCCTAAACAGGAATCTAAATATAGTTGATTCTGGGAAAGTATAGCTGTGGAGATCTGGTCTGTGGATGATCACTTTACTCCTTGGACCACTAGACGATGAAGAAATGTACATGACGACTAAGAAATATAGGAAATGCTGTGAACAACTTGGAGAGTTGAACAATAAGAAATCTTTGGCAACAATGATACAAGAAGCTTCTATTTCTCTCATTTATTCTTGAATTTCAAAGACTTAAGAATTCTAGCCCCTTTCTTTCTCTGTCTGTGTGTGTCCCCAGAATAGAGCATTTCTTCGTTTGCTTGTTAGTAAAACTTTACGACCAAGGTCTTCTGCATCGAGCTGAACGATGCAGCATCGAGTTGAGCTATCACCATCTCGTCAGAGGGGAAGTCGTCCCCAACATGGTCGCCCTCTTGTTTGCGAAAAAATGTTTATACAAAACTTTTGTATTATAAACTATTGAAAAGTAAAAAAAGTACAAAAAAGATCCTAAACAGGAATCTAAGTGTCACTACCACATTTTAGAAAAAAAGGTATTTTAGTAATTTCCTATTTAAATAAATATTGTGCATGGTAAATAATTTTTATTGTATTATTTAATTATTGTTGGATGTTATTTAATTATTTTGGACTTATTTTAGTGGACCCAACATGAATTAAATAGTTAGATTTGGCCCATTTAGAAAGCCCATGGTTAAGGAGATGGATTAAATTAATTAAGTGATTAGACTAGAAGCTTCCTTCCTTAATTATTTCTTCATGAGAGGCCCCAAGGGGTACATTGGACATTTTATAATTGCTTGGGAGAGGGGCAAGGCCGGCCTATTAAAAGAGGGGGGAAATTTCTCTCTTCTCTCATTCTCATTCCAAATCTAGATCTAGAATTTCCCACTCCCAAATTCCCTCCATTCCCATTCCAATTCCCTACCAAATTCATCCCAAATTCTTCCCAATTCACCATTAGAAAGTTGAGAAGCAAGGATCTAGAAGGAGGAAGCAAGGATCTACAAAGAGGAGCATGGATCTATAATTTGGAAGCAAGTTCATCTCAATTGGAGATTTCATTGGGAATCCATCTCCCAATAGGTATAATTTAGTTTTTTCCATTAAAATAGCTACTAAATCTGAGATTTAATCATGTAAAATCAACCTATATGTATGTACTACCCATAGGAATTTGTTTTATGTTCATAGGAGACCCATGGAGAAAGTTATGATACTTTTTGTGTCAATTTTGTTGAAATTCTGAATTTATATTTTGTTGTGTGTATCAATTGATCCTATAGATCAATTGGACATGAGCTTATGTGTTTGGGGCTAGTGTCGTGTCCATAATTTGGTACATATGGTTCGTATCCCAACTATTTGGTGATACGTGTCATTTTGGGGGTTTTCCCTCCGACACGGGGCTTTGAACATGTCATATTTTGACACGGACACATAGATCTACTTTTGACACTTTAATTTATTCATAAATATTAATTGTGACTTGTTTGTGTCCTTCGGGGTATATTTGGTTTTGTGTTGGACTCGTCTCACATGCGTATCCTAGATCTAGTGGGATATGGTGTAAAACTTTCAAATTTGGTGTGTTTATGTGTAGATCTAATTATTTATGCTTTAAATTCTTCATTTATAATTAGTAAATATATATAGATATTATATATTTATTTTAGTATATTTATTATGGTATTTATTGTAGCATAGATCTATATATTTCTATGTGTTCTAATGTGATGTATAAATATATGTATGTAGCTTTCTTGCATGCAATTATATATGTACTTATGTTAATAAAATAAATTATACATAAATGTTTTATAAAATATATTTATGTGTTTAAATAAGTAATTATATTATTTATATTTATTATATAATTATTTGTATATTAATGAATGTATTTTTATGTGTGCTTCTAGCCATGTAAAATACGTACATTAATATGTGCATGTGTTTTATAATTAATAGTATTTATTTGTATATATATAAGTATATATATTTATCTAGTTGCTTTATATATATATATATATATATATATATATATATATATATATATATATATATATATATATATATATATATATATTTTGATTTATATATAGATTTATATATATATATTTATATATATATATTTATATATATATTATTGTGTTTTTAGTGACAGTAGGATTTATGACAGTGAAACTGTCATTATTTTAGGCGGTTCAGCAGCAGCCGCTGTAACAGTGGCGGCGGGCTATTAATGACAGAGCTGCCACTGTCATTAATAACCCATGCAGTGAGCGGGATTCGCAACAGCAGCGATGGATTTTTCTGTGACAGTGGAGTACTGTCACCAATGGGTGACAGCAGTGCAGTTTGCACAGCGGCTTTGGCGACGGTGGTTTCAGTGATAGTAGGAACTGTCACTGAAAGCCTATTTTATTTAATTTGTATTTTATCTCACTGTTTTCAGTGACATTTTGGCAGATTTAATTTATATATTACATATTATATTTGTATATATATATATGTATATATATAGGTATTTTGTGAGGTATAATACTAATAATAATATATTCTTCTATTTGGTTTGTATATACATTATTTAGAGTCTGCATTATTTGTATTATTAGTATTCTTGTGTGGGTATCTATTGGGATCTAATTTTGATTCCTAAATTGTTGTATTTATTTTCTATATTATTTTATATAGAGGTTTTGTGAGGTTGACATTGGTTTGACTATGTTTGACTTTAGTTGACTTTAGAGTTGACCATAGTTGACTTTTAACTTAGAATTGATTTATTTACCTAGAAGTTGACTAGTTTGACTTGTTCTTTTTTCGAGACCTTGTATTAATGTGGTATTCTATATCTAGGTCTTCGAGGCACCGAGTCAGACATCTATGAGACTTTTTTATTGGACTTCAGGCGAGTACATTCTCTGATAGTTTCTCATTTATGATATCCTCTATGTTCACTGTATCTAGTGTAGATATCCATGTTCTCTTGACACTATGGTTACACGGATTGGTATATTCGGATCTCGTCATGAGATGTTATTCCTTGGTATATGGTGTACATGGTGCAAGTATTGTTTTATTGGTTATCTTGTACATGTACAGACACCGATTCTTGGGGAGACTAGCTATCTTCTTGGGGAATCTAGTGCCATAGCATACCGAGGTTGGATCTATTATACCAGTTTGGGGTGGGGAGTATTAGTATAGATATGTGATCAAATCCCTATTGAATAAAGTATTGGTAAGCGAATAGTGTTGATCATGCACCGCACGTATGATTAGCCAGGCCGCATTGTATCTTGCCCAAGCCGATCACATGTTAAGCTAGTACTCACACACTTAGTCATTAGTATTATTGTTTCATTGGCATATTGTTCATTATTGTATTTCTTTCCAGTATTTCCTTATTGTCTATATATCTCTTGTATCTATTTTGTGCATCTTGTTTATCCACAGCTATTTACTGTTACATAGTTTTTATCATGGATTAGAACTGCTGTTAGAGATATACTCTGCTCCTTTCCTGACTGGATATATTTTTCCAGATGACACTGAGGAGTACCCTACCTATTATGGACCCCAGGATGTTGTGGGTTTAGATTCGGAGACCCTGGCTCAAGAGGGACTTATCCCAACTGAGACAGTTGACCCTGGAGTGTAGCTTGTAGTATGATAGTATTCTTTTGTACTGGATTTGTCTCCAGCTTATTTTTGTTACTCTTCAGACTCATTGATGTATTATTTTAAACTCATGAATTGATGACTATTCTATTCTTATCTGATCCGTGTTCATTCTATCTTAGTTCTGTGATTGAGTACATTATCTTTTGGTGGTTCATTATATTAGATAGACTTTCTAGACAGTGTTCTACCGCCGATTCTGCGGCGTAGGCTGGGCATTGTTTCCGACTAGTACCCTTATCCCGGGTGCGGGTCGTGACACGTTTTTGGTGGTAGTCCATGCAGGTCTAGCTTCACAAGTATGTGATGTCGTGGTAGTGCGATAACTTAGTTGTACTACTGCGAGCCTGCGATAGGATATAGGATATAGGCTGAGATACTCAATCACATCTAGGAAAATTCTTTTGATTCAACTATTCTCCTTTGACATTGATACTTGAACCCTTAAACTGTCATTTCCTTGATGTCTTACATCATGTGCCATATTGATCCTCATTCCGTCTTTTTATGAGACATACTCGGAGATACTTGCGGAGGCACGCAAGGTTGAGCGGGATCTGGGTTTGAAGACCAAGAGAGACCGTGATTCTTTTCTGGGGGCCAACGGCAGTGTAGTATCTGCCAAACGTCCTCATTTCCAGTCCAGACCTTTCCAGCAGCCACAGTAGAACCAGACTCCAGCTAGAGTGCCTTTTCACCAGGCACCTCAGCAGCAAAGACAGTTACAGCAAGCTCTATGCAACTTCTGCAAGAAGCCCGGCCATATCTGGAAAGTTTGCTGGAGGAGGCTAGGAGTTTGTTTATATTGTGGTACTGAAGGGCATCAATCGAGGGAGTGTCCTCGTCGTGCAGTTCAGGGAGCAGCTCCAGCTCCGAGGACACAGACGAGACCACCTGCAGCATAGCCGAGGGGACCGCTTCCGACACAGCAGCAGCATTTTGTCCAGCATCAACAGCAGGGTGGTGCTCGACAGGGACGAGCGTTTGCTATGACCGTCGAAGAGGAGGAACCCACTGGAGATGTTATCGCAGGTTCTATTCTTCTTGATTCTATTCCAGCTTTAGCTTTGTTTGATAGTGGTGCTTTCCATAGTTTTGTATCTGTTTCTTTTGCTCTGAAACATGGTTTGGTAGCTGAGTCTTTGCTTAGGACTTACAAGATTATGACCGGGGGAGGCATTATCCTGGTTAATGATATTTGCAAGGACCGAAGAGTTACTCTGGGAGGCCGGGAGTTGAGTGCGTGTCTACTTGTAATGCCACTTCCGAGCTACGATATTGTACTCGGGATGGATTGGTTGAGTAGGCACCGTGCTAGCATAAACTGTAGAGGAGGTAGAGTTTTGTTTGGTTCGCCAGGAGAGCCAGAGTTCGAGTTTACTAGAGGAGCTACGGAGCAGGGAGAAGGCATTATTTGTGGAGCTATGGTAGAAGACAAGGAGTTGCCACATCCGTTGATAGCAGAATTTTTGGATGTGTTTCCTGAGGAATTGCCAGGATTGTCGCCAGATCGAGATGTTGAATTTTCTATAGACTTGGTGCCAGGTGCAGAACCAATTTTGCAGCATGTCTATAGAGTAAACAACAGCGAGCTGGTCGAGTTGAAGAAGCAGGTGGACGAATTACAGGATAAGGGGTTTATCAGATCGAGTTCTTCATCATGGGGAGCCCCGGTATTGTTTGTACCGAAGAAGGATGGATCGGTGCGTATGTGCATTGATTACAAGGCTTTGAATAATCTCACTATCAAGAATAAGTATCCTTTGCCACGGATTGATGATCTGTTTGATCAGTTGAGTGGTGCGAAGGTATTTTCTAAGATAGATTTGAGATCAGGCTACCATCAGGTGAAGGTGAAGCCGGAGGACATACCGAAGACTGCTTTTAGAACTCGGTATGGTCAGTTCGAGTTTATGGTGATGCCGTTTGGTTTGACTAATGCACCGACGGTATTTATGAACTTGATGAACAAGGTGTTCCACCAGTACCTTGACAAGTTCGTGGTGTTGTTCATCGATGACATACTCATATACTCGAGGACACCGGAGGAGCATGAGGAGCATTTGAGGATTGTGTGGGATGTGTTGAGGAAGGAGAAGTTGTTTGGGAAGTTGTCCAAATGTGAGTTTTTCTTGGACAAGGTAGAATTCTTGGGGCATGTTGTGACTGGTGATGGTATTTCAGTGGATCCGAAGAAGATTTCAGCAGTGGAATCTTGGAAGACTCCGAGTTCGGTAGCAGAGATCAGGAGTTTCATGGGATTAGCAGGCTATTACAGAAAGTTTATGCAAGATTTTTCGAGGATTGCCGAGCCGATGACCAGACTCACAAGGAAGGATGTGGAGTTTGTTTGGACGGAGGATTGCCAGGTTGCTTTTGAGGAGTTGATGAAGAGGTTGACGTCTGCTCCTATTTTGATGTTGCCATCAGGGTCCGGAGGTTTCACTATTTATAGTGATGCATCGGGGAAGGGTTTAGGTTGTGTTCTTCAGCAGCATGGGAAAGTGATTGCCTATGCATCCAAGAAATTGCGTCCTCATGAAAAGAACTATCCTACCCATGATTTGGAGTTGGCAGCTGTCATATTCGCCCTGAAGTTGTGGAAACATTATTTGTACGGAGAGCGTGTGGAGATCTTCACAGACCACAAAAGCTTGAAGTACGTTTTCACGCAAAAGGAGTTGAACATGAGGCAGCGTCGGTGGTTGGAACTGATGAAAGATTTTGATATCTCTTTGCAATATCATCCTGGGAAAGCAAATATAGTGGCCGATGCTTTGAGCAGGTATCCGGTAGCTATGTTCTTGACGCAGGATCGATATTTGTTGGAGGACTTGGAGAGCTTGGGCATTGAGGTGATTGTTCCTGGTGGTGCTATGCAGATGTGGGGACTGCAGATACACTCAGATTTGATGGACATGATCAAGGCAGCACAGTATGATGACGTATCTTTGAGGAGTATCAGAGCTCAGGTGAGAGCAGGATTGGAGGATGATTTCACTATTGCAGAGGATGGATCTTTGAGGCATAGAGTTAGATTGTGTGTGCCTAGTGGGGAGTTGCGAGAGGAGGTATTGCAGGAAGCGCATCGCTCTCAGTATTCCATACATCCAGGTGCTAACAAGATGTATCGGGATATGCGAGAGAGTGTGTGGTGGTATGGCATGAAGAGGGAAGTGGCACAGTTTGTATCCAGATGCTTAGTGTGCCAGCAAGTGAAAGCCGAGAGGCAGAGGCCAGGAGGTTTACTTCAGCCATTACCCATTCCAGAGTGGAAGTGGGAACACATTACTATGGATTTTGTGTCCGGACTTCCACGATCTCCAGGAGGGAAAGACGCGATTTGGGTCATTGTTGATAGGTTAACCAAGTCGGCCCACTTTTTGTCTTTCAAGGTGGGTTTGTCTACGGAGAAGCTGGCAGAGATGTATGTGAGGCAGATCGTTAGGATACATGGAGTTCCCATCAGCATAGTCTCAGATCGGGATAGTCATTTTACTTCTCATTTCTGGAGGAGTTTGCAGGAGAGTTTGGGCACTCAGCTCAAGTTTAGTACTGCATATCATCCCCAGACAGATGGGCAGTCAGAGAGGACTATCCAGACTCTCGAGGATATGTTGCGCACTTGTGTACTAGATTTCGGGGGTTCTTGGGAGGACCATCTCTATTTGGTAGAGTTTGCTTACAACAACAGTTACCAGGCCAGTATAGAGATGTCACCTTTTGAAGCTCTATATGGTCGGAGGTGTCGTACTCCTTTCTCTTGGGACAATGTTGGAGAGAGAGTTTTGCTTGGGCCAGAAATGGTTGTGGATGCAGCGGAGAAGGTTCAGTTGATCAGAGACAGACTTCGAGTGGCGCAGGACAGACAGCGGCATTGGGCCGATAGCCATCGGAGACCTTTAGAGTTCGAGGTATAGTTTAGATTTTGTTTGTGCTTGTTCTTGTTTGTTATAGATTAAGTTCTTAAGATGGTGTTTTGTTCTAGGTGGGTGGTTTAGTGTTTCTGAGGATTTCTCCGACACGAGGCACGATTCACTTCGGTGGAGGCGGAAAGCTTAGTCCGCGATTCATCGGACCTTTCACTATTCTAGATAGGGTCGGTGCAGTTGCTTATAGACTAGACTTGCCACCTGCATTGGAGGGAGTACACAACGTATTTCATGTGTCACAGTTGAGACGATACGTGGCAGATATATCCTAGTCATGTATTGGATCACTCAGAGATAGAGGTGGGCCCTACTCTTAGCTATCCAGAGCAGCCAGTTGAGATTCTGGATCGGAGAGAGAAGGTGCTGAGGAACCAGACTATTCCTTTGGTACGCGTCGCCTGGAGGCATCACTCTCCGGGGGAGTCTACCTGGGAGAGAGAGGATGACATGCGAGAGCGTTATCCATATTTGTTTGTACCTTGAGGTATGTTATTTTCTAGTTATGTTCTGTTCATTAGTTAATTGTGATTCTTTAGTTCTGTTCTGTGATTTTTCTGGGGGTAGTTTTCATCTTTAAATTTTGAGGACGAAATTATTTTAAGGAGGGTAGACTTGTCACTACCACATTTTAGAAAAAAGGGTATTTTAGTAATTTCCTATTTAAATAAATATTGTGCATGGTAAATAATTTTTGTTGTGTTATTTAATTGTTGTTGGATGTTATTTAATTATTTTGGACTTATTTTAGTGGACCCAACTAGTTTAGATTGGACCCATGGACCAACATGAATTAAATAGTTAGATTTGGCCCATTTAGAAAGCCCATGGTTAAGGAGATGGATTAAATTAATTAAGTGATTAGACTAGAAGCTTCTTTCCTTAATTATTTCTTCATGAGAGGCCCCAAGGGGTACATTGGATATTTTACAATTGCTTGGGAGAGGGGTAAGGCCGGCCTATTAAAAGAGGGGGGAAATTTCTCTCTCCTCTCATTCTCATTCCAAATCTAGATCTAGAATTTCCCACTCCCAAATTTCCTCCATTCCCATTCCAATTCCCTACCAAATTCATCCCAAATTCTTCCCAATTCACTATTAGAAAGTTGAGAAGCAAGGATCTAGAAGGAGAAAGCAAGGATCTACAAAGAGAAGCAAGGATCTACAATTTGGAAGCAAGTTTATCTCAATTGGAGGTTTCATTGGGAATCCATCTCCCAATAGGTATAATTCAGTTTTTCCTATTAAAATAGCTACTAAATCTGAGATTTAATCATGTAAAATCAACCTATATGTATGTACTACCCATAGGAATTTGTTTTATGTTCATAGGAGACCCATGAAGAAAGTTATGATGCTTTTTGTGTCAATTTTATTGGAATTCCGAATTTACATTTTGTTGTGTGTATCAATTGATCCTATAGATCAATTGGACATGAGCTTATTTGTTTGGGGCTAGTGTCGTGTCCATAATTTGGTACATGTGGTTCGTATCCCAACTATTTGGTGATACGTGTCATTTTGGGGGTTTTTCCTCCTACACGGGGCTTTGAACATGTCATATTTTGACACGGACACATAGATCTACTTTTGACACTTTAATTTATTCATAAATATTAATTGTGACTTGTTTGTGTCCTTCGGGGTACATTTGGTTTTGTGTTGGACTCGTGTCACATGCGTATCCTAGATCTAGTGGGATACGGTGTGAAACTTTCCAATTTGGTGTGTTTATGTGTAGATCTAATTATTTATGCTTTAAATTCTTCATTTATAATTAGTAAATATATATAGATATTATATATTTATTTTAGTATATTTATTATGGTATTTATTGTAGCATAGATCTATATATTTCTATGTGTTCTAATGTGATGTATAAATATATGTATGTAGCTTTCTTGCATGCAATTATATATGTACTTATGTTAATAAAATAAATTATACATAAATATTTTATAAAATATATTTATGTGTTTAAATAAGTAATTATATTATTTATAATTATTATATAATTATTTGTATATTAATGAATGTATTTTTATGTGTGCTTCTAGCCATGTAAAATACGTACATTAATATGTGCATGTGTTTTGTAATTAATAGTATTTATTTGTATATATATAAGTATATATATTTATCTAATTGCTTTATATATATATATATATATATATATATATATATATATATATATATATATATTTTGATTTATATATAGATTTATATATATATATATTTATATATATATATATTTATATAAATATTATTGTGTTTTTAGTGACAGTAGGATTTATGATAGTGAAACTGTCATTATTTTAGGCGGTTCAGCAGCAGCCGCTGTAACAGTGGCGGCGGGCTATTAATGACAGAGCCACCACTGTCATTAATAACCCATGCAGTGAGCGGGATTCGCAACAGCAGCGATGGATTTTTCTGTGACAGTGGAGTACTGTCACCAATGGGTGACAGCAGTGCAGTTTGCACAGCGGCTTTGGCGACGGTGGTTTCAGTGACAGTAGGAACTGTCACTGAAAGCCTATTTTATTTAATTTATATTTTATCTCACTGTCTTCAGTGACGTTTTGGCAGATTTAATTTATATATTACATATTATATTTGTATATATATATATATATGTATATATATAGGTGTTTTGTGAGGTATAATACTAATAATAATATATTCTTCTATTTGGTTTGTATATACATTATTTAGAGTGTGCATTATTTGTATTATTAGTATTCTTGTGTGGGTATCTATTGGGATCTAATTTTGATTCCTAAATTATTGTATTTATTTTCTATATTATTTTATATAGAGGTTTTGTGAGGTTGACATTGGTTTGACCAAGTTTGACTTTAGTTGACTTTAGAGTTGACCATAGTTGACTTTTAACTTAGAATTGATTTATTTACCTAGAAGTTGACTTGTTTGACTTGTTCTCTTTCCGGGACCTTGTATTAATGTGGTATTCCATATCTAGGTCTTCGAGGCACCGAGTCAGACATCTGTGAGACTTTTTTATTGGACTTCAGGCGAGTACATTCTCTGATAGTTTCTCATTTATGATATCCTCTATGTTCACTGTATCTAGTGTAGATATCCATGTTCTCTTGACACTATGGTTACACGGATTGGTATATCCGGATCTCGTCATGAGATATTATTCCTTGGTATATAGTGTACATGGTGCAAGTATTGTTTCATTGGTTATCTTGTACATGTACAGACACCGATTCTTGGGGAGACTAGCTATCTTCTTGGGGAATCTAGTGCCATAGCATACCGTGGTTGGATCTATTATACCAGTTGGGGGTGGGGAGTATTAGTATAGATATGTGATCAAATCCCTATTGAATAAAGTATTGGTAAGCGAATAGTGTTGATCATGCACCGCACGTATGATTAGCCAGGCCGCATTGTATCTTGCCCAAGCCGATCATATGTTAAGCTAGTACTCACACACTTAGTCATTAGTATTATTGTTTCATTGGCATATTGTTCATTATTGTATTTCTTTCCAGTATTTCCTTATTGTCTATATATCTCTTGTATCTATTTTGTGCATCTTGTTTATCCACAGCTATTTACTGTTACATAGTTTTTATCATGGATTAGAACTGCTGTTAGAGATGTACTCTGCTCCTTTCCTGACTGGATATATTTTTCCAGATGACACTGAGGAGTACCCTACCTATTATGGACCCCAGGATGTTGTGGGTTTAGATTCGGAGACCCTGGCTCAAGAGGGACTTATCCCAACTGAGACAGTTGACCCTGGAGTGTAGCTTGTAGTATGATAGTATTCTTTTGTACTGAATTTGTCTCCAGCTTATTTTTGTTACTCTTCAGACTCATTGATGTATTATTTTAAACTCATGAGTTGATGACTATTCTATTCTTATCTGATCCGTGTTCATTCTATCTTAGTTCTGTGATTGAGTACACTATCTTTTGGTGGTTCATTATATTAGATAGACTTTCTAGACAGCGTTCTACCGCCGATTCTGCGGCGTAGGCTGGGCGTTGTTTTCGACTAGTACCCTTACCCCGGGTACGGGTCGTGACACTAAGTACAGTTGATTATGGGGAAGTATAGTTATGGAGATCTAATCTGTAGACGATCACTTTACTTTTTGGACCACTCGACCACGAAGAAATATAAATGACGAAAAAGAAATATAGGGAATGCTATGAACAACTTAGAGAATTGAACAATAAGAAAGCTCTGGCAACAACAACATGAGAAGCATATATTTCTCTCATTCTGTTCTTGAATTTCAAAGACTTGAGAATTCTAACCTCTTTCTCTCTCTATCTGTGTATGTGTGCTCCTCTCTGTGTGTCCCCTAATGGTTGTACAGAAATTGTATTTATAGAGTTTAGGAGCGGTTATGAGAGTGTGCGTGCACTTTGGACAATCTGTACTATTTTACCATTGTGCGCGCACTTTTGGTGGACTAACACTCCACATTCTGAATGAGTGGTGCACAACTTGCTGCCTACTTGACACGTAGCTTCTTATACGAGGAAAGCATATGTCATGGGGACAGTTATTTTTATACTTTTTACGAGAAGCATGGCATGTAAGACATGCACTCATAACTGCTCACTATTAGTTAGAATAGTATATAGAAGTGGTCTAGAAACTGGTACATTTTTGGATAGATTGGCACTATGGCGCATTTTTGAAAAAATTGGCACTACGGTACAATTTTGAAGAAGTTGGCACTACGACACACTTTTGAAGATATTGGCACAACGACGCACTTCTGAAAAAATTGGCACAATGACGTACTTTTGAAGGAATTGGCACAATGACGCACTTTTGTACGAATTGGCAAAGTGGTGCACTTCTGAAGAAATTGGCACAATAACGCACTTATGAAGAAATTGGCACATTTACGCACTTCTAAAGAAGTTAGCACACTAACTAGGTCGCTAAACGACAACTTGGGTCTGCGTGCCGCAGCACAACTGTAATGATGACTTCGGACTCTTTGATTTTTGCATCTGTCAACTGTCAGTCAGTTACATTAAATGCTGAGAGAGAGAGTGTGCGCATCTTTGAGCGTTTGTGCGTCAACTTTCGCAACATTAAGAAAGTGCGCCACAATAAGAAAGTGCACTATATTATGAAGTTTCAAGAAAGTGCGCCAAAGTAAGAAAGTGTACGTCTTCCTTCTTAAACAAGTAGAGAGTGAGCCATCCTCTAATTAGAGAGAAAGTGCTCCATTCTTCCTCTATTGGGTTTATTTGTTAAAAATGGTGCCATCTCTTTGAGGCACAATTTTTATGCTTCTACAAGACCCCCTTCAAAATTATTGAATTTGCTCAGATGAATTCAAAAATTCTTTGAATTAGAAGCATAAAAGTTGTTGAGATATTTGTGCGCGCACTCTGGACAGAATCCTAACAGATTTGCTAACGTGGCTAATATACACTTATCCTTGACTTGCTTTATGGTTTTGACGCGGTCTTTGAGGAGACGTAGGCGACTTTTCAGGAGCTGCATACAGCTTTTCAGGAGCAACTTTTGAAACTTTGCCGAACTTTGGCATGTTTTCTCCTTTAAATATGAGCAAAACTTTACCAACAATCCCAAACTTATTTCTTTCTTGTTGTGAGACTTGAGCATAGCCACCGTTAAGTGTGGGCCTACGAAGGTGACCATAGCAATATGGCTCTATCGGCTTTATTTTTCGCCGAGAAGACGCAAGAGGAGACGCTTCTCAACGATATTGTTGTTGAGCTCTTTGTGCGATGGAGCATGAAAGGATATCATAGGCATCATTGTTTATGTTGAACTAACAAATTACCCAGGAGACTATTCGTTGTCTTCAAACCCAGCTCGCTGGAATTACTTTCTTAACATGGCCCATGTACTGATTACAAGGTTTGGATTGGAATCCCTAACCGAGACTTCTAGTGGTGGCTCTGGTTGGTGATGGTGGAAAAGATTTTGTTTGACTCGCCATATTCTTTATTGAGTCAGGATAGAAATGGGTCAGTGCTAATTTAAATAGGTCCAGTCCTTTATAGCATCCTCACCCATAGCATGGATTTATTCTCCATGTACTGTGGTTTTCACTGAGGATCCCATTTCTTCTGTGCCTAAAAAAATAAAGGAGCAGACGAGACACAGAGATGGGGATGGCTCTGTGATAGATCCCCATCATATAAAAATCCGGGTGTAATAGATTTCCATATATATAATCATGATTTTAGAATAAAAATCTAGGTGTGATAGAACTCCATATGTAATCATGATTAAGATTCAATAAAATTTCAACTTTGACTTCATTGTGCTGTACGTGGGTTGCTAACTGAAGACTTTTATTGACGTGCATCAGAAAAGACTGAATATGCTAACTTTTTCCTGTTATTCCACGGATACGCACATAAATATGTACTTAGAAAAAACTGGGTTTTGTGCGTACTGTACGGTTTATCGCGGGCACTTTTGTAACCATTTCTGTAAATTGTTTGGTCATGCACACTATGCAACATTTTTTGTCGATCAGATAAATGCGCGCATATGGGAATCATCAGACCAACATACAAAACAGTTTTATGTTTTATATTCTGCTCTTCGTTTGGGAAAACCAACCATCGTCTTATTTTACTGGGGAGTCGTATTTGGGAATTCAAATCGTTATTTCCTATCTTATAGATACTGGAGTTGCTTGTTTCATTCTCACGAAGACTTGTAAAATGACTTCTGAGGCTACTTTAAAGAGGAAAGACGGGGAATTTGATGAGACCTTTGTTCCTACTTCTGCTATCAAGCAGTATTCTACTGAAGAAAATAAAGAGGTCTACTGTCCAACCTGGTAAAAGAGATGTCCTCCAGGATCTTATCGATCCTTCATTAGGTGAACCTACCCAACCTCAGATTAATGTAAGTGACCCTCTTGTTTCGTCTGTTCTCGTGGAAGAACAAGAAGATCAGGCTAGAAAAATGGCTACCTGTCGAACATTTGCATATTCTGACGTCTGTATCATTCACGCTTTTGCAATATTTATAAATAATTTAGGATATTCTGACTCATCTCTCCTTTAGTATTTGTATTGTTCTTTCTCATTTTCCATAAATAAAGATATTTTGTTTTACCTTTGATAATTTTAAATCGAGATCCATTGAGTATATATCTGCTCAGAGGTATTACGGACATAGCAGAATAACTCTATGGAACAATTTGATAGATTTATCACTCAAGGCATACTCATGCTGAATACAAATGACATATTTTACGGGATACACTACTATCAGAGGATATGGACATGATAGCTCACTTAGTTTACATCACTGGGGAAGAGAAGAAAGAGTAGTTCAAGGGCAAACTATTATCTTCTCTTTAGGACTATTATCTTCTCTTTAGGGGATAATAAATAAAAATATGATTCAGAGGTAATATGGATATGAATCACATTATACATATTGACTGGTAAAAAAACATGTGAGATTATTTCCAACCCAACTGGGGATCAGGAATAGAATATTCTTAAAACAATTGGACTTTAAGAATAAGAATTTTTTTGTTAGAGAGAATCGTTTAGATGATCTCAACGTTTGTATTTTGTTAGATCTGAGTATTATCCCGCTAGAAAACTTTCAGGATCCATTACCGATGTCTTATTCAAAAATAAATATAGGTAATAGTTTGAGAGGCCGTGTAGGCTACAAGTTATTAGGGATTTAAAGATGTATTTATTGTACATCTTATTTTAATCTGCCAGAGATGGAGAGAAATGTGTTGGGTTTAGACATAATACTTCTTAAGAAATTTATCGTTGATAGGCATCATTATGAAATTTCTATTAGGTTTAGCGAGTCTGTAGGCTCCGTTGGAGAATACCGTCTCCAACACATAAGGACCTTCCCACTTAGCTTAAAATTTGTCTTTGCGTTTATAGGTTGTGATCATAGGTCTCCTTACTAAAATGACAAATTCACCGACCTAGAATATTCTTTCCTCGACCTTTCGATTAAAAAATATGGAAATACGTGCTAGATATAGCTCAATATGCTGTTGAGCTTGCAAAAGCTTTTCATCCAATGCTTCTAATTCTTGCAGACACAATTGATCATTATTCTATACTGTTAGCTCATTAGCAATGGCTATTCTAAGAGAAAGTATATGGATTTTGAGTGAAAGAACTACTTCGCATCTGTAGACCAAAGAGAATGGCATATAACCAGTTAGAGTTTGAATTGTTGTATGATAAGCCCACAAACACTCCCTGATTTTTTCAGTCCAATCGAGTTTGTTGGACGAGACAAACTTTTTAAGGAGTTTGATTATGGTCTTGTTGAAGGCTTCCGCTAATCCATTGGCTGCTGGATTATAGGCCGTAGATGCTATATTTTGGATTTGATTCTTGTCACAGAACCGATAAAATACTTGACTGGCTAATTGATGTCCATTGTCATGTATTTTCCTCCGGGGAATACCAAAATTGTAGATAACATGGTGTTTGATGAAGTTAATTACGTTGGACGTCTTAACTTCGATGAGCGGGACTGCTTCTGCCCATTTAGAAAAGTAATCGGTTATTGCAAGTATAAACCGATGTCCTCTAGAAGAAGATGGGCTGATCGGACTAATAATATCCATTCCCCAAGCTTCAAAAGGCCATGAGGCAGCTGTAAGGTGTAAGAACTCTGTTGGTTTATGGATAAAATCAGCATAGATTTGGCATGACCTGTATTTACGAGAGTAATCTACAGAATCTGCTAACATGTTAGGCCAATAATAACCCATTCTCCTGAGGCGGTCTTGTAATTTAGGACCTGGCTGATATGCTCCGCAGATTCCATCATGAGCTTCACAGAGTGATTATCTTGCATCAGGGTTGGAAAGATAACGTAGCAGCAATCCCTCTTAAGAACGACGATATAATATTTTGGATGAGACGTCATAATAGAATCGGAGTGAACATCTTTTAATAGAAGTGGCTTCTTTCAGATTTTTTTTGAAGAATCCATAAGCAGCATAGTCTATAAAAGGGTCTCTCCAATCTTTATCCATGGAGGTTGACTTTATGACGTAACTCTGTTCAACGTGCAAGTTATTTTTTTGTACAGAACAATTCTCGTCCTGTTAGCATAATTAATTGTTGTCTCTTTAGGGGAACGACCAATGATGCTGCTAAACCGACCAAAGCATCTGTTTCTATATTTTGTAACCGAGGCACATGCTCGATGAAGAATCCTTTAAAAGTAAAAGCCAGTTCGATTGCCCCTTGATGATAGGGGATGAGGTCTTCATGCCGAACCTCGTACTCTCCCCTGATATGATTAACTATCAGCTTGGAATCTCCATAAGCTTCAAGATATTATATATCCAATTCTTTAGCTAATTGGAGACCAATAAGTAGAGCATTGTATTCTGCCACATTATTGGAACATAGTTCACTGAGAGAATATGCTCGATGAATGAGTAGTTTGTCAGGAGATACTAGGACTATGCCAACTCCAGCTACTATATTGCCCTTGGGTCCTATTCTTGATGCGCCATCAAAGAATAGTTGCCAGGTGTCATCTTCCATGGCCATATTAGACTCTAAGACTTCATCTAGGATGTCATCGTACAGTTTGGAAGTTTTCGGTGCAGGATGAGCTGCCAGAAAGTCAACAAGTGCTTGACCCTTCCCTGCTTTTTGTAGGACATATACCATGTCATAAGGTGATAGCAACGTTGCCCATGTGGCTTACCAAGAATTAAGTGTACTCGGCTTGGTCATCAATACCCGGAGAGGATGGATATGAGATGAATGGTTTGACCTAACAGGTAATATCGTATTTTCTGAATAGCAAACATCAAGGCAAGGCATTATTTTTCTACCGGATTGTATCGATGTTCAATGCCGACCATCATGCGATTAAGATAATAGATTGCCTGTTCATGGCCTACATTACTCTTTTGTGCAAGAAGAGCTCATAGGGAGTGATCAATTGCTCGAACATACAACAAAAAGAGTTTTACTACTATCGAAGATACCAGAACTGCCAGGTTTGTTAAATATCGTTTAATGTCATCGAATGCCTTTTGACATGCTCCGTTCCTGACAAAGGATACGCCTTTCTTTATTAACTGAATGAAGGGTCGGCATCGTCCCGAGATATTGGAGATGAATCTCTTAATGTATGCCAGAGGGCCTTGCAGACCACAAAGTTCTTTGAGATACGTGGAGGCTGCATTTCGAGGATAACTTTAATTTTATTGGGATCAATGTGAATACCTTTAAAGGTTATAACAAATTCGAGAAACTTGCAACTGGAGACTCCTAGAAAGAATTTAGTTGGATTCATCTTCAATTGGTAATGGCACATCAATTCGAACACAGTCTTCAATCTTGAAGGTGATCATCTTTAAGACGGTTCTTGACAGCAATATCGTCCACATAGCATTCTACTATTTTTTGTAAATGCTTCTGGAAAATTATACTCATGGCTAGTTGATACGTTGTACCTGCATTCTTTAAGCTGAAGAGTACGACTGTATAACAGTAAACTCCCAATGGTGTACGAAAAGAAGTATATTTTTCGTCATCAGGTAACATCTTAATTTGATTGTATCCAGAGAACCCATCCATGAAGGACATACGTTCAAATCCGCATGTATTGTCGATCATGACATTTATGATGGGAAGAGAAAATTCATCTTTTGGACAGTCCAAGTTCATATCTCAATAATCTATGCAGACCCGAACCTTTACTGGAACGACATTGGCTACCCAGTCGAGATTTTGCTCTTCTTACACAAAGCCACATGCTATTAGTTTCTTGACTTCTGCTTCTATTGTATCCATCATATCTGGACATAATCGCTGTTGTTTTACCGGTTTAGCATTCGAAAGAATATTGAGCTTGTGTATTGATATTTGAGGATCTAGGCCAAGCATATCCTCGTAACTCCAGGCGAAGACATCGATATACTCCTTTAATAGCTGGAGTAAAGCGTATTGATCTTCTCCAGGAATACTCTTGCTAATAAAGATTGGTCTTGGAGAAGATTCTTCTCCTACATCAATTTTGATTATTTTATCCTCTGTAGGTGGTTCACGTTGCTCAAACTGAAGCTCTCATTGAGTATCCATTTGTTGTGCCCATGGATCATTCTTGAATGGTTCTAATAGTTCAGCGACTTTATCATCTGAGGCAGTTGACACCATATTGACAGAGAAAGTCTGTTTGAATATGTCACCCATGCTTTCGTCAAAATCCTATAATGATGAGTCAGAGGAATGAGAATGTGTCTCTTCTTCCAATTCTAAATTTTTAGGACTTGTTAGTGTGTAACGTATCCCAAACCATGACCAGTCCGTTGCTAGTATATTTTTGACTTGCCTTTTGCAGAGTAGTGACGTATAGGAGTCCGTATATCTTTTTCATAATTTAGTCACAAACCAGATTTTAAGTTGTAGCCCATCATTTGCATAATATTTTTGGCCGGTTGGCTGTAACGATAAGGTTGTATCTTCCCACTATCCTCATCAGAGTCATTAGTCTGTATGCCTCTTTTGTTTCTAACTTTGCCAAAAATTATCTGACGTTGCTTGTCCTATCTTGCAGGGACTATGAAGTATGCATCCTTATATTGTTCATATAATAAACTATATTGAAATGGAGATGCCACGAGTATGGACAGAGGTTCATGGAGATGAAGAGCCTCCACGAATTTTTCAACAAAGGGTTCAACATCAACGTAGTACAAAGTAGTATCTTCTTTATTCTTGAAATACAAGATTTCTCTATCTTCCACATAGTCAGCAGAATCTTCAACCTTGACAGGAGGCTTGGCAAGATTGATGACTAAGGGTTGATTTACTGATATTGGTTTTTTGTTATGACAAAGGTCGATAATAAGGGGATCATTCTCCAGTATTGGTTGTTCATTGCATCGAAGGTTGATTACCAATGGAGTTGACTTGTGCAGGTCGATGCCGAGAGGCTTCGAAGGAGTCGGACGAGTAATACTTCCTTTGACTCTGATTATCAAAGTCTCTTCTTTTGGAGTATTTTCAGCTTCATCACTAGATTGATTTGCTTCTTCTTTTATATACTCCAGTGTATAGAGTGCAGAGTCAGCAAAATAGGCTTCAACTCCTTTGAATGGGTTGAGGTCAGCTACCTCTATTTTGACTTCTCCCCTACTGTTCACATATTTGAAGCATTAATGTAGAGTGGAGGGCATAATTTTATGCTTACATGGCCGTCCTAGCAAAACGTTGTAGGATACATCAAGTCAATCACATAGCATGTGACTTCAGTACGTAGATCGTCTATTTGAATTATTAGGCATATATTTTCCAGCGGTTTGCTCCTTCCAGCATTAAAGCCTAGAATGGTAGTGCTAGTAGAAGATAGGTTGTGCATTGGTATCTTCAATCCTCTCAGTAGGCTTTAGGAATGAATCTGAGTGAAGAACTAGCGTCGATGTGAATATGGTTCACCTTGATAGATCCGATGTAATCAGTATAATACAAAGGTCTTTCATGCTGATTATCTTTGAGTAGTATGTCATCTTGCGTGAAGGTGATGTTAGGAATCTTCTCGATTATGCTGTGGCATTGAGGACATGCTAAAGGTTCTTTATCAGGAGTCTTGAGTGAGCTAAGCATGAGTCTACATGTATCAGAGGTTCGCTCAAAGCTTCACGAGTCTCCTTCGACAAACGAAGTAACTTGAATATAAAAATCGAGCTAGGATATTGGCCAATTGTGAAATATATTAAAATTGTAGGTCTTTTCAAGTCCTTGGGGTACATTCTTCTTCAAGGATTTGTCAAAGTGTACTTCCTTTTGCTTCCCTTTCTCTGTCGTAGTAGGATTCGAAGGACCAGGTTCAGTTGTGACCGGAGTGACATGAGTTGGCAAAGTAGGAAGAGTGTCAGGAACATCTTCTGGTACAGATTCATAAGTTTTATGATAATCTTTGCCAGACCTGGTACCCTTCATGGCTTCTTTTTCGGGTATCGAAGAGAGAAGCACCATGTTACAAGACTTGAGTTTCTTTTTATCATGCCTCTGCTTGGAGTGAGTCTGTGGGCTAGTTTTATCGTAACCCAATCCACTACGAGATTTTTTGGACTATCCATGGAGTTGTAGAGGAATACGTTGCCCCTTGCCAAAGTTTAAACCTTCGGCTTTCTAGAAGTTATATCCCATATTTTGTATCAGGCGTACAGATTGCTAGTTGTATCAATGAAATTAGGGACGATCCTCCTCCAGCACCTGAGTTGAGGTCGATGCTTTAATGGTTTTAAAAGGGGGAGGAAGAATTTGTGTAGGAACACCTTCATAAGAATTAGAGATTTGTTATGCCCTATATAGTGGAACACTGCCAATCATGGACCATTGCTGGTGTGTCAAGAGGAGCTTGTGAGTAGAGTTTGTTGGGGTAATGTTCAGATTTTAAAATATGCTCTCGAGAGATACATCTTCATGATGTTGATCTTGATCTCTGTCAGAGTGATGATATGAAGAAATTATATTACATGATTTATACTTCTTATCGTTCTTGGTTTTTGCATTGGAAGATGCTGCTCCTTGGTCCCAATCTGTAGCAGGTCGGGATAAATCCACATAATCTCGCCATGATCTGTGGTAAGAGGCACAAATCCTACTGTTTAACTTTTATGTGGCAGAAGATTTACTATTTCCATTATAGCTCAAGGTATTGGGACGACGCCATTTGGGATTTCGTGTGCTGAAAAATCTTCGAATCAAAGAGACACCATATTGGAGGTGATCGTCTTCTCCTCATTGTGACGGGTGATAGCTTTAGCATCTATCAACTGTTAGATTTTTTTAAGACATAACAAGCCTCAGTATAATAATGTACATACTGATGGTATAAGCTATACTTTGGGTCATCTGTTTTACCAGCCTTATTTGGTCATTTGATGTCAGGCAACTACAACTTGTTCCTTTTTTTCAAGCATTCAAAAATGCTGTGGATATCGCTCTCGTCAACGAAATATTCTTTCTTAGGCCTGGAAGACTCTAGAGGCTCTTGTGCTGGAGGAGAAGTGGGTCGCTTTGACAGGTTTATTGCCAAGGCCTCCTTTTCTTTGTAGTTACGATTATTCGTACTGTTGGAGGGATGCTTTCCTTCCATATTAGTCATTTGTAACCCCAAATTATATGCCACCCGTGCATTACCTTTAGCAGCTTTGGCCCCAATGATGAACGATGTCCAGTCTTCAAATAAAGTTAGACCTGTTTTGAGCCCTACTATAGGCAGTAGGTTTTTTTTGCAAGTATCAATGAATGCGGAGTCTGGAATACCGACGGATAACTTCAGAGTTGCTTGCCTAAAACGCTTTACGAATTCACGAGCGGATTTCCTCTCCTTCTGCTTGATATCGATGAGAGAAGATATTTTCATATCCATGCCTCCCTCATAGAATCGTAAGAAAAAGATATTTCATGTCATCAAACGAGGATATGCAGTTATCAGGTAAGCTGTGATACCAATCATAGGCTATGTCGGCCAAGCATCCTACGAACAATCTGGTAAGGAGAGCATCCTCTTTCTGCAGATGATCCGTCATCATATTGAAGTAATTAATTTATTGGCTCGGTGATGTCCTGCCTTCAAACAAGATTATTTATTGAGGCTTGTATTTAGGAGAGAATGGAATATTATCCCAATAAGGAAGATAAGGCTGTTTTACCCCTAGCTTGCGGAGTTGGTCTTTGTTCTTTAAAATATTGATTTGTGCACACAACTTTTGGATAGCTTCGAGAGGATCTTCGGGTAGGAGTGGTGCAATTGACTGATAAGATCATGTTGGACATGTATTATCACCGGTGGAGGTCCACTCCGAATATTGAGAGGATTAAGAGTTAGCATCGCTGACTCTTAGTTTATGGTTGTTTCTGAATTTGTGTTATCTTGTAGAGGTGTTGTTCCAGGAGAAGGTTGTACAGGTATGATTGAAACCACCTGAACAGGTACTAGTATAGCAAAATATTGAGCTGTCATCATTTGATGCATATTTCGCATCATAGTGTGCATGTCTTTGAGAGCGACCTCTAATGAGTTGAGGCTTTGTTCGGTGGCTTCTGATAAAGAAGCATCTTTTTCATCACCGATGGCGTAAACACAAAGTACCATATGTACAACAAAAGGATTAGTAGAAAGAGCCATATAGTTGGGGTCTACACTGCTAGTTTCAGAATCGAGGGGATTGCTACCCCAGTCTCGGCTGAGGAATAAGGATTCTCATGAAGAAAGAGCTCCCATATTCGAGAATGGGTATTTTAGTATACTCCTTCAAAGGAGTCGACAAGTTGGTTAAATCTTCTCTGGCTAGGTCTTCTTCAAGAACTTTGTCTTGATTGTCTCCTGCCACGGGGAAGATACGAAGCCATGTAAGCTGAAGCAAGGAGTGGTTCGTCATTATACTCTTGGTTGTCAACTTGTTTTGTATCTCGAGCTTAGGAGACACAGTGTAGGTCAATCAGTAAAATATTGATCGTTTTGCTGATGCACAACAATATTCAATTACAACTTTGTGACAATTGCAATGATGTTCATCAGGAAACACCGTTGCAAGGTCGGAGAGATCTATCTCCTTATGATTTTGTATAATAAGTTCACATAAGTCATAAGGGAAAAGAGAAAAGGATGAGGAGGGCAGACTCTGTCTCTTTATATGAGATACATTAGACCTCATATGTACTTTTTTAGTTCCCTGCATGTAAAGTGAGGTGCTGACTTGATTGACATACGATCCGTCGTCTCTCGTACGTTTATTCTTTACAAAGGAGGGAAAAATGTTCTGAATTTTTTTCACATATTCATGCCCACAAACAGCACATCATGAGGAAATTAGTTCTGTTTGGCACATATTTTGTGGCCTAGGAAGAGATGGCATAGTTTTCTATGTGCATTTATTTTTGACCGTAGGTCTTGGCCTGACGCACTAATAGCACGTTCATAATAAGTGGGTCATAAGTTTCCTTCAATTGAACGCATGATCATGATGTTAGGGGGTTGATTTTTCCTGACTAACTTTTCATTAGCGACCATGGAGAGATTGGTTTGGACAGAAGTGCCCATGACTTGTTTGCCCCAAATATAACCAACAATATGTGTATGCTCCCTATGCTTGGGTGTGGATCACCCTTTGCTTGACATTGGACGAGTTGGGCAATTTGTATCCCTTATTTAATGCAAGAGAATCAGAAGCTTGGGTGTGGATCACCATTTGCTTGATATTGTGCAACTTGAGCAGATTATATACCTTATTTAATGCAAGGGAATTATCCACCAAGTCATTGATCTGAATAGAATTGACATGGGAACTCTCGTTAATCTGAATGCTCTTTCCCATATTGGTAGCAACTTTGGGATATGCATGACGAGGCTTGGGCACCCACACTTTGTGACTTTTTCTTGACATCAACGAGGATGAGGGGTGAACAATACCCCCAGAATGGAGAATTTTTTCGTATCCTTGTTGGTCAAACTTCACGACCACGGTCTTCTATATCGAGCCGACTGATGCATCATCGAGTTGAGCTATCACATTCTCGTCAGAGGAGAAAGTCAACCCCAGCAGAATCGCCATCTAGTTTGCAAAGAAAAGTTTATACGAAGATTTTGTATTATAAACCATTGAAAAGAAAGAAAAGTATAAAAAAGATCCTAAACAGGAATCTAAGTACAGTTGATTCTGGGGAAGTATAGTTGTGGAGATATGATCTACGGACGATCACTTTACTCCTTGGACCACTCGATGACGAAAAAATGTACACGACGACAAAGAAATATAGGGAATGCTGTGAACAACTTGGAGGCTTGAACAATAAGAAAGCTCTGGCAACAAAGGCACGAGAAACTTCTATTTCTCTCATTCTGTTCTTGAATTTCAAAGACTTGAGAATTCTGACCCCTTTCTCTCTCTCTCTCTGTATGTGTGTGTGTGTGTTATCCTCTCTGTGTGTCCCCCATAATGGTTGTACAGAACCTGTATTTATAGAGTTTATGAGGGTTATGAGAGTGCGCGCACACTTTTGACAGTCTTCACTGTTTTACCATTGTGCGCACACTTTTGGTGGACGAACACCCCACGTTCTGAATGAGTGTGTACACAACTTGCTGCCTGCTTGACATGTAGCTTCCTATACGAGGAAAGCATAGGTCGTGGGGACAGTTATTTGTAACTATGATGCATTTTTGAAAATTTTGCACTACAGTGCACTTTTGAAGAAGTTGACACTACGGCACACTTTTGAAGGAATTGACACTACGATGCACTTTTGAATATATTGGCATAACGACACACTTCTGAAAAAATTGGCATAACGGCGCACTTCTGAAGAAATTGGCTCAATAGCGCACTTCTAAAGGAATTGGAACGACGATGGACTTTTGAAGGAATTAGCATAACAACGCACTTCTGAAGAAATTGACACAATGGCGCACTTCTGAAGAAATTGGCAAAATGATGCACTTCTGAAGAAGTTGGCACACTGACTAGGTCGCTAAACAACAACCTGGGTCTGCATGCCGCAACACAGCTGTAATGATGACTTCTGACTCTTTGGTTTCTGCATCTATCAGTTGTGAGTCTGTTACATAAAATTCTGAGAGAGAGTGCGCATTTTTGAGCGTTTGTGCGTCAACTTTCATAACATTAAGAAAGTGCCCACAATAAGAAAATATGCCATCTTCTAAAGTTTCAAGAAAGTGCGCCAAAGTAAGAAAGTGCGCATCTTCCTTGTGAATCAAGTTGAGAGTGCGCCATCCTCTAAATAGAGAGAAAGTGCGCCATTCTTCCTCTGTTGGGTTTATTTGTAGAAAACTGTGCCATCTCTTTGAGGCACACTTTTTATGCTTCTACACCCCCAGCGTAGGAAGCTGCGTCCTCTTGACGATGGTGGCTACCCCAGGGGATCTCAGCATATGCTCCTTGGGAATCACCGTCTTCTCGGAACGCCGGATTGTCATAGAGGTCTGGGGGATTACAACTCCAGCTTGCATATCCACCTGAGATCCTGAGGAAGAACTACCCCTTGTGGCTGACAGCTTCTTCTTTGAGCCGGTTCCCAGGAAAACATCTTTCGCAGGTTCCGCTGCATTTACTCCTTGGACCCATCTTCTTGACCCGCTGCCCGAGAGCGACGGACTGGAGGTGCTAAACTTTCGATATCCCCTTATGGAGGGGGCCTTTCGAGTAGAATAACATGAGGCAAATGGAAGCCCCTCTTCCTCTGGTGCTTTCATTTATTCTCCGGGTTGCAGCCGGCTGGGTACCTTTGGTTGCAGCCGCTGGAATATCGACTGCCTTTTTGTGGGTACTACTACTTTGTTACAGCAGAAGTTGATGATAATGCTGGCATAGTGATGCCCTGGGGAGGACAATTTATATGCCATAGTTGATTCCCTCGTTTTGCGCTTGTGAATGATCATATTGCGCAAGTCAAGTGAGGGTTGATTCACTTTTGCACCCTTCTTATGAGCTTGGGTAGACCGAGCACATAGGTGCATAGGTGTTGACTTTGCGTCCTGACCTGGGGTTCATACAAGAACTTTTCTCAGGTTGATAATGGAAGACTCTTTAGACTGACCCTGTCCAATTGCCACTATAGGCTGGACGCATGGGTCACTTTTGTACAACTTTTTGTTAGGGGCACGCATTACAGTTAGTGCCTCATGCTTACGTTCGGTCGAATGAGTAATTGCTCAAGCTTGAAGAATCCAAGTTTACATCTTCGCCTTTCTCAACATGGCACATGGAGTCAGCGCTGCGTGAGATTCGATAGAAGACGAAACTTCTATTGCTGTCCTGGCCGCATGCGGCCATCTGCCTATGGTTGGCGACCAGGGTTGCATAGTCCTCCTTATACGACTTTTGACTTGGCCGCATGGAACGTGTCTTAGCGCTCGAACTCCTAGCATCGTAGTATTTTATCTGCCAGAGCTCAAGTGCTGAGGACTTTCCTTGTCAGAAGATGTTACCGCATGAGTGGCGTCACCTCGTGTGGACGTATGATATTCGTCCCATACGACAGGGAGAGAGACGGAGAGCGCATGCTCTACAGTTGGGTGAGGCAAATCGGCCTATGTAACCCATGTCCTGAGGGTCTTCTTAGACTTTTCTAACCTGAGAGAAGCGCCGCCCTCAGAGAGCATTTCCTCAAAGGCTTGCAGGTCGAAGCGTACAACCAGTATCTTCTGGGTCGAACCCAGCTTCGACGCGTCAGACTACGTCACGACCTTCTCATCAAAGGAGAATGATGTCCCCAGCAGATTCGCCACCTTATTTTCCATTGAAGTATGTTTGGAAAACCTTCGTTTAATAACAAACAAAAAGAGTACAAAGAAATTCTAGACAAAAAATCAAAGTACAATATTTTTATCTGTATAATGTGACGACGGAGATCGAGTACTGTAGTGACTCTTTTACTCCATTGATGGTCCGACGAGGGAATAAGGATACTCTCTTCTATCTTCTCTATCCTGAGTTTGTGTGCACGTACGTAGCTCGCCTGGAGGGGTATGGTCTCTGAAGCAGAAAAAAATTAGCCCTTGGAACATCCAAGTAGCTCATATTTATAGCCATCATGTTGATGGGCTATAGGTGCTGCATGTGCTTCTATTTGGTGGGCGCAGGGGGCTCCTTCAAAAGAATACGGCTGTAACTATAGGCGTATGTTATAGGCATGTTGCCACGTGTACATCCTTAACGGGATATAGTTGAGTCCAGGCTGAGGTGCCACGTAGACGCTTGTTGTGATTTGTTGTTGCTGAAGATCTGGGCGGTTCTCGTCTTTTATTTGTGTGACTTGGTCAGCTTGGCACGTGGCTTGAATTTAGTTGGAGAGAATCACTTCAGTCGCAACAGAAAGATTTTGTCTAAGAGAACCCTGCCATTTTGGACGCATAGAGTCTGGGACCAATAGGATGCATGGAACACATGGAGTCTAGAATGCATAGGACTAGAGACATATGGAACGCCTGGAGTCAAGAACGTATGCGGCTAGAGACAAATAGAACACATGGGGTCTGGGATGCATGTGGCCTCATATACGTGGCACTGCACGTCTTTCAGGAGTAAGGTTCATGCTGACGTGAGGTTCTGTCGTTTAGCGTGCTTATGTCTTTTGAGGCGTTTAGAAAGTCATTTTTATCAGAATTCTGTGTCAGACACAATCTTGTATCAGGTCTTTATGTGGCTAGTATTGGGGCGCCTGGATGCTTGAGTGAGTAATGGCACAAAGCACTGTTGGCGCATACAGACACTAGTTTATTTAGTGGCACATGATACTACTGGCGCATGGGAACACTAGTTGCTTAGTAGAGAATGGCACTGATGGCACACGGGAATACTAGTTATGAAGCGGTCGGTGGATAGTAGCTGCTTTTATGGGCCGCATAATCGTTCTGCGACCTGATTTCTTCTGAGTCGATCTTGGGACGAATGTTTGGTGGACGCATGGATCAAGATTTTCTATTCTTCTAGAAGAACCAAGATGTTATGCGTTTCTCAGCTTGAAAAATCTTTCAGTTATAACCTAAAAGATCTTCATGTAATCAGTGTTGACTATGTGTCCAGCTGACCAAGTCATGCACACAACGGAGTTGAAAACAATCCCGAGATATTATCAACAACATACCCTAACCAAGGACATAAGGCAGCACACCCATGGTATGTTGCTTTTGTCATGACCCGCGCCTGGTGTGAGGGCACGAGAACGTGGGTACATCCAGCCTACGCTGCAGCATCGACGGTAGAATGATGTCTAGGGTCAATATAACTATCTATCAATCTCACACAAATATATTATAGCATTACCTGTCAATGTATTACAACTCCAATAGGAGGACAATAAATTTGTATAATCATCATTCTCATAAATATACTCAATCACAGTAATCTATAAGAAAAATAAATGGCACGGTAAAGATATAAGAAAAACCAATAGAGGTAAGAAATATACATCACATCCAAAATCAGAGTCTAAGAGTCTAGCTATCACAACACAATATAAGTCTCTATATAATACAACCCATAGTCTCAAAGTTGGAATAATCCACTACAAATGAAAGATTATACTAGCTAAGACACTACTGGTGTCTCCTCTATGGGAAGTGGCTCCTCATGTGGCTCCGGAATGTACCCATCACCTACTCCCGATCCATAATAAGTGGAACAAAGTCCTCGAGATCCTCTGAAAAATATTATTCAGTCAGGAATAAAGCGAAGCACATAAACTAACAGCAGTTCCCTTAAATTGACAAAGACTATAAAAATAACAAACAATGGAAATACAAGATGGAAAGTAATGCTGGAATAATAAAGAAATAGGTAAGGCAGATAATCATCGCTCAGGAAATAGTAAGCAGGTGAATATCAGTCTCATCAAGCACAAGCTGGAATAGAATAATAAAATAAACTAGCTAAGTGTTTGAAATATTAGTTTGTTATGTGATCGGCTTGGGTACAAGATCAGGCTCTACCATATATGATTGGCTATGCACAAGTACAGGTAAGGGGATCAGGTCAATTGCATATGATTGACTATGCACATGTACAAGTAAGAAGGTCAGGCCAATCATATATGGGGAGCTATGCACAAGTAATAAGATCAGCCTACACCATGCGTGTGGTGAGTGTGAGCTATGCACAAGTAAGTGGGGGTATGATCACATAACTTGCTAATACTTTTTCTGTCTTCCGACTAGTATAATGGATCCAACCATGACACATTATGACACAGGATTCAGGGAGCATGGGGCCAAGCTACTCCTGAATTGGTGTCTATACATGCACAAGAATCACAAGACATGTACAGGATCCTCAAGGAAATAATATCTCATGACAGAATCCAAAATATACTAATCTATGTAAGATCGTGTCAGAAATTATGTACAACACTACAAGATGATATCATAATAATCATCAAAATAATGAAAATTGTCAAAGAATATACTCGCATGAGGTCCTGAGCAAAGAACATTGAACAGAACTCAACTGGAGTACAAGAGTCCTAAAATATGGAATATCAATATTAATTAGTAATTTGTAATGATAATTAATATTAACTAAGTTGAACTATGATTTCTATGCCAAAACTAGGTCCTGGAAGTCAAACTAGGTCAATATCTTCTTTCTAGGGTCAAACTAGTCATCACTAGACTATACCCAGGTTTCTTGGTCAATTATAGGGTATACCAGGTTATGGCACTACCATAACACATATACACTCTATACCTTAATATCTAGGTGTTACCTAAATTCAATACCTATAACTTTGCTATAAATAACATTACCTTAGTATCACCCTAACCTAGTATTTGACTAATACCTTGGTACTATTTCTCAATACCTAGGTACTAGGCAATACCTATTATCCCATAATACCTTAATAATATATACCAACATCTTAGTAACTCTAAGACTGGTATTACCTATCCCTCGACTATGAACTTAATACTTAGCTTACACCCTACATCTTAGGATAACTTAGAATCTTAGTATAACTCTATATACATACTACAAATATATATAGATATCACTTTATCTAGTATCATAAGCTTAATTGATACTCACTCTAAAGTATACCCTCACCAATAACTCACTCCACTCACCCAATTACTTGCCTATACTCATGCCAACCATGCCCTCACTGATACTCAGATATTTACTTCTAATGCTCTTCAACCACTCACTCATTCACTATGACACCTACACCTTTAGTTGTTCCAATTTTTGATACACTTAGTTACCTTTTACCTCTGTGCACTGACACAGACCGGATACACACACCAAACACTTAATTGTACTATAGTGCACACACATATCCTGCACAGGTTCTTATCCACACTCTAGTTCATTGCCTTCTCTGGTTTGGCAATAACTGACAGTTTGGCTTGGACACCAACTGCCAAATCCTATGTTGAAGCCTTAGTCTATGATACTCACTCTCAGTCTGCAATATCAGTAATTGCCCCTTACTGATATTGATGCATTAGCACCATCATTCTAACTCGTACCTCTTCCTCATAATAGTCCTACCTGAGAGTTACACTCTGAACAAGTTCACCCCAGAGTTCCTAACATGCAGTGCAACCATTGCACACCCTTGAACTCATTGCCCGACCATCCCCCAACACAATGCCATCACCAACACTCTACTAATACAACTGTTGCTACATCAACTTGTTGCCTTGAAGGCACTGCACACCAGTGCCAATGCGGCTACCACCTGTGAACATCCCTCTTACTGAAATCCTCAAATGCATCACCTCACCACTCTAACCCTTATACCAAGTCTCAAATGATACACCATCACTCATCACCCACAAGCCCCAATTCTGATTTACCATGCTATCTCTTAACACACACTTACCTATTACCAGTACACTATACTGCTCACTGGTATCTTGCTCCCACTGCTACTTAATAGCCTTTAATGAAAATAAGATATGCATGCACTCATAACCAATAAACCTTATCATAAGTTCAGTCATTCACAAGACTTACAACACCCTTCACTAATTGTTCTCCTAGAATCACTCAAGTTTCCCACTGCAGATACTCATGGCAACAACTCTAGTACCTGAACTACTAATCCTCCCACTAACACTGCTTGATACTTCCTCCAATTGCACAACATCTCTAATCTGCAACAACTCCAATATACACTGTCATAGCACATAAACCACACCCTCCACCTTACAACTTCTCCTAACCTTGAGCAATGCTCGAGCTCCCTACAGACCTCCAACCCACTTCCTTCATCTTCCAGCACCTACAACCCCTTGCTGTTTACTTGAACCCGAGCTCCAATTTTAGTATAACCACCCCTAGCTCATGCAGCACTCCACTCATCACAGACATCCAGTTATACATAATTTAATGTATCACACAATACCAACATTCTAACTCCATATTCATGCATACCCCCTCCTCCTACATCAACACAACTTCAACAGCAACCACAATAACAACCACAATAATTAGCATTAACAGCAGCTACCACCCCAGCTTCACTAACCCGAATACCCTACCATAATGCATACGCACACATAGATAATATATATATATATATATATATATATATATACACTATTAAAACTATATATAGATATGCATATATACAACACTTACATATATGTACATGACACACACAACTCAATATGCATTGTCTCAAACACCTTAAGCTCAAACTTACGATACTCCATGATACTCATTGATACACCCTCAAAACTCATTGATACACCAATCAAATCACCTAAAATTGATTCTAATATATATAATATGCTATACAATCAATTAGGATAGTGAAATATAATGCAAACCATAAAGAAACACTACCAATTAAATAAAACCCTAAATATACCCAAATACAGATACGCACCATAGCGTATCATGATACGGCCTTACCGTATCCTATTGTGAATACATAAACCCCTAAAATACATGAATAAAAGTCTCTAACAACCAATAGACCTATTCTCAAACACTTGGAGCACCAAATTCTGAGCACAAAACTTAATGTAGAAGTCGCAATAGGGATTGTTAGAAGTCAAAACTTGATCCTATGGGTATCCCTAATGCATGGGTGTATTCCTAATGCTTAAATGCAACAATTAGAACCTAATTAGGGAAAAAAAATTTAGAATTATACCTATTGGGAGATGGATTCCCAATGCAAAGCCAAGTGGACACGATTTGGACACAAGCTTCTAATCAAAAGTTATTTTTCTCCAATGCTCCTTGCAACCCAAGCTTCTAGGCTCCTTAGATGATGAATATGAAAGGGATTGGAAGTGGTTTGGTAGAATTTGGTGAAAGAATAAATCAATTTTGGGAAGAACATCAATTGGGAAGAAAATAGAATAAATAATAATGAGGAGAGAGAATCTCTCCCCCTATTCTAGGGCCGGCCACATGCACTAGTATTGGGTCATACCAAAATGTTCACAATGCCTCTATTGGGTTGTCATGAAGAAGGTTTTAATTATTTATGGGGAAGGCTCAAATACTAATGGAAAGAATGTTCCATTCATCTAACTAATTAATTCTAATTTAGTCATGACTAGTCAATGGGTCAAGTTAGGCTTGTTGGGTTGAACCAATACTAGGTCCAATCTATCTAGTTAGAACACATGCTAATAATATATATAACTATTTATATAAAACTATAGCAATTATGAACTGACAAAAATGCCCCTAAATGGAAAAGTGGTGGTGACAAGTCTACTCTCCTTAAAATAATTTCGGACTCAAAATTAAAAAGACAAAACTAGCACTAGAACAGAACAACACAGGCAAGAAAACGAAAATACATCACATTTCTAAGATAGGGTGACGTTCACACACTAGTCTCCTAGGAATATCACCTAATTAACATGTTTCACAAAACCTTGATTCCTAATTACACTGATCTTGAAGCTTCTAGTACAAGTCACTACATTGTCCTTGATATATTAACCTATATCATATCCTTCTGATCTACCATCCTTAATATTTTAATTTTTTTTATAAACTTATGGAAATCACCTTCCTTTATTCATCAATATTTTCTCTTATCGTTTCCAATTGATTCTATGATCCTATGCAAACTCTTGTAAGCTGTAATTATCTCAGATTTTCAGTCGCGTCCATAGTAGAGTCCATCTTTCAAAATTCAATTTCTCTTCAAGTTTCCAAATATATCGTATCAATTTCAAGATTCTATCTACTGTTTATGTTTCTCCGGTCAAAACATCTTTTACCTTATTTTATTTGTCATTCATCTACTATTCCTCGGTACGCGGTATTCTTATCATGATTTACTATTTTTACCACCAATGTTCTCATCTTGCAGCTTAACCCCTAATTTACCTCAATTTGTATTCGTAAATTAGTTTATCTCATTATATAATCTCTTCCACTTCGAGGTTTTACTTTGTTTCATCCAATCATGTTTGAAATTCCAATTCAGTGTTTGATCATAATATTGTTTCCTTCATTACCCTCGAACACTAATATTATTCGCATTTCCATCTAGTTTGTCTCCAACATAATTTCTCTCTCACTTGAATTTACACATATTAAAATCCATCAATGTTTTACCAATTCTCATTTGATCCAAAACTTTATCTTAGTTATACTTCAATTTTCTTCAACCTGTAAGCCACTGATACTCAATATTCACCACAATTTTTAGCACCATAAAATTTAAATCCCCAACTATTTTTATTATCCTTCGTCATCAATTCACTAATACTAAGGTTTTTGAGATCCATCATCGTCAGTGACTTCCTCATTAGTCCTCAATATCACAAAAAAAAAAATTACCTCTCCAATGATCAACATCTCCTTTCTTCAATCATAGGTTCTTATTTTATCTTTTTTGTATTGCTTCGAAACTTAGATTCACTCTATCAATTCTTTAATTTTTAATGTTGTTGTTTCGATTCTCAAATATTATTTCTTCCGATAAAATCACTATGGTGATCTCGTCCAGTTTCTCTTCAGAGTTCCAACTCTCCATACTTCTGGCCTATGAAGTTCTATCATCAGTGTTCATGTATATATTTCTATCATCAAATACTTCTCTATTATCTTTTATACTCATTCACGATCTCTAGTTGTCATAGACCTAGTAGTCTCAACCAAGAGCTCCACCTATGTACTACTCCTCAAATGTTCTAACAAGAATAATACTACCATGATAGACAATGTTATAGTCAAACCGGTATGGCCAAATATTATAATAAACCGAGTATAGATCAATACAATAATGGAGTTATAGAAAGATATAATTGATGGTGGAGAATGTCATTCTCGAATATCTGCTCGTTCTTTCTCAGAAGTAACTGTTCCTCAAGGCACATCCCTATAGTTTCATATAAAGATGTGATCCCTTATCAGATTCCGTAATCCATCATTAACTCTGAATTTTTTTTAATTCCTCCACTTGTGTTTTTAGCTAATATGTAATCCTTAAGTCAAATTTATATCCTCTATTCAAATTCAATCCCTTCATTTAATTCTAGAATTATTCTTTGTATTCCTTAAATTCGCTAAACTCTCAATGTTTAATATTTCTACCAATTCTTATTTCCTTCAAAAATAAAATGTCACTAAATTAACCTTGACCTCAAAATATTTATAATCTTCCAATCTTCATTTAATCAATTAGCTTTATGATTTGAAAAGAAACTCCTCAATTCAAAATCTTATTACCAATTATCATTCCCCATTTAATTTATGCTCAAAGAATCAAATATATCCTGATTCACTCATTACTAATCCTTAGTTTCATTGTACAACTCCCTATTACCATCCTAATAACTTCTATTTCATATAATTAGATTTTAATTTGTCATTCCCCCTCAATATTTTCTCAACCCCAAAGAATATCATCTTCAAATCATAAAAGTATTTAAAATTTCCAAAATTTATATTCTTGAAGAGTCCTTTTTACGTCACAAGAATGATAATCCTTCGATCTATGTGTCATATTTTCTATTCATTGATTCTTGCTATCATTCTCCATTCACTATATATATTATGAGTATCCTACTATCATCGTTAATTAACCCTCAAGAGTATCATAGTGTTATTAATTTATTCTTAGGCATGTCTAAGAAATTTACCCAAAAGGTGTATCAAAATTTTAAATTAATTACTTTCATCTATCCAGAGTTAGAGGCAATGTATGCTCTGAGTCTCCTACCATACAACCTTCTTGCTTGCATCCCCCTCCACCATGTTGAAAGTCGTCCTTTCTGAAGATATAGATGAGTAGATAATGAGTTTTAAAGGAATAAGAATTCAAATGTTTGCAAGGAAGAACAAATATTCAATAATCAAATGAGTATGAAAATTTCCTAGATATGATTGAGTATTCTCTCATCCTAGCAATCCTAGATCCTATTGCAGGCTCGCAGTAGTACAACTAAGTTGTTGCACTACTACGACATCACACTAATTGCAAAGCCTGACCTGCATGGGCCACCAAAAAATTTGTCACGACCCGCACCTGGTGTGAGGGCACGAGTACGTGGGTATGTCATGCCTACGATGTATCATCGGCGGTAGAACACTGTCTAGGTTATATTTAATATTATAACCTGTCAATGTATCTCAACTCCAATCGAAGGATAATGAATATGTATAATCATCAATCTCATAAATATACACATTTAAAATAATCTATAAGGAAGATAAATAGCACGATAAATATATAAGAAAAACCAAGAGAGGCAAAAAATATATATCTCATCCAAAATCAGAGTCTAAGAGTCTAGCTATCACAATACAATATAAGTCTCAATATAATACAACTCAGAGTCTCAAAGTTGGAACAATCCACTATAAATGAAAGACTACACTAGCTAAGATACTACTGGTGTCTCCTCTATAGGAAGTGGCTCCTCTTGTGGCTCCGGAATATACCTATCACCAACTCCCGATCCATAATAAGTGGAATAAAGTTCTCTAGATCCTCTGAAAAATATTATCCAGTCAGGAATAGAGCAAAGCACATAAACTAACAACAGTTCCCTTAAATTGACAAAGACTATAAAAATAGTAAGTAATGGAAATACAAGATAGAAAGTAATGCTGAAACAATAAGGAACCAGGCAAGGCAGATAATTATCTCTCAGGCAATAGTAAGTAGGTGAATATCAGTCTCATCAAGCACAAGCTAAAATAGAATAATAAAGTAAACTAGCTAAGTATTTAAAATATTAGTTTGTTATGTGATCGGCTTGGGTACAAGATCAGGCTCTACCATATATGATTGTAAATGTACAAGTATAGGTAAGGGGATCCGGTCAATCATGTATGATTGACTATGGACAAGTACAGGTAAGAAGATCAGGCCAATTATATATGGGGAGTTATGCACAAGTAATAAGATCAGGCTACACCCTGCGTATGGTGAGGGAGAGCTATGCCCAAGTAAGTGGGGTATGATTACATAACTTGCTAATACTTCTTCCGTCCCCCGACTAGTATAATGGATCCAACCATGACACATTAGGACATATAATTCATGGAGCAGGGGGGCAACCTACTCCTGAATCAGTGTCTATACATATACAAGAATCACAAGACATGTACAGGGTCATCAAGAAAATAATATCTCATGACAGAATCCAAAATATGCTAATCCTTGTAACATCATGTCAGAAATCAAGTACAATACTACAAGCTGATATCATAATAATTATCAAAATAATAAAAACTGTCAGAGAATGTACTCACCTGAGGTCCTGAGCAAAGAACAGTGAACAGAACTCAACTGGAGTCCAAGAGTCCTAAAATATGGAATATCAATATTATTTGGTGATTTGGAATGATAATTAATATGAACTAAGTTGAACTATGATTTATATGCCAAAACTAGGTTCTGGAAGTCAAATTAGGTCAATATCTTGTTTCTAGGGTCAAAATAGTTATCACTAGACTATACCCAGGCTTCTTGGTTAATTACAGGTTACACTAGGTTATGGGCACTAGCATAACACATATACACTCTATACTTAGGTGTAACCTAAATTCAATACCTATAACTTAGCTATAAATAGCATTACCTTAGTATCACCCTAACCTAGTATTTGACTAATACCTTGGTACTAGTTCTCAATACCTTGGTATTAAGCAATACCTATTATCCCATAATACCTTACTAATATATACCAACATCTTAGTAACTCTAACACTGGTATTACTTATCCCTCGACTATGAACTTAGTACTTAGCTTACACCCACATCTTAGGATAATTTAGTATCTTAGTATAACTCTCTCTCTCTCTCTCTCTATATATATATATATATATATATATATCACTTTATCCAGTATCATAACCTTAACTGATACTCACTCTAAATTATACCCTCACCAATAACTCACTCCACTCACCCAATTACTTACCTAGACTCATGCCAACCATGCCCACACTGATACTCAAACATTTACTTCTAATGCTCTTTTACCACTCACTCATTCACTACTACACCTACACCTTCATTAGTTCCAATTTCTGATACACTCAGTTACCTTTTACCTCTGTGTACGAACACAGACTGGATACACCCACTAAACACTCAATTGTACTATAATGCTCACACATACCCTGCACAGGTTCTTATCCACAGCATAGTTCATTGCCTTCTCTGGTTAGGCAATAACTGACAGTTTAGCTTGGACACCAAGTGCCAAATCCTATGTTGAAGCCTTAGTCTATGATGCTCACTCTCAGTCTGCAATATCAGTATTTGCCCCTTGATGATATTGATGCATTGGCACCATCATTCTAACTCGTTACTCTTCCTCATAATAGTCCTACCTGAGACTTACACTCTGAACAAGTTCACTCCAAAGTTCCTAACATGCAGAGCAACCATTGCACACCCTTGAACTCATTGCTCGACCATCCCCCAATACTATGCCATCACCAACACTCTACTAATACAGTTGTTGCTACATCAACTTGTTGCCTTGAAGGCACTACACACCAGTGCCAATGCGGTACCACCTGTGAATATCCCTCTTACTGAAATCCTCAAATGCATCACCTCACCACTCTAACCCTTATACCAAGTATATAATGATACACCATCACTCATGGCCCACAACCCCCAATTCTGATTTACTATGCTATCTCTAAACATACACTTACCTATCACCAGCACACTATATTGCTCACTGGTATCTTGCTCACACTGCTACTTAATAGCCTTTACTGAAAATAAGACATGCCTGCACTCATAACCAATAAACCTTATCATAAGTTCAGTCACTCACAAGACTTACAACACCCTTCACTAATTGTTCTCCTAGAATCACACAAGTTTCCCATTGCAGATAGTCGAGGCAACAACTCCAGTACCTGAACTACGAATCCTCCCACTAACACTGCCTGATATTTCCTCCAATTGTACATCATCTCTAATATGCAACAACTCCAATATACATTGTCATAGCACATAAAGCACACCCTCCACCTTACATCTTATCCTAACCTTGAGCAATGCTCGAGCTCCCTACAGACCTCTAATCCACTGCCTTCATCTGCCTACACCTACAACCCCTTCCCCTTGCTGTCCACTTGAACCCGAGCTCCCAGTTTATTATAACCCCCTTAGCTGATACACCACTCCACTCATCACAAACATACAGTTATACATAATTTAATATATCACACAATATCAATATTCCAACTAAACAGTCATATGTACCTCCTCCTCCTACATCAACACCAACTTCAACAGCAACCACAACAACAAGAATAAAACAACAACAACAACAATTAGCATTAACAGCAACTACCACCCCAGCTGCACTAACCCGAGCACCCTACCATCATGCACACAGACACATACATTATATATATATATATATATATATATATATATATATATATATATATATATATATATATATATATATATATATGTGTGTGTGTGTGTGTGTGTGTGTGTGTGTGTGTACTATTATAACTATATATAGATATACATATATACAACACTTACATATATGTACATGACACACACAACTCAATATGCATTGTCTCAAACACCTAGAGCTCAAACTTATGATACTCCAGGATACTCAATGATACACCCTCAAAACTCATTGATACACCAATCTAATCACCTAGAATCGATTCTAATATATATAATATGGTATGAAATCAATTAGGATAGTGAAATACAATACAAACCATAAATAAACACTACCAATTAAATAAAATCCCAAATATACCCAAATACCAACACACACCATAGCATATCATGACAGGTCTTCCCGTATCCTATTGTGAACACGTACACCCCCAAATTACATGAATAAAAGTCTCTAACAACCAATAGACCTATTCTCAAACATTAGGTGCACCAAATTCGGATTTTCCCTAATTTGAGCACAAAACTCAATGTAAAAGTCGTGATAGGGATTGTTAGAAGTCAAAACCTTATCATATGGGTAGCCCTAATGCATGGATGTATTCCTAGTGCTCAAATGCAATAATTAGAACCTAATTAGGAAAGAATTTTAAAATTATACCTATTGGAAGATGGATTCTCAATGCAAAGTCAAGTGGACATAATTTGGACACAAGTTTCTAATCAAAAGTTATTTTTCACCAATGCTCCTTGAAACCCAAGCTTTTTGGCTCCCTAGATGATGAATATGGAAGGGATTGAAAGTGGTTTGGTAAAATTTGGTGGAGGAATAAATTAATTTGGGAAAGAACATCATTTGGGAAGGAAATAGAATAAATAATAATTAGGAGAGAGAATCTTCCCCCTATTCTTGGGCCGGCCACATGCACTAGTATTGGATCATACCAAAATATTCACAATTTTCCTATTGGGTTGTCATGAAGAAGGTTTTAATTATTTATGGGGAAGTTTCAAATCCTAATGGAAAGAATATTTTATTCATCTAACTAATCTAATAACTAATTAATTCAAATTTAGTCATGACTAGTCAATGGGTCTAGTTGGGTCAAGTTGGGCTTGTTGGGTTGAACCAATACTAGGTCCAATCTATCTAGTTAGAACACATACTAATAATATATAAATAACTATTTATATAAAACTATAGCAATTATGAATTGATAAAAATACTCTTAAATAAAAAAGTGGTGGTGACAGCTATAGTTGCAGCCGTATTCTATTGAAGGAGCCCCTTGCAACCACAAAATATAGGCATATCCGGCACATATAGCCCGTCAGCATGATGGTTATAAATAGCAGGGTAGCATACCCCACAAAGGGGGGCTAGCAACGGACATGCACAAAATATCAGAAGAGATAAAATAGAAGAGAGCATTTCCATTCCCTCGTCGGACCGTCAACGGAGTAAAGGAGTCGCTGCAGTACTAGATCTTCATTGTCACATTCCCCAGAATCTAAATATTATACTTAGATCTTCTATCTATGATTTCTTTGTACTTCTTTTGTTTGTTGTTCAACCGAGTTCTTTCAACACTTGTAATTGCAAACAAAGATAGCCCCCCAAAAGAAGTCCGGTCTAGTTAGTCCCGAAGTCCAAACACGACCCAGCCTGACCAGTGGTCTATTTCGGCATGATCCATTCCTTTTAAGCCCAACCCATAATCCTAGCATGTATTAGGCTATCTCTAATAGGAATTGAGTATCTATCCTACTTGATATTGTACTTTAAGAAAATTTCTATCATACTTGGCAAAGTTTTTACATAAAAATTGCACCCACAAAAAAAATACTCTCCAATGGTTCTCAATTTCTATACTATGTGATAGAAAATAAAATAGTTAATTTAATAATTTAATTTTAAAGTAGGACCCAATATTAATTTCTATGAGAGATGAAAAATTTCTATGAGAGTTTTAATATGCAAAAACTCTCATAGAAATTCCCCATCCTACATCAGCACCACGTAGGATGGAAATTGGAATAGAAATCACTGGGAGAAGATCTTTTTTTCTAAAAATGATTTCTACCATAGAAATAAAGGAGATAAAAAAATGGCCATTGGAGATGGCCCCACACTCACAATGAAGATTGTTTATGAATTGTACTACACTCGTTACATTCCCAGGTCCCCATATACATATCCTACTTAATCTTGGCCATTAAATAATAAAGTTCAATTTCAAATTCACCTAAAAGTTCAACTTCGCCAATGCATATCCCGCTAGGGGTGTGCATTTTATGGGTTAAAATCGAACCGTACCAAAATATGCAATAGATTCATGTTTTTTATTCGGTTGTCGGTCTAAATTTAGAGGATTTTGATTTATTTTTTTTTGGGTCTATTTTTGAGTTTGGGTTTAGATTATCGATTCGAACAAAAAATCAACCATATATATAAAAAATTACATATTTACCGCTCAACCATATATTTACATATAAAAATTCTAAACCTAATTTACTTTTCTATTTCCATTTTTATTCTCAGTTATCGCTCTCATTCGCGCGTGCAAGAAAGAGAGTGAGAGACAATCTCTCTCTCTCTCTCTCTCTCTCTCTCTCTCTCTCTCTCTCTAGAGTCATTTTCTCTCCACACTCCACTCCAGAATCCAAAGCTCTTTCCAGTCCAAAGATCTCTTCAATCTCTATAACCTAGATCTAAACCTAGATCGAGCAGTAGTCTACACTCCTAAAGTTAGATCGAGCAATCATATATCTAAAAAAATCTTTGAATGTCTCATGTGCTTGCTAGAAACATAACTCAAAATGGATTATTATAATTGGATAAGATTATGAAGTATTTTAGCAACTTTGATTGTGAAGATGGTAACTACTCTCAAGATATAACTTCTCATAAGTTCGTAACTGAAGGAGGCTGACAAAATCAAAATATTAAAAAAATAGTAGAATTAGATGAGCTTGTGATGAATTAATCTAACAACTTAGATTTTAAAGACGGTAGTTTTTAAACATTTTACATAACGGATGGAGGAAATGATGATATTTTGTTGTATTAGTCATGTAATCGTGTTATCCAATTTCATTACTAACTATCATTTCACTTTCTGTGTATAAGCTTGTGAATTAAACATAACAACTTTAAGTTTGAAGATGAGCTTACTAAGCATCTGAACTATGATTCTAATATGCTCGTTCGGCCCATCTCCCAGTCCGACCTAGGAATATTTTAGCTCGGTCCGAAGCTCACCGTGCCTTGGACTACATGGCTTCCTGGACTGAGGTTTTTTACCCTAGGGCTGGTCCGACCTGGCCCACTTGGCATATCTACATGGAGGTCACCTATCGTATACATGACCCTTTTAAATGACATATATGCCCCCTCTTCCACTCACCCTCCCCCCTCCAGTGGAAAGGATGTCGCCGCTACCCTCCCCCACTGCCGTCACCTCCCCGCGCCAGACCTGTAGTGCCCCGTTCTCCCTGTTTGGGGAGCATGGCTAAGAAATACTTGGTATCGTTTGATTGTGATAGATTGAATCAAGATCATTTCCTCATTATAGATTGGTTGCTTCAGAAACAAGTCCCACATTCAGCGGATCGTGCCTTGAGAAAGGACTCATCAGCAGAGTCGCGAGGGGCATTTTCATTGCGCTAGTTTCTTTGCCCATTTTTGATACCGCTTGGTTGCTTTCTTGTTGGTTTAATGACTTGCATTTTCTTGAACTATTTCGATGAATTTTATTTTCTTCGTTCTTTGAACTTCGTAATCCGTATCGAACTCTGGGAGACCGAGGCAGGAGATATTGATCATCTGTTGATGCGTGTAGGTGATCGTGTAGGCGAAGAGCGAGCGGAGTCTTGAAGATCTCCCCTTTTACTTTCTCGATTTACCAACTTGTAAGTGGCCTTACTTTTGATTAGCTCCCTTCTTTCAAGTCTTCACTCTTAATAATCTGACTTATTTGTGCGTTCCGATCAGCAATACCATAATAATAATAATCAAGTCATGATAATAAGAAGTAAACTTGGAACACTTATGCTTGTCACACTACTTTATCGTACGGTCATATTGTTGTGTGCTTGTCCACTGTGCATGTATCTATCTTATATTTCAGTTATAGCTAAAATCTATTCATCTATAACTGTGCAATGTGTAGTACATATTTTGTAATGTGATCGCTTGAACAGATAGACTATGCCTTCGTACTGTGCTAAGTAGTTATGCTCATTTTGGTGTCTTGAAATACTTTGTATGATAACCTACTCTATGAGACATTGTATGGTCATGGACAACTTGTGCACAAGGCTTTCGATTACTACAGACGGTCGTTGGGGCACCGGGGCCGATCCGATCCAGACGGAATATTTTGATAGTCGTTTGAATTGGACAAAATATGCGTGCAGCGGGCCCCGCTACCTTTGTTGCATTCCATTTTTGTCCAGAGACTATAAATCGTACAAAATATCTTATGATGCAGCGACATTATGTATATTTAAATTGTGAAAGCTAACTATGCCTTCTTGGCAGGGAAGTCATAGTTAGATTTGTGTAGGTAGTTCAGACTGGCAGGTAAACACCGAATGGTGGCATATTTATTTCAGTCATTTTAAATCTATTGTATGCTATAACTTGAACTAAGACAAGATAGAAATACCACAATAATAATTTTTTTGCTTCATACATTGAATACTGTGTCGATTTGGTGGGTTGGGTTAGCTCGCCCTCACCGGTACTTTTTAAAGTACTGACCCCCATTGCAATAGGTTTCCCAACCAAGGCGATGCGGCGAGGAGCTAAAACTTCCCCTAACCAGTCTATTAGACTTTGATGCGCTTGTGTTCATGATTTTGGAGCGCTTGTACAAATCTTTTGGAGATTGTACACACTCTTTAAGCAGCTCCGAGGCAAGGTGATAGCTTTGCTCGCAGGTCTATTATCTTTTAAAGTTCTTGTTTGGGATATTATGTATGGAACGACTATCTCATTTTACGTCCATCTTGTAAGTCCGTATGACACCCATTTACTTTTGAGTCACGATGTTGTAACAAAGATGTACATTATCAATAAAGAAAACTTTTTTTGCCTTAATGTGTTTTCTTTTACTTATGCACTATGATGTTATGTTTCTATATATATCACTATGCTAGGCCTTGTGTAGACGTGCCTTACGCTCGCACGATATCACACCCGGGAGATGAATAGTAATTCTGTGAAATTGGGGTATTATATATTGGTATCAGAGCACGGCTTCAGATCCTTTGGTCTCGTGTCAGAAAAGTTTTCTTGAAACGACCATGTCCCTCCCAATTGAACTCTTAAAAATTTTTGGCCAAAATAAGATGTGTTCCATACTGTGAGTCCGTAATACTTTATGATACTGATGTAATTTTCTTTGTTTTTGAAGGAATGATTCAAGCACAAGGAATATCACAAGCGCAAGTAGATGCGCAAGTGCAAACAAGTAGTTATGGCACTTTGGCCAGTTCCGAGAGAAAATGACATGCGCCCCCCATCGACCCAATTGAGCAGATTATGCCCATGTTTAAGGCACAACAGCAAAGGGATGAGGCCTGATAGGACAAATTTGAGAAGAATCTAGAATCCCAGTTCGCGGTCCAACAGAAATAGATAGATATCCTGGAACAAATCGTTCAGACCATTACCTCCAACCATTCCGCAATGACAGCAGCACCAGTGGAATAACCAACACTTGAAGTCGAGATGCCTCAAACCCCAAAAAAGAAGTATGCGACTACCTTTAACTTTATCGACTTCAATAAGGTCAGTAACAAGTCTTTACGGTGGACCGAGGAACCCATTGTGGCTCTAGATTGGCTAGCTAAGATAGAATACCACTTTAAACTGCTAGAAGTACCTGAGATCAAGCGAGTCACCTGTGCCCAACTCCAACTTTGTCTGAACGCGCTTAATTGGTGGGATGTACATCGAATATCTCTTTCCGCATCTGTGAAGGCAAGACGATCTCATCGGCTACCTTCCATAGCGCGTTCGAGAAAAAGTTTATACCTCTACCCATTCATCGTCAAAAAAAGAATGAGTTTCTGTGTCTGCAACAAGAAAGCATGACGATGAAGCAATATGCCACAGAATTTAACCAGCTTGCTAAGTTTTCTAGCTCTTACCTACCCGACGCAGCGAGTCGAGCAAGACGATTCGAAGGCGGCCTGTGACATTCTATTCATGCGCACATAGTTGCTTCATAGTATGAGACGATATAGGAAGTCCTTAACCATGCCCTCTTCCTAGAACCGTAATATTCGTCAACTAATGTCTTTGCTATGCAGAATTCTCATCACAAGTGCCCTTGTAATACTGGAGGAGATAATGCTCAAAAGCGTCCAAATAAAGGCAAATTTTAGGGCCACAATTCGGGGCATGGTCAAGAGAAATTATGTACCTTCTGTAAACTACTAGGGCACACCATCAGCGATCGTCACCATAAGAATGGATCATGTTATATTTGAGATAAACAAGGACATTTAGCTAGTCGTTGTCCGCGCCCTACTCGTCATACTCAACAATAAAATCCAGCTCAAGCGCCGCAAGCAAATCGGCCTGCGCAACAATAAGAGCGTTGTCCGAATTCTGTGGGTCGAGTTTATGGATTAACATGGGACGAAGTGTTCTCCTCGGACACTGTAGTGACAGGTATATTACTTTACAATAATCTTCCTACACGAGTACTATTTAATTTTGGTTCCATAAGTAGTTTTGTATCGGTGAGCTTCACCAAGGAACACGAATTCACTCAGATACCGTTAGGCCTAAAGCTTTGTGTCAGTACCGCATCGGGCATGGACTTGCCTGCTAACTAAGTTTGTCGCGATGGTTGCATTTACATCAAAGGAAGAAAATAATCGCTCGATGCGATAGTCCTGGACATCAGGGATTACGGTATTATTCTGGAGATGGATTTGCTCGGCGCTTTTTCGACTACCATTGATTGTGCAAAAATGAAAGCCGTGTTTTGTCTACCTGGCGAGACCAATTTTTTTTACGTGTGCAGTCCAGCTTCGAGAGCATCAAATGCTTGTATGATAATTTCTGCAATATCTGCTCAATAGATAATATATTCTGACTGTGAAGGGTACTTGGTGTTCGTTCGAGAAACTCAGCGAGATTGTGCAAACGTAGAGTCTACTTCCGTTTTGGCAGAATTTCCTGATATGTTTCTAGAAGAGTTGCCCTACATGTCGCCCGACCGAGAGATAGAGGTCACTATATATACATTTTCAAATACTCGGCCGATTTCTAAAGATCTGTATCAAATGGCCCCTATGAAACTGAAAGAGATGAAGGTCCTACTCCAAGAACTGCTCGATCGTAGGTATATCCGTCCGAGTGTATCTCTGTGGGGCGCACCGATACTGTTTGGGAAGGAAAAAGATGGTTAAATGCGGCACTGCATAGACTACCGAGAGTTGAATAAATTCACCATTCGAAACAAACATCCCCTTCCCAGAATAAATCCATCATTCTCTAAAATCAATTTTTGTTCGGGCTACTACCAACTGAAGATCAAGCTAGACGACGTACCAAGTCAGCCTTCTGCACTCTCTATGGCTACTATAAATTCTTAGTTATGCCGTTTGGATTGACCAATGCCCCTGTCACCTTCATAGATTTGATGAATCGAGTACTTTGGTCGTACCTTGACATATTTGTAGTAGTGTTCATTGACGATATCTTGGTGTATTCGAAGAACAGAAAGGAACATAAGGAGCACTTGCGGATCGTACTTCAGACTTTTTGGGACAACAAGCTATACGTAAAACTGAGCAAGTACAAGTTTTGGCTAAGCAGTGCATTTTTTCTCGGGCAAATCATTTCTGCGGGAGGCATCTCAGTCGATCTGAAAAAAGTTGAAGCCATCGTCGAATAAAAACAACCTGCATCATTCAGTAAAATTTGAAGCTTCCTCGGGTTAACGGGCTACTACAGACGGTTCGTTAAAGACTTTTCTAAAATTGCTTCGGCCATAACTCACCTCAATCAGAAATGTGTCACATTTGAGTGGTCTGCCGACTGTGAAGCTTTGTTTTAGGAGTTAAAGCAGCTCCTTGTCTCTGCTCTGATACTTGCACTGCCAAACGAGAATATGGGATTCCAAATCTTTAGTGACACCTCGGGCCAGGACTTGGGAGTTGTGCTCATGCAACAAAACAAAGTGATAGTTTTTGTTTCAAGATAATTAAAGCCACATGAGTGCAACTATCTGACATGATCTAGAGCTTGCGGATATTGTGTTTGTACTAAAGTTGTGGCGACATTAACTCTGTGGTGTGGCTTGCTAAATTTTCATTGACCACCAGAGCCTCAATTATTTTTTCACTCAGTCGGACCTAAACCTACGACAAAGGCGTTAGCTAAAACTGATTAAAGACTAAGACTTATTGATCAACTACACTCCAGGCAAAGAAAATGTGGTAGCGAACACGCTGAGTCAAGTATTTGCAGGATCTTTATTCGTTGCTACAAAAAGAATTGGAGAGTATGGGCATTGAGCTGCAAATTTGATATCTAGGCGGACTGATTGGGGGATAATTAGCTCAGTTACTCCTTGAACCGAGCCTGTTAGAGAATATCAAGTCTATGCAAATGAATGAGCCATTCCTGATGAAGATGTGCAAGCAAATTTTAGCAGAAAAAGCAACCGACTTTGCAGTGTATGAAAGCAGAATGTTGCCGATAAGAGAAAGATTATGTGTGCCCAACGATGCAGAACTCAGAAATGAGATCCTCACGAAAGTTTATTATATGGCCTATGTATCACATCCTGGAAGCACAAAGATGTATAAAGACCTTCACACGATCTTCTGGTAGTGTCACGCCCCAGAACCATAATACTAGAGAGCGGAGACAGACAAAGCCAGCTATGTAAACCAGAGTACTCAATACTCCGAGATACGGTCATGTCTGTCTAGACATATGAGGGTTTACTCTACAATCCAATAGTTATTCCTTGGTTAAGGGTCCTAGGTGTCTTAATCTCAAGCAAGCAAAAAGTTAAAAATATCTACGATCAACAAACATATAATAGTGAGGCGTCCCAATCTATACATACACAGATGATCATGAATCTAGTTACAAAATAAACAACTAAAAATAGTACAATATTATATGATCATCTCTAGCTATAGTCTAGAATATGTTTTATATGTAGGCCCGCCTGTTAAAATGTCAAGTTTTAAAATACGAGCTAAACATGTGATCGGTGGCTAAATGCCTTAAAAATATAAGTACAAGATCAAGTGGGTGATGAAGAAGAAACACACTCATGTCCTCGGGTGCTCTGGTGTTCACCATCTTGAGGCGGAAAATATAGAAGATCATGTGGTCTTTGTCACTACCACATTTTAGGAAAAAGGGTATTTTGGTAATTTCCTATTTAAATAAATATTGTGCATGGTAAATAATTTTTGTTGTATTATTTAATAGTTGTTGGATGTTATTTAATTATTTTGGACTTATTTTAGTAGACCCAACTAGTGCAGTTTGGACCCATGGACCAACATAAATTAAATAGTTAGATTTGGCCCATTTAGAAAGCCCATAGTTAAGGAGATAGATTAAATTAATTAAGTGATTAGACTAGAAGCTTCCTTCCTTAATTATTTCTTCATGAGAGGCCCCAAGGGGTACATTGGACATTTTACAATTGCTTGGGAGAGGGGCAAGGCCGGCCTATTAAAAGAGGGGGGAAATTTCTCTCTCCTCTCATTCTCATTCCAAATCTAGATATAGAAATTCCCACTCCCAAATTCTTTCAATTCCCATTCCAATTGTCCACCAAATTCATCCCAAATTCTTCCCAATTCACCATTAGAAAGTTGAGAAGCAAGGATCTAGAAGGAGGAAGCAAGGATCTACAAAGAGGAGTAAGGATCTATAATTTGGAAGTAAGTTCATCTCAATTGGAGGTTTCATTGGGAATCCATCTCCCAATAGGTATAATTCAGTTTTTCCCATTAAAATAGCTTCTAAATCTGAGATTTAATCATGTAAAATCAACCTATATGTATGTACTACCCATAGGACTTTGTTTTATGTTCATAGGAGACCCATGGAGAAAGTTATGGTACTTTTTGTATCAATTTTGTTGGAATTCCGAATTTACATTTTGTTGTGTGTGTCAATTGATCATATAGATCAATTGGGCATGTGCTTATGTGTTTGGGGCTTGTGTCGTGTCCATATTTGGGTACATGTGGTTCGTATCCCAACTATTTGGTGATACGTGTCATTTTGGGGGTTTCCTCCGACACGGGGCTTTGTACATGTCGTATTTTGACACGGACACATAGATCTACTTTTGATACTTTGATTTATTCATAAATATTATTTGTGACTTGTTTGTGTCCTTCGGGGTATATTTGGTTGTGTGTTGGACTCGTGTCGCATGCGTATCCTAGATCTCGTGGGATACGGTGTGAAACTTTCCAATTTGGTGTATTTATGTGTAGATCTAATTATTTATGCTTTAAATTCTTCATTTATAATTAGTAAATATATATAGATATTATATATTATTTTAGTGTATTTATTATGGTATTTATTGTAGCATAGATCTATATATTTCTATGTGTTCTAATGTGATGAATAAATATATATATGTAGCTTTCTTGCATGCAATTATATATGTACTTATGTTAATAACATAATTTATACATAAATGTTTTATAAAATATATTTATGTATTTAAATGTGTAATTATATTATTTATAATTATTATGTAATTATTTGGATATTAATGAATGTATTTTTATGTGTGCTTCTAGCCATGTAAAATACGTACATTAATATGTGCATTGTGTTTTGTAACTAATAGTATTTAATTATATATATATAAGTATATATATTTATCTAATTATTTTTATATATATATATTTTGATTTATATATATATTTGTATATATATATTTATATATATTTTTTCTGTATTTTTAGTGACAGTAGGATTAATGACAGTAGGAACTGTCATTAATTAGGCGGTTACAGCAGCAGCCGCTGTAACAGTGGCGGCGGGCTATTAATGACAGAGCCGCCACTGTCATTAATAACCCATGCAGTGAGCGGGATTCGCAGCAGCAGCGACGGATTTTTCTGTGACAGTTGAGGACTGTCACCAATCGGTGACAGCAGTGCAGTTTGCACAGCGACTTTGGCGACGGTGGTTTCAGTGACAGTAGGAACTGTCACTGAAAGCCTATTTTATTTAATTTGTATTTTTAGCTCACTGTTTTCAGTGACGATTTGGCAGATTTAATTTATATATTATATATTATATTTGTATATATATATATATGTATATATATAGGTATTTTTATGAGGTATAATACTAATAATAATATATTATTTTATTTGTATAAATATTGGTTTGTATATACATTATATTAGAGTGTATTGTATTGTATTATTAGTATACTTTGTGTGGGTATCAATTGGGATCTAAATTTGATTCCTAAATTGTTGTATTTTATTTCTATATTATTTATATAGATGTCTTGTGAGGTTGACCTTGGTTTGACCATGTTTGACTTTAGTTGACTTTAGAGTTAACCATAGTTGACTTTTAACTTAGAATTGATTTATTGACCTAGAAGTTGACTAGTTTGACTTGTTCTCTTTCCGGGACCTTGTATTAATGTGGTATTCCATATCTAGGTCTTCGAGGCACCGAGTCAGACATCTGTGAGACTTTTTATTGGACTTCAGGCGAGTACATTCTCTGATAGTTTCTCATTTATGATATCCTCTATGTTCGTTGTATCTAGTGTAGATATACATGTTTCTCTTGACACTATGGTTACATGGATTGGTATAACTGGATCTCGTCATAAGATGTTATTCCTTGGTATATGGTGTATATGGTGCAAGTATTGTTTCATTGGTTATCTTGTACATGTACAGACACCGATTTTCAGGAGGAGTCGCTCTCTTGTTGGGGAATCTAGTGCCATAGCTTACCGTGGTTGGATCTATTATACCAGTTGGGGTGGGGAGTATTAGTATAGATATGTGATCAAATCTCTATTGAATAAAGTATTGGTAAGCGAATAGTGTTGATCATGCACCGCACGTATGATTAGCCAGGCCGCATTGTATCTTGCCTAAGCCGATCACATGTTAAGCTAGTACTCACACACTTAGACATTAGTATTATTGTTTTATTGGCATATTGTTCATTATTGTATTTCTTTCCAGTATTTCCTTATTGTATATATATCTCTTGTATCTATTTTGTGCATCTTGTTTATCCACAGCTATTTACTGTTACATAGTTTTTATTATTAATTAGAACTGCTGTTAGAGATGTACTATGCTCCTTTCCTGACTGGATATATTTTTCCAGATGACACTGAGGAGTACCCTACCTATTATGGACCCCAGGATGTTGTGGGTTTAGATTCAGAGACCCTGGCTCAAGAGGGACTTATCCCAACTGAGACAGTTGACCCTGGAGTGTAGCTTTGTTGTATGATAGTATTCTTTTGTACTGGATTTGTCTCCAGCTTATTTTGTTACTCTTTGGACTCATTGATGTATTATTTTAAACTCATGAGTTGTAAGACGACTATTCTATTCTTATCTGATTCGTGCTTATTCTATCTTAGTTCTGTGATTGAGTATACTATCATTATTGGTGGTTCATTATATTAGATAGATTATCTAGACAGCGTTCTACCGCCGATTCTGCGGCGTAGGCTGGGCGTTGTTTCCGACTAGTACCCTTACCCCGGGTGCGGGTCGTGACACATTTTTGGTGGTGGCCCAGGCAGGTCTAGCTTCACAAGTATGTGATGTCGTGGTAGTGCGACAACTTAGTTGTACTACTGCGAGCCTGCGATAGGATATAAGATATAGGCTGAGGTACTCAATCACATCTAGGAAAAAAATTTTGATTCAACTATTCTCCTTTGACATTGATACTTGATCCCTTAAACTGTCCTTTCCTTGATGTCTTACATCTTGTGCCATATTGATTCTCATTCCGTCTTTTTATAAGACATACTCAGAGATACTTGCGGAGGCACGCAAGGTTGAGCGAGATCTGGGTTTGAAGACCAAGAGAGACCGTGATTCTTTTCTGGGGGCCAACGGCAGTGCAGTATCTGCCAAACGTCCTCATTTCCAGTCCAGACCTTTCCAGCAGCCACAGCAGAACCAGACTCCAGTGAGAGCGCCTTTTCACCAGGCACCTCAGCAGCAGAGACAGTTACAGCAAGCTCCATACAACTTTTGCAAGAAGCCTGGCCACATCTGGGAAGTTTGCAGGAGGAGGCTAGGAGTTTGTTTGTATTGTGGTACTGAAGGGCATCAATCAAGGGAGTATCCTCGTCGTACAGTTCAGGGAGCAGCTCCAGCTCCGAGGACACAGACGAGACCACCTGCAGCACAGCCGAGGGGACCGCTTCCGACACAGCAGCAGCGTTTTATCCAGCATCAACAGCAGGAAGGTGCTCGGCAGGGACGAGCGTTTGCTATGACCGTCGAAGAGAAGGAACCCACCGGAGATGTCATCGCAGGTTCTATTCTTCTTGATTCTATTCCAGCTTTAGCTTTGTTTGATAGTGGTGCTTCCCATAGTTTTGTATCTGTTTCTTTTGCTCTAAAGCATGGTTTGGTAGCTGAGTCTTTACTTAGGACTTACAAGATCATGACCGGGGGAGGCATTATCCTGGTTAATAATATTTGCAAGGATCGAAGAGTTACTCTGGGAGGCCGGGAGTTGAGTGCGTGTCTACTTGTAATGCCACTTTCGAGCTACGATATTGTACTTGGGATGGATTGGTTGAGTAGACACCGTGCTAGCATAGACTGTAGAGGAGGTAAAGTTTTGTTTGGTTCGCCAGGAGAGCCAGAGTTCGAGTTTGCTAGAGGAGCTGCGGAGAAAGGAGAAGGCATTATTTGTGGAGCTATGGTGGAAGACAAGGAGTTGCCGCATCCATTGATAGCAGAATTCTTGGATGTGTTTTATGAGGAATTGCCAGAATTACCACCAGATCGAGATGTTAAATTTTCTATAGATTTGGTGCCAGGTGCAGAACCAATTTTGCAGCATGTCTATAGAGTAAACAACAGCGAGCTGGTCGAGTTGAAGAAGCAGGTGGACGAATTACAGGATAAGGGATTTATCAGATCGAGTTCTTCACCATGGGGAGCCCCGGTATTGTTTGTACCGAAAAAGGATGGATCGGTGCGCATGTGCATTGATTACAGGGCTTTGAATAATCTCACTATCAAGAATAAATATCCTTTGCCACGGATTGATGATCTGTTTGATCAGTTGAGTGGTGCGAAGGTATTTTCTAAGATAGATTTGAGATCAGGCTACCATCAGGTGAAGGTGAAGCCGGAGGACATACCGAAGACTGCTTTTAGAACTCGGTATGGTTAGTTCAAGTTTATGGTGATGCCGTTTGGTTTGACTAATGCACCGGCGATATTTATGAACTTGATGAACAAGGTGTTCCAACAGTACCTTGACAAGTTCGTGGTGGATTTCATCGACGACATACTCATATACTCGAGGACACCGGAGGAGCATGAGGAGCATTTGAGGATTGTGTTGGATGTGCTGAGGAAGGAGAAGTTGTATAGAAAGTTGTCCAAATGTGAGTTTTTCCTGGACAAGGTAGAATTTTTTGGGCATGTTGTGACTGGTGATGGTATTTCAGTGGATCCGAAGAAGATTTCAGCAGTGGAATCTTGGAAGACTCCGAGTTCGGTAGCAGAGATCAGGAGTTTCTTGGGATTGGCAGGCTATTACAGGAAGTTTGTGCAAGATTTTTCGAGGATTGCCGAGCCGATGACCAGACTCACAAGGAAGGATGTGAAGTTTGTTTGGAGGGATGATTGCCAGGTTGCTTTTGAGGAGTTGAAGAAGAGGTTGACGTCTGCTCCTATTTTGACGTTGCCATCAGGGTCCGGAGGTTTCACTATTTATAGTGAAACATCGGGGAAGGGTTTAGGTTGTGTTCTTCAGCAGCATGGAAAAGTGATTGCCTATGTATCCAGGCAATTGCGTCCTCATGAAAAGAACTATCCTACCCATGATTTGGAGTTGCCAGCTGTCATATTCGCCCTGAAGTTGTGGAAATATTATTTGTATGGAGAGCGTGTGGAGATCTTCACAGACCATAAAAGCTTGAAGTACGTTTTCATGCAGAAGGAGTTGAACATGAGGCAGCGTCGGTGGTTGGAACTGATGAAGGATTTTGATATCTCTTTGTAATATCATCCTGGGAAAGCCAATGGTTGCCGATGCTTTGAGCAGGTATCCGGTAGCTATGTTCTTGACGCAGGATCGATATTTGTTGGAGGACTTGGAGAGCTTGGGCATTGAGGTGATTGTTCCTGGGTGTGCTATGCAGATGTGGGGATTACAGATACACTCAGATTTGATGGACAGGATTAAGGGAGCACAGTATGATGATGTATCTTTGAGGAGTATCAGAGCTCAAGTGAGAGCAGGATTGGAGGATGATTTTACTATTGCAGAGGATAGATCTTTTAGGCATGGAGTTAGATTGTGTGTGCCTAGTGGGGAGTTGCGAAAGAAGGTATTGCAGGAAGTGCATCGCTCTCAGTATTCCATACATCCAGGTGCTAACAAGATGTATCGGGATATGCGAGAGAGTGTGTGGTGGTATGGCATGAAGAGGGAAGTGGCACAGTTTGTATCCAGATGCTTAGTGTACCAGCAGGTGAAAGCCGAGAGGCAGAGGCCAGGAGGGTTACTTCAGCCATTACCCATTCCAGAGTGGAAGTGGGAACACATTACTATGGATTTTGTGTCCGGACTTCCACGATCTCCAGGAGGAAAAGACGCAATTTGGGTCATTGTTGATAGGTTGACCAAGTCGGCCCACTTTTTGCCTTTCAAAGTGGGTTTGTCTACGGAGAAGCTGGCAGAGATGTATGTGAGGCAGATCGTTAGGATACACGAAGTTTCCATCAGCATAGTCTCAGATCGAGATAGTCGTTTCACTTCTCATTTCTGGAGGAGTTTGCAGGAGAGTTTGGGCACTCAGCTCAAGTTCAGTACTGCATATCATCCCCAGACAGATGGGCAGTCAGAGAGGACTATCCAGACTCTCGAGGATATGTTGCGCACTTGTGTACTAGATTTCGGGGGTTCTTGGGAGGACCATCTCCATTTGGTAGAGTTTGATTACAACAACAGTTACCAGGCCAGTATAGAGATGTCACCTTTTGAAGCTCTATATGGTCGGAGGTGTCGTACTCCTTTGTCTTGGGACCATGTTGGAGAGAGAATTTTGCTTGGGCCAGAGATGGTTGTGGATGCAGCGGAGAAGGTTCATTTGATCAGAGACAGACTTCGAGTGGCGCAGGACAGACAGCGGCATTGGGTCGATAGCCATCGGAGACCTTTGGAGTTCGAGGTATAGTTTAGATTTTGTTTGTGCTTGTTCATGTTTGTTATAGAATAAGTTCTTAAGATGGTGTTTTGTTCTAGGTGGGTAGTTTGATGTTTCTGAGGATTTCTCCGACACGAGACACGATTCGCTTCGGTGGAGGCGGAAAGCTTAGTCCGCGATTCATCGGACCTTTCACTATTCTAGAGAGGGTCGGTGCAGTTGCTTATAGACTAGACTTGCCACCTGCATTGGAGGGAGTGCACAACGTGTTTCATGTGTCACAGTTGAGACGATACGTGGCAGATCCTAGTCATGTATTGGATCACTCAGAGATAGAGGTAGGCCCTACTCTTAGCTATCCATAGCAGCCAGTTGAGATTCTGGATCGGAGAGAGAAGGTGCTGAGGAACCAGACTATTTCTTTGGTACACGTCGCATGGAGGCATCACTCTCCGAGGGAGTCTACCTGGGAGAGAGAGGATGACATGCGAGAGCGTTATCCATATTTGTTTGTACCTTGAGGTATGTTATTTTCTAGTTATGTTCTGTTCATTAGTTAATTATGATTCTTTAGTTCTGTTCTGTGATTTTTTTGGGGGTAGTTTTCATCTTTAAATTTCGAGGACGAAATTATTTTAAGGAGGGTAGACTTGTCACTACCACATTTTAGGAAAAAGGGTATTTTGGTAATTTCCTATTTAAATAAATATTGTGCATGGTAAATAATTTTTGTTGTATTATTTAATAGTTGTTGGATGTTATTTAATTATTTTGGACTTATTTTAGTAGACCCAACTAGTGTAGTTTGGACCCATGGACCAACATGAATTAAATAGTTAGACTTGGCCCATTTAGAAAGCCCATAGTTAAGGAGATGGATTAAATTAATTAAGTGATTAGACTAGAAGCTTTCTTCCTTAATTATTTCTTCATGAGAGGCCCCAAGGGGTACATTGGACATTTTACAATTGCTTGGGAGAGGGGCAAGGCCGGCCTATTAAAAGAGGGGGGAAATTTCTCTCTCCTCTCATTCTCATTCCAAATCTAGATCTAGAAATTCCCACTCCCAAATTCTTTCCATTCCCATTCCAATTGTCCACCAAATTCATCCCAAATTCTTTCCAATTCACCATTAGAAAGTTGAGAAGCAAGGATCTAGAAGGAGGAAGCAAGGATCTACAAAGAGGAGCAAGGATCTATAATTTGGAAGCAAGTTCATCTCAATTGGAGGTTTCATTGGGAATCCATCTCCCAATAGGTATAATTCAGTTTTTCCTATTAAAATAGCTTCTAAATCTGAGATTTAATCATGTAAAATCAACCTATATATATGTACTACCCATAGGACTTTGTTTTATGTTCATAGGAGACCCATGGAGAAAGTTATGGTGCTTTTTGTGTCAATTTTGTTGGAATTCCAAATTTATATTTTGTTGTGTGTGTCAATTGATCATATAGATCAATTGGGCATATGCTTATGTGTTTGGGGCTTGTGTCGTGTCCATATTTGGGTACATGTGGTTCGTATCTCAACTATTTGGTGATACGTGTCATTTTGGGGGTTACCTCCGACACGGGGCTTTGTACATATCGTATTTTAACACGGACACATAGATCTACTTTTGACACTTTGATTTATTCATAAATATTATTTGTGACTTGTTTGTGTCCTTCGGGGTACATTTGGTTGTGTGTTGTACTCGTGTCGCATGCGTATCGTAGATCTAGTGGGATACGGTGTAAAACTTTCCAATTTGGTGTGTTTATGTGTAGATCTAATTATTTATGCTTTAAATTCTTTATTTATAATTAGTAAATATAAATAGATATTATATATATTATTTTAGTGTATTTATTATGGTATTTATTGTAGCATAGATCTATATATTTTTATGTGTTCTAATGTGATGAATAAATATATATATGTAGCTTTCTTGCATGCAATTATATATGTACTTATGTTAATAACATAATTTATACATAAATGTTTTATAAAATATATTTATGTGTTTAAATGTGTAATTATATTATTTATAATTATTATGTAATTATTTGGATATTAATGAATGTATTTTTATGTGTGCTTCTAGCCATGTAAAATACGTACATTAATATGTGCATTGTGTTTTGTAACTAATAGTATTTAATTGTATATATATAAGTATATATATTTATCTAATTGTTTTTATATATATATATATTTTGATTTATATATATATTTGTATATATATATTTATATATATATTTTCTGTATTTTTAGTGACAGTAGGATTAATGACAGTAGGAACTGTCATTAATTAGGCGGTTACAGCAGCAGCCGCTGTAACAGTGGCGGCGGGCTATTAATGACAGAGCCGCCACTGTCATTAATAACCCATGCAGTGAGCGGGATTCGCAGCAGCAGCGACGGATTTTTCTGTGACAGTTGAGGACTGTCACCAATGGGTGACAGCAGTGCAGTTTGCACAGCGGCTTTGGCGACGGTGGTTTCAGTGACAGTAGGAACTGTCACTGAAAGCCTATTTTATTTAATTTGTATTTTTAGCTCACTGTTTTCAGTGACGATTTGGCAGATTTAATTTATATATTATATATTATATTTATATATATATATATGTATATATATAGGTGTTTTTGTGAGGTATAATACTAATAATAATATATTATTTTATTTGTATAAATATTGGTTTGTATATACATTATATTAGAGTGTATTGTATTGTATTATTAGTATACTTTGTGTGGGTATCAATTGGGATCTAAATTTGATTCCTAAATTATTGTATTTTATTTCTATATTATTTATATAGATGTCTTGTGAGGTTGACCTTGGTTTGACCATGTTTGACTTTAGTTGACTTTAGAGTTGACCATACTTGACTTTTAACTTAGAATTGATTTATTGACCTAGAAGTTGACTAGTTTAACTTGTTCTCTTTCCGGGACCTTGTATTAATGTGGTATTCCATATCTAGGTCTTCGAGGCACCGAGTCAGACATCTGTGAGACTTTTCATTGGACTTCAGGCGAGTACATTCTCTGATAGTTTCTCATTTATGATATCCTCTATGTTCGTTGTATCTAGTGTAGATATACATGTTTCTCTTGACACTATGGTTACACGGATTGGTATATCCGGATCTCGTCATGAGATGTTATTCCTTGGTATATGGTGTATATGGTGCAAGTATTGTTTCATTGGTTATCTTGTACATGTACAGACACCAATTTTCGGGAGGAGTCGCTCTCTTCTTGGGGAATCTAATGCCATAGCATACCGTGGTTGGATCTATTATACCAGTTGGGGGTGGGGAGTATTAGTATAGATATGTGATCAAATCCCTATTGAATAAAGTATTGGTAAGCGAATAGTGTTGATCATGTACCGCACGTATGATTAGCCAGGCCGTATTGTATCTTGCCCAAGCCGATCACATGTTAAGCTAGTACTCACACACTTAGACATTAGTATTATTGTTTTATTGGCATATTGTTCATTATTGTATTTTTTTCTAGTATTTCCTTATTGTATATATATCTCTTGTATCTATTTTGTGCATCTTGTTTATCCACAGCTATTTACTGTTACATAGTTTTTATCATTAATTAGAACTGCTGTTAGAGATGTACTCTGCTCCTTTCCTGACTGGATATATTTTTTCAGATGACACTGAGGAGTACCCTACCTATTATGGACCCCAGGATGTTGTGGGTTTAGATTCAGAGACCCTGGCTCAAAAGGGACTTATCCCAACTGAGACAGTTGACCCTGGAGTGTAGCTTTGTTGTATGATAGTATTCTTTTGTACTGGATTTGTCTCCAGCTTATTTTGTTACTCTTCGGACTCATTGATGTATTATTTTAAACTCATGAGTTATATGACGACTATTCTATTCTTATCTGATTCGTGCTCATTCTATCTTAGTTCTGTGATTGAGTATACTATCATTATTGGGGGTTCATTATATTAGATAGATTATCTAGACAGCGTTCTACCGCCGATTCTGCGGCGTAGGCTGGGCGTTATTTCCGACTAGTACCCTTACCCCGGGTGCGGGTTATGACACATTTTTGGTGGTGGCCCATGCAGGTCTAGCTTCACAAGTATGTGATGTTGTGGTAGTGCGACAACTTAGTTGTACTACTGCGAGCCTGCGATAGGATATAGGATATAGGCTGAGATACTCAATTACATCTAGGAAAAAAAATTTGATTCAACTATTCTCCTTTGACTTTGATACTTGATCCCTTAAACTGTCCTTTCCTTGATGTCTTACATCTTGTGCCATATTGATTCTCATTCCGTCTTTTTATAAGAATTATCAGAGATACTTGTGGAGGCACGCAAGGTTGAGCGAGATCTGGGTTTGAAGACCAAGAGAGACCGTGATTCTTTTCTGGGGGCCAACGGCAGTGCAGTATCTGCCAAACGTCCTCATTTCTAGTCCAGACCTTTCCAGCAGCCACAGCAGAACCAGACTCCAGTGAGAGCGCCTTTTCACCAGGCACCTCAGCAGCAGAGACAGTTACAGCAAGCTCCATACAACTTTTGCAAGAAGCCTGACCATATCTGGGAAGTTTGCAGGAGGAGGCTAGGTGTTTGTTTGTATTGTGGTACTGAAGGGCATCAATCAAGGGAGTGTCCTCGTCGTGCAGTTCAGGGAGCAGCTCCAGCTCCGAGGACACAGACGAGACCACCTGCAGCACAGCCGAGGGGACCGCTTCCGACACAGCAGCAGCGTTTTGTCCAGCATCAACAGCAGGAAGGTGCTCAGCAGGTACGAGTGTTTGCTATGACCGTCGAAGAGAAGGAACCCACCGGAGATGTCATCGCAGGTTCTATTCTTCTTGATTCCATTCCAGCTTTAGCTTTGTTTGATAGTGGTGCTTCCCATAGTTTTGTATCTGTTTCTTTTTCTCTGAAGCATGGTTTGGTAGCTGAGTCTTTGCTTAGGACTTGCAAGATCATGACCGGGGGAGGCATTATCCTGGTTAATGATATTTGCAAGGATCGGAGAGTTACTCTGGGAGGCCGGGAGTTGAGTGCGTGTCTACTTGTAATGCTACTTTTGAGCTACGACATTGTACTTGGGATGGATTGGTTGAGTAGGCACCGTGCTAGCATAGACTGTAGAGGAGGTAAAGTTTTGTTTGGTTCGCCAGGAGAGCCAGAGTTCGAGTTTGCTAGAGGAGCTGCGGAGCAGGGAGAAGGCATTATTTGTGGAGCTATAGTGGAAGACAAGGAGTTGCCGCATCCATTGATAGCAGAATTCTTGGATGTGTTTCCTGAGGAATTGCCAAGATTGCCACCAGATCGAGATGTTGAATTTTCTATAGATTTGGTGCCAGGTACAGAACCAATTTTGCAGCATGTCTATAGAGTAAACAACAGCGAGCTGGTCGAGTTGAAGAAGCAGGTGGACGAATTGCAGGATAAGGGGTTTATCAGATCGAGTTCTTCACCATGGGGAGCCCCGGTATTGTTTGTACCGAAGAAGGATGGATCGGTGCGCATGTGCATTGATTACAGGGCTTTGAATAATTTCACTATCAAGAATAAATATCCTTTGCCACGGATTGATGATCTGTTTGATCAGTTGAGTGGTGCGAAGGTATTTTCTAAGATAGATTTGAGATCAGGCTACCATCAGGTGAAGGTGAAGCCGGAGGACATACCGAAGACTGCTTTTAGAACTCGGTATGGTTAGTTCGAGTTTATGGTGATGCCGTTTGGTTTGACTAATGCACTGGCGATATTTATGAACTTGATGAACAAGGTGTTCCACCAGTACCTTGACAAGTTCGTGGTGGTGTTCATCGACGACATACTCATATACTCGAGGACACCGGAGGAGCATGAGGAGCATTTGAGGATTGTGTTGGATGTGCTGAGGAAGGAGAAGTTGTATGGAAAGTTGTCCAAATGTGAGTTTTTCCTGGACAAGGTAGAATTTTTTGGGCATGTTGTGACTGGTGATGGTATTTCAGTGGATCCGAAGAAGATTTCAGCAGTGGAATCTTGGAAGACTCCGAGTTCGGTAGCAGAGATCAGGAGTTTCTTGGGATTGGCAGGCTATTACAGGAAGTTTGTGCAAGATTTTTCGAGGATTGCCGAGCCGATGACCAGACTCACAAGGAAGGATATGGAGTTTGTTTGGAGGGAGGATTGCCAGGTTGCTTTTGAGGATTTTAAGAAGAGGTTGACATCTGCTCCTATTTTGACATTGCCATCAGGGTCCGGAGGTTTCACTATTTATAGTGATGCATCGGGGAAGGGTTTAGGTTGTGTTCTTCAGCAGCATAGGAAAGTGATTGCCTATGCATCCAGGCAATTACGTCCTCATGAAAAGAACTATCCTACCCATGATTTGGAGTTGCCAGCTGTCATATTCGCCCTGAAGTTGTAGAAATATTATTTGTATGGAGAGCGTATGGAGATCTTCACAGACCACAAAAGCTTGAAGTACGTTTTCACGCAGAAGGAGTTAAACATGAGGCAGCGTCGGTGGTTGGAACTGATGAAGGATTTTGATATCTCTTTGCAATATCATCCTGAGAAAGCCAATGTAGTTGCCGATGCTTTGAGCAGGTATCCGGTAGCTATGTTCTTGACGCAGGATCGATATTTGTTGGAGGACTTGGAGAGCTTGGGCATTGAGGTAATTGTTCCTGGGTGTGCTATGCAGATGTGGGGATTACAGATACACTCAGATTTGATGGACAGGATTAAGGAAGCACAGTATGATGATGTATCTTTGAGGAGTATCAGAGCTCAAGTGAGAGCAGGATTGGAGGATGATTTTACTATTACAGAGGATAGATCTTTTAGGCATGGAGTTAGATTGTGTGTGCCTAGTGGGGAGTTGCGAGAGAAGGTGTTGCAGGAAGCGCATCGCTTTCAGTATTCCATACATCCAGGTGCTAACAAGATGTATCGGGATATGCAAGAGAGTGTGTGGTGGTATGGCATGAAGAGGGAAGTGGCACAGTTTGTATCCAGATGCTTAGTGTACCAGAAGGTGAAAGCCGAGAGGCAGAGGCCAGGAGGGTTATTTCAGCCATTACCCATTCCAGAGTGGAAGTGGGAACACATTACTATGGATTTTGTGTCCGAACTTCCACGATCTCTAGGAGGGAAAGACGCAATTTGGGTCATTGTTGATAGGTTGACCAAGTCGGCCCATTTTTTGCCTTTCAAAGTGGATTTGTCTACGGAGAAGCTGGCAGAGATGTATGTGAGGCAGATCATTAGGATACACGAAGTTCCCGGCAGCATAGTCTCAGATCGAGATAGTCATTTCACTTCTCATTTCTGGAGGAGTTTGCAGGAGAGTTTGGGCACTCAGCTCAAGTTTATTACTGCATATCATCCCCAGATAGATGGGCAGTCAGAGAGGACTATCCAGACTCTCGAGGATATGTTGCGCACTTGTGTACTAGATTTCGGGGGTTCTTGGGAGGACCATCTCCATTTGGTAGAGTTTGCTTACAACAACAGTTACCAGGCCAGTATAGAGATGTCACCTTTTGAAGCTCTATATGGTCGGAGGTGTCGTACTCCTTTGTCTTGGGACGATGTTGGAGAGAGAATTTTGCTTGGGCCAGAGATGGTTGTGGATGCAGCGGAGAAGGTTCATTTGATCAGAGACAGACTTCGAGTGGCGCAGGACAGACAGCGGCATTGGGCCGATAGCCATCGGAGACCTTTGGAGTTCGAGGTATAGTTTAGATTTTGTTTGTGCTTGTTCATGTTTGTTATAGAATAAGTTCTTAAGATGGTGTTTTGTTCTAGGTGGGTGGTTTGATGTTTCTGAGGATTTCTCCGACACGAGGCACGATTCGCTTCGGTAGAGGCGGAAAGCTTAGTCCGCGATTCATCGGACCTTTCACTATTCTAGAGAGGGTCGGTGCAGTTGCTTATAGACTAGACTTGCCACCTGCATTGGAGGGAGTGCACAACGTGTTTCATGTGTCGCAGTTGAGACGATACGTGACAGATCCTAGTCATGTATTGGATCACTCAGAGATAGAGGTAGGCCCTACTCTTAGCTATCCAGAGCAGCTAGTTGAGATTCTGGATCGGAGAGAGAAGGTGCTGAGGAACCAGACTATTCCTTTGGTACACATCGCATGGAGGCATCACTCTCCGAGGGAGTCTACCTGGGAGAGAGATGATGACATGCGAGAGCGTTATCCATATTTGTTTGTACCTTGAGGTATGTTATTTTCTAGTTATGTTCTGTTCATTAGTTAATTGTGATTCTTTAGTTCTGTTCTGTGATTTTTTTGGGGGTAGTTTTCATCTTTAAATTTCGAGGACGAAATTATTTTATGGAGGGTAGACTTGTCACTACCACATTTTAGGAAAAAGGGTATTTTGGTAATTTCCTATTTAAATAAATATTGTGCATGGTAAATAATTTTTGTTGTATTATTTAATAGTTGTTGGATGTTATTTAATTATTTTAGACTTATTTTAGTAGACCCAACTAGTGTAGTTTGGACCCATGGACCAACATGAATTAAATAGTTAGACTTGGCCCATTTAGAAAGCCCATAGTTAAGGAGATGGATTAAATTAATTAAGTGATTAGACTAGAAGCTTCCTTCCTTGATTATTTCTTCATGAGAGGCCCCAAGGGGTACATTGGACATTTTACAATTGCTTGGGAGAGGGGCAAGGCCGGCCTATTAAAAGAGGGGGGAAATTTCTCTCTCCTCTCATTCTCATTCCAAATCTAGATCTAGAAATTTCTACTCCCAAATTCTTTCCATTTCCATTCCAATTATCCACCAAATTCATCCCAAATTCTTCCCAATTCACCATTAGAAAGTTGAGAAGCAAGGATCTAGAAAGAGGAAGCAAGGATCTACAAAGAGGAGCAAGAATCTATAATTTGGAAGCAAGTTCATCTCAATTGGAGGTTTCATTAGGAATCCATCTCCCAATAGGTATAATTCAGTTTTTCCCATTAAAATAGCTTCTAAATCTGAGATTTAATCATGTAAATCAACCTATATGTATGTACTACCCATAGGACTTTGTTTTATGTTCATAGGAGACCCATGGAGAAAGTTATGGTGCTTTTTGTGTCAATTTTGTTGGAATTCCGAATTTACATTTTGTTGTGTGTGTCAATTGATCATATAGATCAATTGGGCATGTGCTTATGTGTTTGGGGCTTGTGTCGTATCAATATTTGGGTACATGTGGTTCGTATCCCAACTATTTGGTGATACGTGTCATTTTGGGGGTTTCCTCCGACACGGGGCTTTGTACATGTCGTATTTTGACACGGACACATAGATCTACTTTTGACACTTTGATTTATTCATAATATTATTTGTGACTTGTTTGTGTCCTTCAGGGTACATTTGGTTGTGTGTTGGACTCGTGTCGCATGCGTATCCTAGATCTAGTGGGATACAGTGTGAAACTTTCCAATTTGGTGTATTTATGTGTAGATCTAATTATTTATGCTTTAAATTCTTCATTTATAATTAGTAAATATATATAGATATTATATATTATTTTAGTGTATTTATTATGGTATTTATTGTAGCATAGATCTATATATTTCTATGTGTTCTAATATGATGAATAAATATATATATATGTAACTTTCTTGCATGCAATTATATATGTACTTATGTTAATAACATAATTTATACATAAATGTTTTATAAAATATATTTATGTGTTTAAATGTGTAATTATATTATTTATAATTATTATGTAATTATTTGGATATTAATGAATGTATTTTTATGTGTGCTTCTAGCCATGTAAAATACGTACATTAATATGTGCATTATATTTTGTAACTAATAGTATTTAATTGTATATATATAAGTATATATATTTATCTAATTGTTTTTATATATATATTTTGATTTATATATATATTTGTATATATATATATTTATATATATATATATTTTGTATTTTTAGTGACAGTAGGATTAATGACAGTAGGAACTGTCATTAATTAGGCGGTTACAGCAGCAGCCGCTGTAACAGTGGCGGCGGGCTATTAATGACAGAGCCGCCACTGTCATTAATAACCCATGCAGTGAGAGGGATTCGCAGCAGCAGCGACGGATTTTTCTGTGACAGTTGAGGACTGTCACCAATGGGTGACAGCAGTGCAGTTTGCACAGCGGCTTTGGCGACGGTGGTTTCAGTGACAGTAGGAACTGTCACTGAAAGCCTATTTTATTTAATTTGTATTTTTAGCTCACTGTTTTCAGTGACGATTTGGCAGATTTAATTTATATATTATATATTATATTTGTATATATATATATGTATATATATAGGTGTTTTTGTGAGGTATAATACTAATAATAATATATTATTTTATTTGTATAAATATTGGTTTGTATATACATTATATTAGAGTGTATTGTATTGTATTATTAGTATACTTTGTGTGGGTATCAATTGGGATCTAAATTTGATTCCTAAATTATTGTATTTTATTTCTATATTATTTATATAGATGTCTTGTGAGGTTGACCTTGGTTTGACCATGTTTGACTTTAGTTGACTTTAGAGTTGACCATAGTTGACTTTTAACTTAGAATTGATTTATTGACCTAGAAGTTGACTAGTTTGACTTGTTCTCTTTCCGGAACCTTGTATTAATGTGGTATTCCATATCTAGGTCTTCGAGGCACCGAGTCAGACATCTGTGAGACTTTTTATTGGACTTCAGGCGAGTACATTCTCTGATAGTTTCTTATTTATGATATCCTCTATGTTCGTTGTATATAGTGTAGATATACATATTTCTCTTGACACTATGGTTACACGGATTGGTATATCCGGATCTCGTCATGAGATGTTATTCCTTGGTATATGGTGTATATGGTGCAAGTATTATTTTATTGGTTATCTTGTACATGTACAGACACCAATTTTCGGGAGGAGTCGCTCTCTTCTTGGGGAATCTAGTGCCATAGCATACCGTGGTTGGATCTATTATACCAGTTGGGGGTGGGGAGTATTAGTATAGATATGTGATCAAATCCCTATTGAATAAAGTATTGGTAAGCGAATAGTGTTGATCATGCACCGCACGTATGATTAGCCAGGCCGCATTGTATCTTGCCCAAGCCGATCATATGTTAAGCTAGTACTCACACACTTAGACATTAGTATTATTGTTTTATTGGCATATTGTTCATTATTGTATTTCTTTCCAGTATTTTCTTATTGTATATATATCTCTTGTATCTATTTTGTGCATCTTGTTTATCCACAGCTATTTACTGTTACATAGTTTTTATCATTAATTAGAACTGCTGTTAGAGATGTACTCTACTCCTTTTCTGACTGGATATATTTTTCCAGATGACACTGAGGAGTACCCTACCTATTATGGACCCCAGGATGTGGTGGGTTTAGATTCAGAGACCCTGGCTCAAGAGGGACTTATCCCAACTGAGACAGTTGACCCTGGAGTGTAGCTTTGTTGTATGATAGTATTCTTTTGTACTGGATTTGTCTCCAGCTTATTTTGTTACTCTTCGGACTCATTGATGTATTATTTTAAACTCATGAGTTGTATGACGACTATTCTATTCTTATCTGATTCGTGCTTATTCTATCTTAGTTTTGTGATTGAGTATACTATCATTATTGGTGGTTCATTATATTAGATAGATTATCTAGACAGCGTTCTACCGTCGATTCTGCGGCGTAGGCTGGGCGTTGTTTCCGACTAGTACCCTTACCCCGGGTGCGGGTCGTGACAGTCTTGCTCCAAAATTTGGCCATACAAAACCAGTGGGGTCAGACCCCAAAATAGCAAGTACCACAAGGGATCCAACTTAGGAACTAAAACTAGCATGTAGAAAAATTATTAAGAAATAGCACAAGGAACAGCTAAATAAGTGCAGCAAGTAAAATAATAGTTAAACAGTTTTGGAGTATTTAAACAAGGTTATCTGAAATCAGTACTCAGGTTACAGTCTCCAGATCAGTTGTTAAATAAATCAGGACATGACTAGACTAGACTAGACGAGAAATCCAGCAATCATGGCTAATCATGCCCTATGGCTTGTTATCATTAGCTAACTAGGGTTTTCACAATCTTAGTTACTAACATATACAGTTTGAGATTTCATATAACCACATACCCTGCAGACTATCCGGGTTATCCAGGCATAAGGGTACATAGAATAGATTATATCAGGTATAATAATTTATAAGAAAATACAATACTCGATAGTGTGCTGGAAGTGTGTCCCTCACGATGGAGAGCTCCAAATCGATCAGATGTCGCTGGGATACCGGGATTACATGTAGCCATACAATCTTTTTAGATGATTATAATACATTATTCTAGTTGTTATCCTGGGCAAGTTATGAGAAATTTCTGACTGTGGTGCTCAGGAATTTGGCTTAGACATGATACAGGACAGGACAGTAGCTTGACAAGTACATTTAGGACGGGAGTGTGAGACTCATCTCACAGTATTCATATTTTATGCGGATACATATTTTTATTCTATTTTTTGCATTATATTGATTCTCGAGAAAGCTCAGAAATTCTTAAAATTGAAACTTTACTACCTGACCGGTATACCAACGGTATACTACAGTATATCGATGGTATACTGCCCGACAAATATTTATTTTATTTTTGAGATATTTTCAAGAATTTCTTTCTAAATAGCCCTTGATTTTCTTTTCTTTTTCTTTTCACTCATACCTCTTTCTCTCTCTTCTCTTCACCATTTTTCTCTCAAGCTTGAAGCTTGGTCTTAAGACCTTGAGTGTAGTTTCTGAACCCCTTCGTGGTGGTGGACTAGAAGGTTTAGGCTTGGAGCTCGCTTTAGGCAAGTACACCTTTCCAATTTCGTGAATTTCTTTTACTTTCTCTTATTTTACTTTCTTGGAGCTTTGGTTGTTACTTTTTAGCATAGACGTGCTTTACTATTATTGTTCATATCATGATTTTTAGCCTTTTGACCGTTTCAGTTTTAATTTCTGGTAGAATTTTGTTCCGTCCCTTTTTGGTAACTCGGTAACAGAAATGGTACCGGAGTTATGACCGTGAGATTTAGTCCATATTGTGATATGAGACTTACCCTAGACTTGACTTCTTATTAGACTTGGTTCTGGTAATTTTTGAGATTTGATTTGGGTCCCAAAAATCAGACTTGACTTTAACCATGTTTATCCTTGGAAACCGGCATACCGACGGTATATCGATTTTGACCTGACTTAGATTTCTAGATATTTTATGTGAACCTTATCGGCATATAGACGGTATACTATAGTGTACCGACGGTATACTGATCTGTGTCGATATTGTTAACCGACTTCAGGATGTTTGTCTTGGCCGACATACCGACGATATACTATAGTATACCGAAGGTATACCAATTTATAGAACTTTATTTTTCAGAACCTTTCTTGCCTACTTGGAACGACATACCGATGGTATACTACAGTATACCGGTGGTATACCAATTTATTAGAATCCAGACTTGGTTTTTGTGCTCTTTCTTATCTCTAGATTTTTTCTATCTCTGGACCGGTATACCGATGGTGTACTAGACTGTACTGGCAGTATAACGATCGTGCTCTTTCTTTAGGAATTCTTGGTTTTCGTAATTTTATTTTGATTCTTCTGGCTTTTCTTGGACATGCGATGACTTGACCTAACTAGATATAAACTTACATGGCTTCAGATAACTTAACTTGATTTGGCTTTACTCGGTTTCACCTGGCTTTTCCCGGCTACATGTGATGACATGATTGACTGGACTTGACTTGGCATGACTTTACATGGCTTCACCGAACATGGCTTGACTTGGTTTCACTTGGCTTCATCTGGATAGACATGGCTTCATATTATTATACATGGCTTTATTTGGCTTCACATGGCTTTACCTGTCTTTACTTGGTTTCATATGGCTTGGTTGTTGTCGTGGCTTACATGAGTTCGTTTGTGCAATATATATTAAACTTGTATATATTACTATTAGAACTTATTTTGTTGCATCATGTCTAGGATGGATTCAGCGGAATGCCACACCCGGATTCATACAAGAAAAAGCTAAGGGTTAATAACTAGAGATTCACTTAGTACATGGCTAGAGATTTTCCTAGATTATACGCAGTCCCGGTTATTCATATAGTTATCTTGTGGAGTATCTTGTGGAGTATCCAGTGGTTTATCTTATGGAGTATCTTGAGGAGTATTCGGTGTTGGTTTGTGCGTATGGATATCCCGGACAGAATATAGGGGCATGCGATCAGAAGAAACTCTAGTATCGTGTTGTTTTATAATTATTAGTAATTAGGATTGTGATAACCCTAGTTAGTTAAAGTATCAAGCCGTACTTATATAATTTTTGTAATTTATGGATGATGGTTAGTTTAGGCTTTGCATGATCATACCTTTATTTTCTGTACTTGTTATTCTATTTTGCTTATCAGTTTAGGATATGTCTCATATTCATGTTTATAGTATTTTTTTATTATCCTGAGATCATTTATATTCAGTCTTTACTTTTAGTATTTGTATTGCTTGTGTTGTTGGTTTAAGTTCTTAGATTGTATTCATTTATGGTACTTGCTATTTGGGGTCTGACCCGACTGATTTTGCATGGCCATATCCAGTAGCAGCATCAGAGGAACTTTCATATTTTTATGAGGATGGTGACCACCCGAAACACCAGACCACTTGAGTGAGTTTTCTTACTTCACCACTCTGATGTACATTCTACTTTTGTTGGTGGTTTGCCATCGAGTACGTGTTTAGCTCATGTTTTGGTATGATCAGTTAGCCTACGAGAAATAACATGATTGACATATCCTAGGGTTGATCATGCATGACTTAGATTCTGGCTAGTTTTTTTATTTTGTGTTTACTAGCTTTATGATTATCTGTATATTATAGTTTGGGACACTTTTAGCTGATCTTATATCTTTTTATTATTTTTGTTGTTCTTGTGATAGAGAGACTAGGGATTGTTGGACCTAGGCTTGACTGTTAGTTTGTTGCAGTGACCCCTCATGTCTTACAGCTTTACCATATATACGGAGTACCGGTGTGCTCTAATTATACCTAGCTGGCCTTGTCAGTCCCGCTCTTCAGTATTCTGGTTTTGGGGTGTGACATAATTTTAGTGGTGGCCCATGTAGGTCTGTCTAGGCAAATTATGACTGTTTGAGCAGATTTGATCTAGTTTTTTCTGATATGTGGGGATTATTGTTGTTCCTAGATGACTCAATCCTAAATTATTCTCCTTGATCCCTGTTCGTTGATCTATCATGTTCTTTGATTGACTCTTGTATCCTTAACTTTCAGGGGCATTGTTCCTGTTACTATCGGCCAGATAGATCGAGTACAGCTCAAGGAGGGTCAGCATTTAGGAGCCCAGCGTATTCCTGGAGATCGGCCTCAGCATTCAGGTGCAGAGTCTAGAGTAGATCCAGAGGAAGATCGTCCGGCAGTACCGGACCAGCAGGCAGCAGCTGTGCACCCAGTTCAGCCCGACCAGCCAGAGGGTGTTGTTCGAGCCCTGATGGATGTCCTTCGAGGTTTTATGATGACCCAGCAGCACTAGAGTGATGTACTCACTCAGTCGGTCCAGACATCGTTGGAGCAAGGTGGTTCTCAGATTCAAAATTTTACGACCAGCTTCATGCGTCTCAGTCCTCCGTACTTCTATGGCACAGAGGACGCAATTTTGTCTGATGCTTGGCTGTAGGACACTGAGGCCATCCTAGAGGCAGTAGGGACTCTGGCTAGAGAGCGTGTAACAGTAGTGAGGCAACAGTTGTTGGACTTGGCTCGTGACTGGTGGGCAGCGCAGGAGGGTTCTCTCACAGCACCGATTCCATGGGCAGTTTTTAGTGAGAGATTTCAGGCAAGGTATTTTGACTCGGTGGCATGTTACGAGCTTAAGTAGAGGTTTAACAACCTCAGCCAGAAGGGCAGGACCACGACGGTTATGCGACAGTGTTTACAAGGCTTAGTCGATTTGCTTCTACTTTAGTAGCGACCGAGTTGGACAGGGCAAGGAGATTCTAGCAGGGACTCCATTTAGAGATTATCTTGGCGGTAGAGCAGTATGAGTTTCGAAACATCGACGTGGTGATGCGGGCAGCCAGGAGGTATGAGTACACATCGTAGAAGATTAGAGATTGAGTTAAGAGCCAGAAGAGGACCAATATTTCAGGAGGATCAGCATCCCAGTCATCAGCACCAGCATTTTGATCCCTGACGATTGGATCCTTGAGGAGGTCATCATTATCTCAGTAGTCTTCCCAGACGCTCCCTCAGCTGAAGCAGTCATCTTCTTCTTAGAGGTCAGTAGCAGATGGGACCAGCACCCAGAGGGCAAGGTCGATCCTTTTTGCTATCGATGGAGGAGGCTTTGGCAGCATGAGAGGTGGTAGCAGGTACCATTCTCGTCCACTTTTATTCAGCTTCAGCTTTATTTAATTTTGGTGCATCGTAATTATTTATATCAAAACGCTTTGCGACACGAGTTGGATTAGAGTATGAGTCCTTACCTGTAAGGTTGATTATACTTACTGGTAATAGTCTCGTGGGAGTAGAGAGAGTATATCCCTCATGTAGAGTTATAGTGTGCGGAAGAGAGTTTCTCGCGAGGCTGATAGAGTTTTCTATGAGCGATTATGATATCGTCCTTGGGATGGATTGGTTGAGTGCGATACACGCAACGATAGATTTCTATAGTAGCAATGTTATATTTTGTGTACCTTGTGGGGAGGTGTAAACCCCCTTATTTATTTTTATAGATGGACTAGTTTTGGGTTAAATATTTTGGTTTAGCATTAGGTAATTGAGGTTTAGAATTAAGGTTGCAGATGTCTGATTCTTTAATCAAACCCTTGGTGCACCCTACCGTTGTTGAAATATTCGGAGCCCAACAATAGCCCATAATTTCCATCTAATTGTTGCACACTTGACTTGACAAGCCAATTTAGGCGTTGGACTTTTTCGTCACTCAAAATCTCAATCCTTTGTGCTCTAATTTAATTGCACAACTTTTCGTACCCAAAATCCATTCTTTAATCCTGTGTCACGTATATGTGTCGTTGCCATCAATTTTGATACACCAAATCAACCCGTTTAGTCGGACCAATTAAAGGATCCAAGACTGACACCAAGCCTATACCTTTCATGACCTTTGTGTCACTCCAAATTAAGATCCTATGTGCCCCCATTTAATTTAAGAGCACATGACACTTTATTTTAATTAAATTGGGGATACAAACTTTGACTAATCCCAACTTAACCCCAATTTAACACAAATCCTCATTCTTTAAGCCCATGCAAAACATACAGCACCCTCTCACCCTACAAAACACTAGACACCATTTTTTACACCATTTTCCATCATTTTATGTGTTTGTGCAAATATCCAAAATTAAGAGACTTATTTGCAAATATTGTATTAGGTGTTGTCACCTCATTGGTTCAAACCAAATGAAGAAGCCCCCTCCCTTGACCGGTTCAACCCAACCCCACCCACCCCTTGTGTGAACATAATTTCCTCATGATGAATCCTAGCCACCCATTTGAATAAACTCTCATCCTCACCATCCATTCCTCACACACACCCCTATAAAACATCTCCTCACACCCTTCCCAAGAAGCAGGCTCTAATCCCAACACCTTGGAAAACCCCCACCCCCTCTCTCTCTCTCCTCCCTCCTCACAAAAACCCACAGCCATTTTATTTTCTTCTTCTTCATTTCTTCTTCTTCTCCTCTTCTTCTTCTCCACAGTACTACCCTGACCCCGGCCGAGTTCCTCCACCCGGCCACCCGCTCACCTCTTCCTTCTCCAACTTCGGCCACCCGCTCGTCACTTCCTTCTCCAGCTGTTGTCCTCACCAGCAAGAGCCCGCCCACGACTGTCTCCTCCGACGTGCCACACGACCACGACTACCCGGCCACCACCTCGAGCCACCCTCTGTCGATCCTTACCTTCATCACTACCCCACCGTGACCACCACTGCCACCACCTCGGCCGGCCTCCACCCTCCGGCCACCCTGCCTCTCCTCTTAATCATCATCAGCATCATCATCATCATCCTCCTAATCACTTCATCATCATCATCACTACCCCACCGTGACCACCACTGCCACCACCTCGGCTGGCCTCCACCCTCCGGCCACCCTGCCTCTCCTCTTAATCATCATCAGCATCATCATCATCCTAATCATTATCATCCTCCTAATCATCATTAGCATCATCATCATCCTAATCATCATCATCCTCATCACCATCATCACCCACACCACCACGACCTCCCCCTCCGGCGTGTAGCCACCGTAGCAACCACCACGTCGCCAAGGTATGCTTCTTCCCCTCTCCTTGTAGTGTATTTTATATATTGATGTGGGTTATATGCATTGAGTTTAGGGTTGTGAATGTTTTAGATTTAGTTTTAGAGTTTGCTATAATTGAGATTTTAGTATTATATATGCATGTGAGAGTTTAGGTTTAATACATGTTTAAATATGCAATTATGTTCATGGGTTGAGGATATGAAATGATGGTTGGAAATGTGATATATAATGAGGTTGGGGTTTTAAATGCTATATGAGATTTTTAGGGTTTTATACATAATGGTATATGCATTGTTGATCGGTTGTTTTAGTATATGTCATGATCCTTAAATGTTGGTCATTTATTAAGGCATGAATAAAAATAATAAATTTAATTGAGGTAAAGTTTATTATGAAATAATAGTGATTGTATATATTCGAGGGTTTAATAAATAATTAATAATTTATTTGAGGATGATATATGTCAACGTGCATGATAATGTCTGTGAAGACCAGGGTAAAATCTTAGGAATGAACATACTTGAACTACTGAACCTCGTGATGAATAAAGTAGGATTAAGGATTTGTTTGATGATATTGTACATGTGATTAATCGAATTTGATGTAACGAACCCTTAGTCAACCTTGGTCAACACTCTAGCTTCGTGTCTATGTGAGTTGTAATTGAGATTGAACATATGCTAGACGTGTGTCACACCTTATTTTAGCCACGTGATAGTCTATTGATTGAGCTTGTATCTCGTTTCTAGATACTACGGGACTTGCGGACTTGGACGTTGTACCGGAGTCCCATCTTCAGCAGCCGAATCCAGGCAAGTGTACCTTGCCACCCTGTATTTCAGTTACCAGATATTGATTGATTTATTATATGCATTATGCGTATTTTTGATTAGAATCGATACTTCACGTCCGGATCATAACCGGGTGCAGATGTTCGTCGGTAACGTCTGGTAACGAGTGATAGGTGTTCATAATACCTTGATGTACGTACCTATGTATATCATAACCCTATGACACATCTATACACTGTTATCGTTCTAGATTTCTTGTATCCTGAGACTAACAGCATGACCGAAATCTGGAACGACCTTTGGGTTGCGTCTGTTGATAGTTATTTCTGTGTGACAAGACTGCTAGATAGAGGTTCAGGTTTAGCGCACAATCGTTGACCGCTTGGAAAGGGGAAGACAGTTACTAGACGTTTGGGCTCCTCTACACGCGCCTATATATGTATATGTACTATTTCTGTAGTGATCCTCTATCTAGAGTAGTTGTATCACCCGTGTGACTCTTTGCCCAGAGCTGCGGTACGTCCCGTGTATTTTCGTGTCCGGAGCTACGGTTTTATTTTGGACAGCCCACGCATCGAAAATTGTCTTCAAACTGTGTCTCACATAGGTGGTTATTCTAGATTACACCGGTGTTTCACTTATAATTTCTGTTCTACTTTGGCATGCTGTATTTTTGTACCTTGTTACGTCCCTCTGAGGACCTGGTTCCCTGCCAGTTTTGCAGCATAGACGATTACGGAGCATTTGGAGTTGCTGAAGGAGTTGCTTGTCTTGCAGGCATTGGTACCAGGTACTCATATCATTTCTACCAACAATTATGGTTATTTTATATTATTTATTCATCTGCTGTTATAGTCTAGTTTTTATAGAATCATATTTTTTCTCGAGTCTATTCGAGTTTGTGTGTTATTGGGCGGCCGACTTTAGCACATGTAGCTCATTCTTGTGTATTTTTGTTCATTATGGATTGAGACATAGATGTTTATATTTACTGGATTTTTTAGATAGTTACCAGAAGTTTACAGCTTATATGTATTCGAGTCAGACCATAGTCTGGTCGAATGCGTAGCTGGCGTGTTGCGTATTCCTGGTCCTATGTATTTTGGGACTGGGGTGTGACATATTTTTTGGTGGCCCATGCAGGTCCGATTTAAATCGTCTTGGTCACCTGACTGTGCCAAGCGAGCCTGCAAATTAGGAATAGATATTAGAATTTATTGTTGAATAGGATCTTAATCCATAATCGATTTTAAAAACTCACTTTGTATATGATTATCGCCCTTGGACTTCCAATTTGTATTCGTTCAATTTTTGTCAATATCGTTATCATTGTTTCTCATCTCCTATTATTCGGAAAGACGAATGCTTGTGCCTGATGATTCCCTCTAGAAGAAGATCGTAGTTCAGATAACAGAAGACATGATTTGTGCAATACTCTCTGAGAAGATTGTTACCCTTAGTATGATATATTGATCGGTTCTTTTTAGAATCTGGAACTAGTGTAGAAGGTTAGCAAGAGAATTGGACCCAGTAGTACCCCACCCGTACTCGAGATAGCAGTAATTTGGGAAGTACTGGGAGCTAGAAAGATCGTTGATCCTAACCTTCTAGAAAATTTTATGGAAATGCATAGCCCGTGCTAGAAATTAGTTGTTGTATATGATAGCAATACCAAGAACAAAAATATGAACTAGAGGAGATAAAATTTTAGGCTCTCACCTGGAAGAGGATTATCAGATACCAGCAAATTCTGGCGTGTGCTTGGGTGATATGTGACTCGGGGCAATAAACGACGGAACGAAGAAATTTGAGGAATTTAATTTTAGGGAAAATTTTGAGGAGAAAAGTAATTATTCATTAGGGAAGAAATTTTTTGGAGGTTTAGTATTGTAGATAGAAAGAGAATTTATCATGAGGTTAAATCTAGACTATGACATCGTCCTAGGCATGAGTTGGTTGAGCCAATACCACGCGATGCTAGATTGTCGACATGGTTGTACTATAATTAGACCACCAGATTACCCTGAGTTTGAGTTTCTTCGAGGAGCCTGGGAGCATGGTGCCCATCTACCTTAGAGGCACACATTTCAGAAGGTAAACCGGTGTACCCCCGAATTATATCAGAGATTGAGAATGTGTTTCCAGAGGATCTTCCAGGCCTATCCCATGATAGAGAGATAGAGTTTGCTATAGAGTTGACTCCCAAAGCCGAGCCCGTTATTTTTTTCGTCTACAAACTAGCACTGAAGGAGTTGGTTGAGTTGAAGATTCAAGTAGATGATCTTTTAGACAAAGGTTTCATTCGGGCTAGTGCTTCTCCATGGGGAGCACCCATCTTATTTGTGCCGAAGAAGGACGGTACGGTACGGTTGTGTATCGATTACAGGACGTTAAATATTATAACGATAAAGAACAAGTACCCATTGTCGTACATCGATGATTTATTTGATCAGCTTAGTGGTGCATGTGTATTATCGAAGATCGATCTCAGATCCGGCTATCATCAGATCAAGGTATGGAGAGAGGACATTCCGAAGATGGCTTCTCGGATGAAGTATGGGCACTATGAGTTTTTAGTTATGCCGTTTGGTTTAACCAACGTGCCAGCAGTATTTATGAGTCTGATGAACATTATTTTCCACCAGTACTTAGATAAGTCCGTGATGGTATTTATTGATGACATCTTGGTATATTCCAAGAGCCATGAGGAGCATGAGAGACATCTCAGGATTGTGTTGGAGACGCTGAGGCAGGATAGGCTGTATGCCAAGCTCTGCAAATATAAGTTCTGCTTGGATAGAGTACCATTCCTGGGACACATAATCACCAGAGATGGACTATCACTTGACCCGGAGAAGATTATTGCAGTAGAGACGTGGCCTACCCCTACATCAGTTATAGAGATTAGAAGTTTTCTCGGACTTGCCAGATATTATCGAAAATTCATAGAAAATTGCTCGAGGATTATTGCGCCTATGACGCGACTGACGCGTAAAGGCGAGGAGTTTATCTGGACCGTAGAGTGTCATACGGCTTTCGATGAGCTAAAGAAGTGTCTCACATCAACATCGATTTTGACACATCCTTCAGGATCGGGAGGATTTGTAGTGTATAGTAATGCGTCTGGGAGAGGATTAGGATGTGTATTGATGCAACACGGCAAGGTGATAGCCTATACATCGAGACAGCTGAGAGTTCATGAGAAGAACTATCCGACGCACAATCTGGAGCTAGCTGCGGTGATATTTGTACTAAAGCTATGGCGGCACTACCTTTATGGAGAACGTGCTGAAATTTACATAGATCATAAAAGTCTGAAGTATGTCTACACTCAGAAGGAGCTCAACATGAGACAGAGGCGCTGGCTAGAGTTGATGACAGATTATGATATAGAGTTACAGTACCACCCTGGAAAGACGAATATAGTAGCAGATGCCTTAAGCAGGAAGCCCATGGCATACTTTTTGATGACTCGACGGCAATTGCTAAAGGATCTTCAGGAGCTTGGGATAGAGATTGTATTTCCAGGCATGGATGGACAGATGGCCAGTCTCGAGGTTCAGTCTATATTGGTTGAGAGGATTAGAGCAGACATGCCTACAGATGCGAGATTTCGACGACTGCGAGAGAGGACAGAGGCCGACATGCAAACGGGACTCAGGATTCATGAAGACGGAACATTGAGGTATGAAGATCGCCTATACGTTTCGAGTGGCAAGATCCGCTAGGAGTTGATGACCGAGGCTCATAGCTCAATTTATTTTATTCATCCCGGGGGTACGAAGATGTACCGAGATTTGAGACAACATTTGCGAGATTCGTGGCGAGATGTTTGATCAGTCAGCAAGTCAAGGATGAACATCAGAGGACTGTAGGACTATTGCAGCCGCTTCCCATTCTCGAGTGGAAGTGGGAACATATTACCATGGACTTCGTCACAGGATTTCCAAGGAGCCCTAGCGTGAAGGATACAGTTTGGGTTGTCGTAGACCGACTCACCAAGTCTGCATATTTTTTGCCCTTCAGAGTTGGGCAGTCTACAGAGATATTAGCTAACATGTATATTAGGCAGATAGTACGACTACATGGAGTGCCTGTCAGCATTGTATCGGATTGTGATTCCAGATTCATGTTACATTTTTGGTGGAGTATGCAGGAGAGTCTAGGCACTCTCCTCAAGTTCAGTACTGCATATCATCCACAGACCAATGGTCAGTCAGAGCGCACGATTCAGATACTAGAGGATATGTTGAGAGCGTGCATGATCGACTTTGAAGGATCTTGGGAGGACCATCTACACTTGTTGGAATTCTCCTACAACAACAACTACCAGGCCAGCAAACATATGGAACCATATGAGACACTATACGGCAGAAAGTGTAGGTCACTGGTATGTTGGAGTGACGTCGGAGAGCGTCAGATACTTTGTCCAGAGTTGGTGACACAGACAGTGGAGAAAGTAAAGCAGATTCAGAGCCACCTGCGTGCAGCACAGGACAGACAGAAGCATTGGACAGATGCGTACCGTAGACCTTTGGAGTTCAAGAAGGGTGACCATATATTTTTGAAGATATCGCCTACTCGAGGTACCATCAGATTTGGAGGCATAGGCAAGCTGAGTTTGAGGTACATCGGATATATTGACATCTTGGAACAAGTTGGCGAAGTGGCTTATCGTTTTGCATTGCCTCCACCATTAGAAGGAATGCATGACGTATTTCGTATATCACAGTTGAGGAGATACGTGGCAGACCCTAGCCACGTGCTTGATCATTCAAAGATTTCAGTCGGGCCCAGTTTATCATACGTAGAGCAGACAGTGGAGATACTCGAACGCAGTGAGAAGGCTTTAAGAGTTTAGACTATTCGACTGGTCAGGGTTGCATGGAAGCATCATTCGCCAGGCGAGTCTACCTGGGAGCGCGAGGATTCTATTCGGCAACATTTTTCGTATTTATTTGAGGACCAAGGTACGAATTTACGTACGACATTCGATTACCAGTTTACTTTTAAATTCTCGTAGCTATTATTGTGTTTTACTTTTAATTTTGGGGACAAAATTTTTCTAAGTTGGGAAGGATGTAAACCCCTTCATTTATTTTTATAGATAGACTGGTTTTGAATTAAATATTTTGGTTTAGCATCAGGTAATTGAGGTTTAGAATTAAGGTTGCAGATGTCTGATTCTTGAATCAACCCCTTGGTGCACCCTACCATTGTTGAAATATTCAGAGCCCAACAATAGCCCATAAATTTTAACTAATTATTGCACACTTGACTTGACAAGCCAATTTAGGCGCTGGACTTTTCTGTCACTCAAATCACAATCCCTTATGCTCTAATTTAATTGCACAACTTCCTATACCCAAAATCTATTTTTTAATCATGTATCGCGCACCTGTGTCGTTGCCATCAATTTTGAGATACCAACTCAACCCGTTTAGTCGGACCAATTAAAGGGTCCAAGACTGACACCAAGCCTACACCTTTCATGACCTTTATGTCACTCTAAATTGAGATCCCATGTGCCCCCATTTAATTTAAGAGCACATAACAATTTATTTTAATTAAATTGGGGATACCAACTTTGACTAATCCTAACTTAACCCCAATTTAACCCAAACCCTCATTCTTTAAGCCCATGCAAAACACACAACACCCTCTCACCCTACAAAACATCAAACACCATTTTCACACCAATTTCCATCATTTTATGTGTTTGTACAAATACGCAAAATTAAGGGGCTTATTTGTAAATATTGTATTAGGTGTCGTCACCTCATTGGTTCAAACCAAATAAAGAAGCCCCCTCCCTTGACCGGTTTAACCCAACCCCACTCTCCCCTTGTGTGAAGATAATTTCCTCATGATGAACCCTAGCCACCCATTTGAATAAACTCTCATCCTCACCACCCATCCCTCACACACACCCTTATAAAACATCTTCTCACACCCTTCCCAAGGAGCAGGCCCTAATCCCAACACCTTAGAAAACTCCCACCCCTCCCCTCTCTCTCTCCTCCCTCCTCACAAAAACCTACAGCCATTTTATTTTCTTCTTCTTCCTTTCTTCTTCTTCTTCTCCTCTTCTTCTTCTCCACAGCACTACCCCGACCCCGGCCGAGTTCCTCCACCCAGCCACCTGCTTGCCTCCTCCTTCTCCAACTCTGGACACTCACTCGTCACTTCCTTCTCCAGCTGCTGTCCTCACCAGCACAAGCTCGCCCACGACCGTCTCCTCCGACGTGCCATAAGACCACGACTACCCAGCCACCACCTCGAGCCACCCTCCGTCGATCCTCACCTTCATCACCAACTTCATCATCATCATCACTACCCCACCGTGACCACCACTGCCACCACCTCGGCCAGCCTCCACCCTCCAGCCACCTTACCTCTCCTCCTAATCATTATCAGCATCATCATCATCCTCATCACCATCATCACCCACACTACCACGACCTTCTTCTACGGTGTGTAGCCACCGCAGCAACCACCACGCCGCCAAGGTGAGCTTCTCCCCCTCTCCTTGAAGTGTGTTTTATATATTGATATGAGTTATATGCATTGAGTTTAGGGTTGTGAATGTTTTAGATTTAGTTTTAGAGTTTGCTATACATTAAGATTTTAGTGTTATATATGCATGTGAGAGTTTAGGTTTAATACATGTTTAAATATGCAATGATGTTCATGGGTTGAGGATATGAAATAATGGTTAGAAATGTGATATATAATGAGGTTGGGGTTTTAAATTCTATATGAGATTTTTAGGGTTTTATACATAATGGTATATGCATTGTTGATTAGTTGTTTTAGTATATGTCATGATCCTTAAATATTGGTTGTTTATTAAGGGATAAATAAAAATAATGAATTTAATTGAGGTGAAGTTTATTATGAAATGATAGTGATTGTATATATTTGAGGGTTTAATAAATAATTTATAATTTATTTGAGGATGATATATGTCAACGTGCATGATAATATCTATGAAGACCAGGGTAAAATCTGAGGAATGAACGTACTTGAACTACTGAACCTCGAAATGAATAAAGTAGGATTGAGGATTTGTTTGATGATATTGTACAGGTGATTAATCAGATTTGACGTAACGAACCCTTAGTCAACCTTGGTCAACCCTCTAGTTTCGTGTCTATGTGAGTTGTAACTGAGATTGAACATATGCTAGACGTGTATCACATCTTGTTTTATCCACGTGATAGTCTATTGATTGAGCTTGTATCTTGTCTCTAGGTACTACGGGACCTGCGGACTTTGACGTCGTATGAGAGCCCCATCTTCAGCAGTCGGATCCAAGCAAGTGTACCTTGCCACCCTGTATTTCAGTTACCAGATATTGATTGATTTATTATATGCATTGTGTGCATTTTTTATTAGAATCGTTACTTCACGTCCGGGTCATAACCGGGTACAGACGTTCGTCGGTAACATCTGGTAACGAGTGATAGATGTTCACAATACCTTGATGTATGTACCTGTGTATATCATAACCCTAGGACACATCCATACACTGTTATCGTGCCAGATTTCATGTATCATGAGACTGACAGCATGACCGGAATCTAGAATGACCTTAGGGTCACGTCTGTTGATAGTTATTTCTGTGTGACAAGACTGCTAGATAGAGGTTCAGGTTCAGCACACAATCGTTGACCGCTTGGAAAGGGGAAGACAGTTACTAGACGTTTGTGCTCCTCTACACGTGCTTATATATGTATATGTACTATTTCTATAGTGATCATGTATCTAGAGTAGTTATATCACCCGTGTGACTATTTGCCCGGAGCTGTGGTACGTCCCATGTGTTTTCGTGTCCGGAGCTACGGTTTTATTTTGGACAGCCCATGCATCGAACATTGTCTTCAAACTATATCTCACTTAGATTGTTATGCTAGATTACACCGGCGTTGCACTTGTACTTTCTGTTATACTTTGGTATGCTGTATTTTTATACCTTGTTACGTCCCTCTGAGGACCTGGTGCCCTGCCAGTTTTGCAACATAGACGATTACGGAGCATTTGGAGTTGCTGAAGGAGTTGCTTGTCTTACAGGCATTGGTACCAGGTACTCATATTATTTCTACCAGCAATTATGGTTATTTTATATTGTTTATTCATGTGTTGTTATAGTCTAGTATTTATAGACTCATATTTCTTCTCGAGTTTATTCGAGTTTGTGTGTTATTGGGCGGCCGACTTTAGCACATGTAGCTCATTCTTGTGTATTTCTGTTCATTATGGATTAAGACATATATGTTTATATTTACTAGATTTTTTAGGTAATTACCAGTTCTTTATGGCTTATATGTATTCGAGTCAGACCAGAGTCTGGTCGAATGCATAGCTGGCGTGTTGCGTATTCCTGGTCGTATTTTGGGACTGGGGGTGACAGGAGGAGTTCTCATTCTTGAGAGGTGTAGTAGAGTTACCGGTGATTAATTGATGATGGCAGAGGCCGAGGAGGCACAGTTTTCTAGGGTAGTTTATGAGTTTCCTGACATATTTTTTGACCTATACCAGATGTACCACTTGTTAGAGATGTAGAGTTCTACATTGATTTAATCTCGAGAGCAGATCCAGTATCGGAAAGATTTTATAAGATGTCACCATCTGAGTTGGAGATCTTGTACTGGATGATTGAGGATTTTAGAGCCAAGGGATTCATTAGAACTAGTGCATCACCTTGAGGAGCCCTGTTACTTCTTGTTAAAAAAAAGAATGGTTCATCGCATTTAGTTATTGATTATAGAATACTAAATGTAGCAACCATTAAGAACAAGTATCCCTTGCCCAGGATAGATGACTTGTTTGATCATCTCAGTGGGGCAGTTGTATTTTCTAAGATCGATTTGCGGTCTGGGTATCATCAGATCAGAGTCAGAGAGAAGGACATACCCAAGACGACATTCAGATCTAGATATGGTCATTAGGAGTTCCTAATTATGCCATTTGGAGCGACCAATGCACCAGTTATATTCATGTCTCTCATGAATAGTATCTGCATGCCTTACCTAGACCAGTTTGTGATAGTGTTTATTGATGATATCTTGATCTATAGTCAGATTGAGTAAGAGCATGAGCAGCATCTTCATGTAGTTATTCAGATTCTTCGAGAGCAGCAGTTGTATGCGAAGTTCAGCAAGTATGAGTTCTGGCTTGATTGTATCTCATTCTTGGGACATCATTTCTGGTGGAGGAGTCGAGGTGGATCCCAAGAAGGTGAAGGCTATTGAGAGTTGTCCAGTACCCCGTACAGCTTCAAATGTGCATAGTTTTTTGGGTTTATCAAGCTACTACAGACGGTTTGTGGCAGACTTTGTTAGGATCTTCGTACCCTTGAAATGGCTGACGTGTAAGGATGTAAACTTTGAGTGGTCAGATGCTTGTCAGACTTCTTTCGAGAAGCTCAAGTGGAGTTTGATTTTGGCTCCTATTCTGACACTTTCAGTGGGACCAAGTGGATTATCAGTATATTATGATGCTTCAGGAGTGGGACTAGGGTGTGTCCTTATGCAGCATGGTAGAGTGATAGCTTATGCGTCTCTACAGCTTTGAGACCATGAGAAGAGTTATCCGACGCATGATCTTGAGTTGGTAGTAGTAGTGTTTGCACTTAAGCTCGGGAGGCATTACCAATATGGTGATCGAGTGGAGATCTTTACAAACCATAGGAGGTTGAGGTATGTGTTCACACAGAAGGAACTCAACATGTGTCAGAGGAGGTGGCTCGAGTTATTGTCGGACTATGATCTTGACCTTCAGTAACATCCAGGGAAGGCCAATATCATAGCAGACACTTTAAGCAGGAGAGGAGGAGCTTACTTCTTGACGGAGTAGCGCCATATTTTAGAGGATCTGCAGGAGATGGGTATCGAGGTAGTATTACCTAGTGATATCGGTTTTATAGCGAGTCTACAGGTTCAGTCTTCTATAGTTAAGAGGATCAGAGCAGAGCAGACTGGTGATGTCATGCTTCAGCATCTCAAATCAGAGTATGAGTCAGGACGCAGAACAGAGTTGAGCATTCACGAGGATGGAACTCTCAGGTTTGGGAGTCGACTTTATGTGCCGAGAGGAGATATCCAGCAGGAGATTATATCAGAGGCCCACAGTTCTCAGTACTCAGTGCATCTAGGAGGGACGAAGTTGTATCGGGATATTCGTCAGTACTTCTGGTGGAATGGTATGAAGAGCGAGGATAGCTCAGTTCATTTTTTGGTGTTTAATCTGTCAGCAGGTGTCACGCCCCAGTCCCAAAATACGTAGGACTAGGAATACGTAACACGCCAGCCGTATATATACGAACTCCAATATCTGAAAACCATATACACACGTACGATGTACATGAATATCTAATCCACTAGTGGTAATATACTATCAACAAGTCACACACAATCTATATCTCATCCACAGCACAAATAAATAAATAAATAGGAATAAATAACTGAATATCAAATAGGAATCTCAAAGTATGATAGTCGGATGAAAACAAATCCACTGCAAATCGACTATACTAAACTACTAAAAGAGAGAAGAGATCAAAATCTAATATAAGGTAAATGACCATGAAAGAAATAGCAACTAAAATATCTCTAATAGTTGCAATGAATCAATGATACTCTGAAGATAAGACCTCCTCAGTCTGATAAGAAGCGTCAGGTCCGGGTTCGTACTCCTGTGGATACTCCTGCCCGTCTATATCTGGAAAGGGACTAGGTCCTCAGAGGGACATAACACGATACATATAAATATGCCAATAAAGTACTGAAAAATAAACATCCAATGGGGTCGCCTAACCGTCTAAGTGAATACAGTTTGAGAATAATTTTCCAACAAGTGGGCTATCTGGCTAAAATGGGATTGGCATAATTCTCTTGGAGATTCAGGGGCCTAAAAAGTATGTCGTCTTTTGAATGGCAGAGGCCGCTTGATAATATATAATATATAGTGGTCATCATGACCGCGCATCTCTGGCGGAGCATACAGGTTACACAAGGAAAGTGCAAAGGAGCCCAAATGCCTTACCTGTAGTTCTCTCCACCCTATGATCTAACCATGTCATATCCATGACACGATAGTACCTCTAAATAACTGCTAGGTCTACTAGCATGCAAAGTTTCTATCAACAGTTATCCCTATCCGTCGCACGACCTATACGTACCAGTGGCCAGCCGAGTACGCAAGTCCGTGTCCTACATGTGACTCACAATCGTGTAAGAACAGTGTCATGGCCAATGAAACATAAGAATGTCTCATGATAATGGGGTGGTCTCATAAAGTAGGTCCATATGCATATACATAATAAAAACAGAATACGACGTCATCGTCGTTGCACCCAAGTTTTCTTGGACGCGCAGTTTATATAGCAGTTAAAATAAATAAACTAAATAGACAGAAATAAATATGCATATAATATATGGAATATAAATAACAGTATAATGGCAAGGTATACTTGCATGGCAAGCAATCTGTAAAGTGTAAGCGTCCAGTTGTCAAGGACACGGGATCAGAAACTAAGGCCTCCGAATAAACATCTTTGGATGCTGAAATAAACATCACCAACGTTTCTGAAATCAGCAAGATAGCTAAAAAATACTAACATTTCGTCCAATTTGGACACAAGGGCAAAATGATAATTTTGGGTCAAAACGGAGTCCACTTGTGGTCCACTTTGCACCGAAAAATGTGTCAGGGGTAAAGGTCTCTAATTAGGATAAATTATAGGTCAAACAAATTCTAAACGTCAATATGAACTCAACGGTATGTCCAATTTTGGATTCCGGTGAGCCGAACACAATTTCGCCCAAAAAGTCAACCGTGGGGCCCACAAATAGGCGGCTTGGTCAACTGTCTCAGAATTACATAAAAATTGGGTCACAGGACTAGCATGATACCATGAGTCCAGTGGTGCAAGTTTTATCACATTCGGACGAGCGTACACTAAATGGTGCGGTGATTTGCAAAAGTCACGATACGGGGACTTTTTGCGGATACGGGTTGATTCTGACGCGCACACACGTCCAAATTAGTTTTCGTAAAAGACAACAGTCTGGGTATACCATGCGCACCTTTCAGTGCACTTGTTACACGACACGGCGGTCCCGTTTGGCGGGGCGCGCTCCGTATCATAAATTTTAAAGTTTCTAAAACAGGTTTTTCATAATTTTTAACTTAGTTTATTTCTGCCTACAACATCAAATAAAATAATATAATTGACAAAAAATAATCTAGGTTAGGTGGTCTTCACATAGCAAAAGGAATTTCTAAGTTTGGATCTCTGTGGTGGGAGATACGAGTCCGTAAACATGGGTGGTTACAACAGTTTTTCTGAGATTAAAAGTTGTCGTTTTTCTTCAACTTGGTCTCGGTTTTTACTTAGGGTTACACGTTGTTCGAAGTAAACTAATACACAGAGTAGGAAGAGGGATAGGTCGTGAACATACCGGTGAAGACGGGGTCAAATTTGGTCGAGCGATGGAGCGGGAATCAGCGTGGAAAGTAGGGTACACTGCAGCGATTCTGTCGCGATCTCTCACGGGTCACGGACGCTGGTGGCGGACGCGGTTCTTCGGCAGGTTTGCGCGGTGGCTGGGCTGCAGCGTCGGGTCATGGCTCGGTGGCTAGGTCGAGGTGGTCGGGAGTAAGGGTTTAGGGTTAGGGTTTAAATGAAGTTATATATATATAGATAGAGGGCGGGGGGAGAAGACCCGGCCGCGGGTTTCTGCTGGCAGCGGGTTGGGTTTGGGAAATAGTTTGCTGGGGCTAATGGGTTTTAGGTTAGTGAAGTTTTTTTTCCCTTTCTTTTCATTATTCTTTTCTTTTTATTCTTTCTTTTACTTACTACTAATTATATATATATATATATATATATATATATATATATATATATATATATATATATATATATATATGGTATAAAATTCCAAAAAAAATTGTTTGCACAAGCTAAAATTCTATCATTCCCTCTACAAGATTCCTAAAATAAAATAAAATAAAATAATAGCTTTGCTCCACAATTTCTAGATAAATAGCTCAATAGGAAATTAATTTAGTAAATTGTAATTTCTAATTAACTAAGGAATAATAAATTGATTTAAGTGATTAATTAAATAATTATTATATTTTAAAATTAGGGGTTTTACAGCAGGTTAAGGCTAAACATTAGAGTCTGCCAGACTACTTCATCCTTTATCGATTTTGTAGTGGAACTGGAACCATATTACTATGGAATTTGTGACCGGTCTTCCTAGATCCTCATCTGGCGGAGATGTTGTCATGCCCCAGTCCCAAAATACGTAGGACCAGATATACGTACACATGCCAGTTGTACGAACAAGTATATGAACCCAATTTAATGGACCTAACCAGTCGTAGTACGCTGTAAAATATAGCTAAGTCTCAATATAATAGGCAGATAAAATCTAGTCTCATCCACAAATATCACAGAGTAAGAAACTGAATGAATAGGTAAGTCTCAGAATACACTACAAAATATAATCTAGTGGAGAATAATCCACGAAAAATGAGTACATAAGATTACAGAAAAGAATAACTAAAAAATAAAGAAATAGACCCAAAATACTAAGCAACTATCATCCAAGATTGAATGCTCAAGGAAACTCATGTGGCTCCACCTCAAGGTCCTCGTCTGCAAAATCTCCCACTCCGTAGTCCGTCGGGTATAAGTGCTCGTCGGGATCTGGAAAAGGTACCAGGTCTTCAGAGGGACATAACAAGTATACAAAAATCGACATTCATAAAAGTAAAGAAGTAAATAATAAATAGGGTAACTAAACCATCTATGTGAAATACATTCGAGACATCTCTAGTAGCGTATGTGGGGAGAGAAATAGAAGAATCCGTCATCCCACCAGACGTTCGATAGAACTTGGGGGTACACCATTTATACCGTACAAACCATAAAAAATAGAAATCGCATACGCTCACTAGTAGATTATTCCCCTCCCAATGAACTATCCGAACCGTATACGCGGTGCAGACATGATGCAAGATGTCAATAAAATCTAGAAAACTAGACCAACACTAACTACCAACACAAGACGCAAACACACGTATCAATGGCCAGTCAATACGCTAGTCCATGCACTCACTCAATCAGTGGTCGTATTGAACAAGTGTCAGGTCAGAAGATACAATGTACCTTCATAATATACCAGATAAGTCTTCTACTCAAAGATGCGTGCACATAGCTAAATAATAAAAACTAGACATAATGTAAACTGAACAATACAATTAAACAATGTGTACTTGTCTTCCAAGCCAAGATGTGACCACAATAAATATGGTACGGAGCTCTCCACAGAAATGTCATGAACACCAACCAATTAATTATGACACTAATTAGACTCTTATTTTCTAGTTTAAGTGAGGTTATTATCTAGTTATTAATTCTACTTTGGTTGTACATGCAAAACTATACACCAAATTATTACTAGCCATCAAACATTACCAAAAATTCTTTTTAAAGACTTTAATTATCAAAAATAATAATTCTGAAATTTTATTAAAAAATAAAAAATTTAGTGATAGGGTCATCTCCAATAAATTCTTTGAGTCCAAAATCAAGTAGAAACCAAAACAAGGTCATAACAGGTTACCGACAAGTCAATAAAACTAATTTTTAATAAACAGATAATTCTGGAATACATACTTAAATATCAAAAATAATCCATAATAATATAATTTTAGATGTAGAAAATATAGAATTTTGGTCAGGGTTTAAGTCTGTAATTGTTGGGGTCAATTTTTGTCAAAACTAGGTCAACTTGCTACCTACAACACTTAAAATTCTAATTTTTATAAATAGGAATAAATTAGAATAAATATGGTAAAATCAGTAATAAATACTATAAATACTATTTATTTTATTTATACAAAAATAATTATAATTTTACCATCTACAAGTTGATCCTATTAGGGTTTGCAGCCAAACTTGCCAGTATGCAAGCAAAAAAGGGGTGGTACATGGTTGTTGCGACATCATAGGCATCAAAATTATATTTATTTAATATAATTTTAGAATATTTATTTTCTGAAAAAATATTAATCCATCTAGAAAAAATTAGGTTGTCCATCTACTATAAAGTCCTAACAAGATCCATGGGTTACAATATGCATACATCAAGACTAGGTCAATATTATACAATAAAATATGCTCACAACTTTAATTTAATACAAATTAATAAATCTGAAATTTTTATAGAAACTGAATATATTCCCTATTAATATCATCTATATAAATATATTAACAAGAATTAAAGAGGATTTTGAAGGAGGTTTCATGCATGCACAAAAGTGTTGGGTTGAACCTCAAAATTAGGGTTCATGGGTTTGTATGGGTTCTTCATGATAGAACAATGGAGTTTGATCATCATTATATATATATATATATATATATATATATATATATATATATATATATATATATATATATATATATATATATATATATAAGATTGGAGGAAGAAGGAGGTAAAAATTACCTCAAGAAGATGTGCAAGGGAAGATCAGACTCCAATGGATGCAGTCAGCCTAGGGCTGAAGCGACCTCTTGAGGGTGGTTGGAGGTGGTGGTGAAGTTTGGAGATGATAGGGGTGAATAGGGTTAGGTTTTGGAGGAGATTAGGGTTTAAGATGAGAAGATATATATATATATATATATATATATATATATATATATATATATATATATATAGAGAGAGAGAGAGAGAGAGAGAGAGAGAGGGTCACGGCTTTGAGGAGGTGCGCTGGTTTAGGAGAGGGGTCGTGAGTTGGGCAGGAGTAGGATTAGGATGGGGGGTTTCCTAATTTGGTTGCTTAGCAAATCTAAGGTAAATCTTTGGTAGTTGGAATTTGTTTGGGCTTCTAAGGGAATAAATAATAGATAATTAATATAAAAATCTCACAAAAAATGGAGTGGCCTAATTTGGCATGGGGAACTCATGGTGGAAATTAAAATTATGGGTTGCTAATTTTGTAGGGGTTTTTGATAGAAAAACAACCAATCATAAATTATATATAAAATGTCTCTAAATTTAAATAAAAACAACTATGGTTGTTACACTAATGCCATACCAATGTTGAATGATCAAATTTTGTATCACATAAAGATCCTACGGGTTGTGTCTCCAGTTTAGGCTACTTCCTACGAAGGGCGATGTAGAATTTGGGGTCTTTCTATATCATTAATGTTCAAAGTACGGTGAAGTATCCTAATACAATAATTGGATTTAAATTAATTTTAAAATAATCAGTAATAAACACAATAATTATAGAATACACACAAAATACCTATTTTTGGGTGAGGGATTTTACAACCTACCCACCATAAAAAATTTTGTCCTCAAAATTAAGAACATGGTATGATCTAGAAAAATAATGCGGTATGTAAAGTCCATACCTGAAGACTCGCGTAAGAGAGAAAAATGCTCTAAGATCGAATCCTCCTGCTCCCAGGTCAATTCGTCCGGTGAATGATGCTTCCAAGCAACACGGACTAGTCGAATGGTCTTCCCCTTTAGCACCTTCTCTCTCCGGTCGAGAATCTCAACCGACTGCTCCTCATAAGACAAACTTGGTCTCACGGTAATCTTTGAATGATCCAGTACATGGCTAGGATCCGCCACATACCTTCTCAATTATGAGACATGGAGCACATCGTGGAAACCCTCCAAGGTCTGCAATATTGCTAGTCTGTAAGCAACCTCACCAACACTCTCCAATACGTCAAACAGTCCGATGTACCTCAGACTAAGCTTTCCTCTACCTCCAAATCTGATGGATCCTCTAGTAGAAAATATCCTCAAGAACACATGGTCTTCCGCCTTGAACTCTAGAGGTCGACGGTGAGTATCTGCCTATTGCTTTTGTCTATTTTGCGCTGCTCGAAGGTGACATTGAATCTGCTTAACCTTCTCTGCTGTGTGAGTCACCAACTCCAGTCCAAGTATATGTCTCTCGTCCATATCACTCTAACATACTGGCGATCGATACTTCCTTCCGTACTGAATGCTTGCTTGGTAGCTATTATTGTAAGAAAACTCCACCAAATGCAAGTGATCCTCCCAAGATCCTCTAAAGTCAAGCATGCATGCTCTCAACATGTTCTCCAATGTCTGAAAAGTGCGTTATGACTGTCCGTCTGTCTGCGGGTGATAAGAAGTGCTAAACTTTAATCTAGTTCCTAGGCTCTACTGCATACTCCTCCAAAAGTGTGATGTGAACCTCGAATCTTTGTCAAAAACTATGCTGACTGGCACTCCATGTAGGCATACGATCTCCTTCATATACATCTCTGCCAGAACTTTTATAGATTGCCCAACTCTAAAGAGTAAGAAGTGTGTCGCCTTAGTCAATCTATCCACAATCACCCAAACTGTATCTCAGCCAGCTGGACTTCTCGAAAAACCTGTAACGAAGTCTATGGTGATGTTCTCCCTTTTCCACTCTGGTATGGGAAGGGGTTGAAGTAGTCCTGCTGATCTCTGATATTCATCCTTAACTTGCTGACACACTAAGCACTTCACCACAAATCGTGCTATCTCTTGCTTCATCATGTGCCACTAGTAATATTGTCTCAAGTCTCTATACATCTTCGTACCTCCCGGATGAATAGAATTTCCTGAATTGTAAGCCTCCGACATTAGCTCCTGCGTAAGCTCTCCATTAGGAACATAGAGGCGATCCCCACACCTTAAATTCCTATCTTCATGTATCCTTAGCTCAGTCTTCAATCCAGCCTCAGTCCTCTGTCGAAGTCGCTGAAATCTCGCATCAGTCGGCAAAGCTACCTTGATATGCTCCACCAATAATGATTGTACTTGAATGTTCATCAACTTTACAACCTCTCCTGGCATAACCACCTCTATGCTCAGCTGCTCCAAATCATATAATAACTCCTTCAGTTTTGTCAAGAAGTACGCCATCGGTCTCCTACTCAACGCATCCGCTACTACATTAGCCTTGCCCGGATGGTACTGTAGCTTAATGTCAAAATCTGCCATCAACTCGAGCTATCATCTCTATCTCTAATTCAGACCCTTCTGATTATAGGCATACTTTAAGCTCTTATGATCTGTATAGATCTCCACAGTCTCTTCATATAAATAATGCCTCCAAAGCTTCAAAGCAAAGATCACTATTGCAAGTTCCAAGTCATGAGTGGGATAGTTCATTCCATGGATCCTTAACTGCCGAGAACCATATGCTATCACTTTATCGTGCTGCATCAAGATGCATCATAATCCTTTTTCCTGAAGCATCGCTATAAATAACAAATCCTTCCGGTCCAGTAGGTATGGTCAATATCGTTGTTGTAGTCAGGCGCTTCTTCAACTCATCAAACCCCATAAAATTGTCCACGAACCTCTGTCCAATAAAACTCCTGGTCCTTGCGGGTCAACCTTGTCATAGGCTCTGCGATCCTCGCAAAATTCTCCAGGAACCTCCAGTAATATCCGACAAGTCCTAGAAAAGTTTGGACCTCTGAGACGTTGGTTGGGGTCGGCCACATCTCTACTGCTGATATCTTAGTTGGGTCCACTGATATGCATTCTCCCGAGATAACATGCCCAAGAAAAGAAACATAATTTAGGAGAAACTCGCACTTGCTCAGCTTAGCATATAACTTATGATGTCTCATTGTTTCTAGCACCTTCCTCAAATATTCCTCGTGCTCCTCATGGCTCTTCGATTATACCAAAATATCGTCGATGAATACGACCAACTAGTCCAAGTACTGATGAAATACTCGGTTCATTAAGTTCATAAACATAGTTGGCATATTTGTTAATCCAAAGATCATTACCAAGAACTCGTAGTGACCAAAGCGAGTCCTGAAAGCCATCTTCTGAATATCCCCAAGCCTCATCTTTACTTGATGGTATCCCAATCTTAGATCAATCTTAGAAAACACCCGTGCTCCTGTCAGTTGGTTGAACAAGTCGTCAATCTGCAGCAAAGGGTAATTATTCTTGATGGTCACTGTATTAAGGGCTCTATAGTCGATGCACATGCGGACTGTTCCATCTTTCTTTAGCACAAACAAAATTGGGTCTCCCGAAGGTAATGCACTTGGCCTAAGGAATTCCTTGTCCTACAACTCTTACAACTATACCTTTAGCTCATCTAGCTCTTCTTTGCCAGCCGATACACATTAGAAGATATCGGCGCTGCTCCTAGCGCCAACTCAATAGTGAACTCGAGTTCTCTGTCCAGTGGCAGACTCGATAACTCGTCTGAAAGGACATCTGCAAATTTCTCAATAATCGGTGGTGGCACAACTTCTATTATCATACAAGTTCTACCGTACTGGCCTGCTCCCTTCTCTATAGTTCCTCTCAATAAATCAAACTCTAGCTGGCCTGGCGGCTTAAAGATAGCACTACCTCTATGGCAATCTAACACTACATGATATTGGCTAAGCCAATCCATCCCCAGCACTACGTCAAAATTTAGCATTAGGAATACCAAAAGTCGAGCTCTCATCTCCCGACCAAAAACAATAACTGAACAAGTCTTACAGGTGATAGTTACAGGCATTATTCCTCCCTGGGTAAGAATCCTCCAACTCTTAAGCAAGAGTGAAGTAGCTATTATATGCATTGTTATAAATCTAGATGATATGAATGAAAGAGTGGACCTAGAATCAAATAAAACAGTAGTAGGTACTGATCCGACTAGAATAATACCTGTAATAGACTCTCCTTCAGTCTTTTCTCCTCCCTGAGCCAGTGAAAATACATGTCCTTGCCTCTGAGCTCCTGTCTGCTATTTGGCTCTCTCGAACTGCACTGACTGCGATGCTAAAGGTGGTCCTCTCTGCTGGCCTCCTAGTGCTGGTAAACGAGGTAATCATTCTCCTTGGTTAGTTGCTCCCGATGCCGGTACTATTGACTTTTGAACTCCAACTGGAATAATAGCTCCACGCTACGGACAATCCCGAGCTTGATACTAACCCGATCCGCAAGCCAAGTAAGTCCCCAGTTTCTTCCTGCCCTCCCTTTGCACGTGCCCCTTCTTACCACAGAAATGACAAGTCGGAGATTCTCTGAACTGGTAGGGCCCCGTCCTATGTTGTTGTTGTTGTCCCATTGGTCGTCTGATAGGCCCTCCTTGTTGTGTCTTTGCTGGTCCTTGTTGAATCCTCTCTTGATTCCCTTTGCCTTTACTGATGGCCTCCTGAATCCTGGCCTCTGCTAATACTTCAGCATAAGAGATCCAAGACTGTGAGCTGGTATAGCGCTGAAGCTCCTGAGTCAGCCTATGATAAAATCTCTTAGCTTTCTCTAAGTCATTGGGTATCAGAATGGTACAATATCTAGTGAGGTGGCTGAACTCCAAATTGTGCTCATCAACTATCTTGTTCCCCTGCTCGAGATGGAGGAACTGGTTGTACAATGCATCCTTCACAGTAGTCAAAAAGTATTTCTTCTAAAAGTACTCCAAGAATTTCTCCCAAATCTGACGTGTACCGAGTGGACGCTCCATCGATTCCCACCAGTGATGAGCATTTCCTTCTAGCTGGGTCCTCACGCCTGTCATACATAAGTCCGTAGGCAACTGTGAAGCCTCCAATAGCTTCTTGGTGCTGGTTATCCAGGTTATGGTCTCCTCTGGGCTCTAATTACCTTTTTATGTCTTGGGGTTAATCTGTACAAAATACTTTACTGAACCAACATGCGCTTGTGGTACTAGAACTACTGCCTGAGCTGACATGGGTATTGGTGCAGCCATCCTCTCAAGTGGTGCCAGAAATCCCTACCTTATCTAGGCGGCTTCCCGTCTCTGCTCTGCCGCTTGCTGCCTCTACTTGGCAGACAGTGCGGTGGCCTGATGTCTCTGCTCCGCAGCATGTTGTCTCTGTTCCTGCATCATCATCTGAAATAATTAGAACATCTGCGTCTGGCCGTCTTGTGGTGCTGCCGGAGCTAGAAAAGCTCTATTAGGCGCCACGGAAGGAGCTGGTGGAACCGGATTGTTAGTCTGTCCATCCGGTCCCGAAAGTCAAAGAGTCCTCGAGACCTCTGCTTGCAATTGGCCATTGTTCCCTGGAGATGTGTTGCCCCCGGTAGCGACACGTCTGTTACACAAATTCATCTCTCTACAAGAAATAGACAAAGGAGTAGAAAAAGTACAAGAATCAATAATGATGCAAATATTTATTTAAATAGAACGGATTGGAAGGAAGATGAGTTATAGTCAAATATGGATGAGACCTAAAACTCTAATCCTAAGTACAGGCTCGCTCGGTACAGTTACGTAACCAAAACGGCTAACTCGAGACCTGCATGGGCCACCACTAAAAATATGTCATACCCCAGTCCCAAAATATGTAGGACCAAGTATGCGTACATATGCCAGCTGTACGAACAAGTATAGGAACTCAATTTAATGGACCTTACCAGTCGTAGTATGCTGCAAAATATAACTAAGTCTCAATATCACAGGTAGGTAAAATCTAGTCTCATCCACAAATATCACAGAGTAAGAAACTGAATGAATAGGTAAGTCTCATAATCCACTACAAAATAGAATCTAGTGGAGAACAATTCACGAAAAATGAGTACATAAGAGTACAGAAAGAATAACTAAGCAATAAAGAAATAGACCCAAAACACTAAGCAACTATCATCAAAGAATGAATGCTCAAGGAAACTCATGTGGCTCCACCTCAAGGTCCTCGTCTGCAAAATCTTTTACTCCGTAGTCCGTCAAGTACAAGTGCTCGTCGGGATCTGAAAAATGTGCCAGGTCCTCAGAGGGACATAACAAGTACACAAGAAATCGACATGCATAAAAGTAAAGCAGTAAACAATAAATAGGGTAACTAAACCATCTATGTGAAATTCACTCATGACATCTCTAGTGGCGCATGAGGGGGGAGAAATAGAAGAATCTGTTATCCCACCAGGCGTTCGATAGAACTCGGGGGTACACCATTTACACCATATAAACCATAAGAAACAGAAATCCCATACGCTCACTAGTAGATTCTCCCCTCCCAATGAACTATCTGAACCGTATACGTGGTGCAGACATAATACAAGACGTCAATAAAATCTAGAAAACTAGACCAACACTAACTACCAACACAAGACGCGAACCCACGTATCAATGGCCAATCAATACGCTAGTCCATGCACTCACTCACTCAGTGATCGTGTTGAATAGGTGTCAGGTCAGAAGATACCATGTACCTTCATAATGTACAATATAAGTCTACTACTCGAAGATGCGTTCACATAGCTAACAAATAAAAACTAGGCATAATGTAAACTGAACAATACAATTAAGCAAGGTGTACTTGCCTTCCAAGCCAAGATACGAGCACAATAAATCTGGTCCGGAGCTCTCCAAAGAAACGTCACAAACACCTATCAATTAATTATGACACTAATTAGACTCTTATTTTCTATTTTAAGTGAGGTTATTATCTAGTTATTAATTCTATTATGGTTATACATGTAAGTAACTACACACCAAATTATTATTAGCCATCAAACATTACCAAAAATTCTTTTTAAAGACTTTAATTATCAAAAATAATAATTCTGAAATTTTATTAAAAAATGAGATTTTTAGTGATAGGGTCATATCCTATAAATTCTATGAGTCCAAAATCAAATAGAAACCAAAACTAGGTCATAACAGGTTACCGACAAGTCAATAAAATCATTTTTTGATAAATAAATAATTATGGAATAAATACTTAAAAATCAGAATTAATCCATAATAATATAATTTTAGATGTAGAAAATATAAATTTTTGGTCGTGGTTTAAGTCTGAAATTGTCGGGGTCAAGTTTTGTTAAAACTAGGTCAAGTTGCTACCTACAACACCTAAAATTCTAATTTTTCTAAATAGGAATAAAATCTGAATAAATATGGTAAAATTAGTAATAAATACTATAAATACTATTTATTTTATCTATACAAAAATAATTAGGGTGTTACCATCTACAAGTTGATCCTATTAGGGTTGGCAACGAAACTTGCTAGTATGCATGCAATAAAAGGGTGGTACATGATTGTTGTGACATCATAGGCATCAAAATTATATTTATTTAATATAATTTTAGAATATATATTTTTTGGAAAAATAGTAATCCATCTAGAAAAAATTAGGTTTTTCATCTACTATTAAGTCCTAACAAGATCCATGGGTTCCAAAATGCATACATCAAGACTAGGTCAATATTATACATAAAACATGCTCACAACTTTAATTTAATACAAATTAACAAATTTAGAATTTTATAAAAACTAAATATATTCCCTATTAATAACATCTATAAAAATATATTAACAAGAATTAAAGAGAATTTTGAAGGAGGTTTCATGTATGCACAAAAGTGTTGGGTTGAACCTCAAAATTAGGGTTCATGGGTTTGCATGGGTTCTTCAAGATAGAAAAATGAGTTTGATCATCATTATATTATATTATATATATATATATATATATATATATATATATATATATATATATATATATATATATATATATATATAAGAGATTAGAGAAAGAAGGAGGTAAAAATTACCTCAAGAAGATGTGCAAGGGAAGATCGGACTCCAATGGATGCAATCGGCCTAGGGCTGAAGTGGGCGGCCTCTTGAGGGTGGTTGGAGGTTGTGGTAAAGTTTGGAGATGATGGGAGTGATTAGGGTTAAGTTTTGGAGGATATTAGGGTTTAAGATGAGAAGAGATGCATATATATATATATATATATATATATAGATATATATATATATATATATATATATATATATATATATATATATATATATATATAGAGAGAGAGAGAGAGAGAGAGAGAGAGAAAGAGGGGGGGTCGCGGCTTTGAGGAGGTGCGTGGGTTTAGGAGAGGGGTCGCGGGTTGGGTAGGAATAGGATTAGGATGGGGGGTTTCCTAATTTGGTTATTTAGCAAATCTAAGCTAAATCTTTGGTAGTTAGAATTTGTTTGGGCCTCTAAGGGAATAATTAATAGACAATTAATATACAAATATCACAAAAAAGGGAGTGGCCTAATTTGGCATGGAAAACTCATGATGGAAATTAAAATTATGGGTTGCTAATTTAGTAGGGGTTTTGGATGGAAAAACAACAAATTATAAATTATATATAAAAAGTCTCTAAATTTAAATAAAAGCAACTATGGTCGTTACATTAATGACATACCAATGTTGAATGATCAAATTTTGTGTCACATGAAGATCCTACGGGTTGTGTCTCCAGTGTAGGCCACTTCTTACGAAGGACAATGTAGATTTTGGGGTCGTCCTATGTCATTAATGTTCAAACTATGGTGAAGTATCCTAATACAATAATTAGATTTAAATTAATTTTAAAATATTCAGTAATAAACACAATAATTATAGAATACACATAAAATACCTATTTTGGGTGAGGAATTTTACAGATGTTATATGGGTTATAGTGGATCAACTCACGAAGGTTACTCACTTTTTTCCTTTCAGAGTGGGCCAGTCTACAGAGCAGGTAGCTGAGATGTACATAAGGAAGATAGTCAGATTACATGGCGTACCAGTTAACATAGTCTCAGATAGAAATTCACGATTCATGTCTCATTTCAGGCAGAGCCTACATCAGAGTTTTGGTACTAGGTTAAAATTTTGTTCAGCCTACCATCCGCAGACAGACGGGCAGTATGAGCGTACTTTTCATACTTTGGAGGATATGCTTCGAGCTTGTATACTTGACTTCAGTGGATCTTGGGAGGATCACTTACATTTAGTAGAGTTCTCCTATAACAACAGCTTCCTGGCGAGCATTAAGATGGCACCCTTCGAGCTTTGTATGGTAGAAGATGCAGATCACCGTTAGCTTGGGATGACATTGACAAGAGGCAAATGCTTGGTCCAGAGATGATTGCTCAGTCGGTTGGAGTAATCAGGAAGATCAGAGAGCATCTTAGAGTGGCTCAGTATCACCAGTGTCATTGGACAGATCAGCATCTTCGTCATCTTGAGTTCTCTGTCAGCGACCATGTATTTCTGAGGATTTTGCCTACTCATGGAGTTATCAGAATTGGAGTATGGGAAAAGCTTAGTCCCAGATATATAGGTACATTCGATATTCTTGAGCGAGTTGGAGACGTATCATATTATCTAGCTCTTCCACTATCACTTTATGAGGTACATGACGTCTTTCACGTATCTCCGTTGCGCCGGTATATTCTAGACCCGAGCCATATCCTGAATCATTCTTAGTTGATCGTTGGTACCGACCTATCATATGAGGAGAGACTTATGTCTATTTTGGACTAGAGGGAGAAGGTTCTCAAGAATTGGACTATCAGATTAGTTGGAGTTGCATGGGGGCATCACTCACTAGACGAGTCAACGTGGGAGCGCGATGACGATATGCGTACTCGTTATCCATTTCACTTCGACTTGTAAGTTATACTTATTCATACACTCATATCATATCTTAGCTTGTGTATGTGATTGATTGTTAGCTTATCTGTTATGTCTGTTAATGTTTCTTAAGGAGGGGAGAATTGTGAGACTCGCCTCACAGTATTCATATTTTATGCGAATACGTATTTTTGTATTATTTATTATATTTTATTAGTTCTGGAGGAATCTCGAAAATGATAAAAATTAAAACTTTACTACCTGACCGATATACCGACGGTATACTGTCCGACAGATATTTGTTTTACTTTTCGAGATATTTTCGAGAATTTCTCTATAAATAGCCCTTGATTTTCTTTTCTTTTTATTTCTCTTTCTTTTTCTCTCTCTTCTCTTCACCATTTTTCTCTCGAGCTTGGAGCTTGGTCTTGAGACCTGTAGTGTGGTTTTTGAACCTCTTCATGGTGGTAGACTAGAAAGTTTAGGCAGGGAGCTCGCTTTAGGCAAGTACATCTTGCCGATTTCGTGAACTTCTTTTACTTTCTATTATTTTACTTTTCTGAAGCTTTGGTTGTTACTTTTTAGCTTAGAAGTGCTTTATTATTGTTGTTCATATCGTGATTTCTAGCTTTTTGACCGTTTCAGTTTTGATTTCTAGTAGAATCTTATTATGTCCCTTTTTGGTAACTCGGTAACGGAAACGGTACCAGAGTTGTGACCATGAGATTTAGTTCATATTGTGATATGAGACTTATCCTAGACTTGACTTCTTATTAGACTTGGTTCTGGTAATTTTTGAGATTTGATTTGGGTCCCAGAAATTAGACTTGACTTTAACCATGTTTATCCTTGGAAACTGGCATACCAACGGTATACCGATTTTGATCGACTTAGATTTTTAGATATTTTCTGTGAACTTATCGGCATACCGGCGGTGTACTACAGTGTACCGACGGTATACCAATCCTTGCGATATTATTAACCGACTTTCGAATATTTGTCTTGGCCGGCATATCGATGGAATACTATAGTATACAGACAGTATACCGATTTATGGAACTTTATTTTCCGGAACCTTTCTTGCATACTTGGAACCGCATACCAATGGTATACTACAGTATATCGATGGTATACCGATTTGTTGGAATCCAGACTTGCTGTGTTTTTATATCTCTAGACCGATATACCAACGGTTTACTGGACTGTACCGACGGTATATCGATCGTGCTCTTTCTTTAGAAATTCTTGGTTTTTATGATTTTATTTTGATTCTTCTGGCCTTTGCTTGGACATCCGATGACTTGAACTGACTAGACATAAACTTACATGGCTTCAGATGACTTGACTTGGCTTTACTCAATTTCACTCGGCTTTGCCCGGCTACACGTGATGACATGATTGATTAGACTTGACTTGGCATGACTTTACTTCGCTTCATCGAACATGGCTTGACTTGGTTTCACTTGGCTTCATCTGGATGGACATGGCTTCACATGGTTGTACATGGCTTTATCTGGCTTCACATAGCTTTACCTGGCTTCACTTGGTTTCACATGGCTTGGTTGTTGTCGTAGCTTACATGAGTCTGTTTGTGCAATGTATATTAAACTTGTTTATATTACTATTAGAATTTGTTTTGTTGCATCATGTCTAGGATAGATTCAGCGAAATGCCATACCCGGATTCATACAAGAAAAAGCTAGGGGTTAATAACTAGAGATTCATTTAGTACATGGCTAGGGATTTTCCTAGATTACATGCAGTCCCGGTTATTCATATGGTTATCTTGTGGAGTATCTAGTAGTTTATCTTGTGGAGTATCTTGAGGAGTATCTGGTGCTGGTTTGTGCGTATGGATATCCCGGACAGACTGCAGGGGCATGCGATCAGAAGGAACTCTAGTATCATATTGTATTATAATTTTTATTAATTATGATTGTGATAACCCTAGTTAGTTAAAGTATCAAGCCGTAATTATATGATTTGTCATGATTTATGGATGATGGTTAGTTTAGGCTTTGCATGATCATACCTTTATTTTTTGTACTTATTATTCTATTTTGCTTATCAGTTCAGGATATATCTTATTTGCAGGTTTATAGTAATTTTTATTATCCTGAGATTATTTACATTCAGTCTTTACTTTCAGTATTTGTATTGCTTGTGTTGTTGGTTTAAGTACCTAGATTGGCTTCTTTTATGGTACTTGCTATTTGGGGTCTGACCCCACTGGTTTTATATGACCAGATCCAGTAGCAGCATCGGAGGATCTTCTATTTTTTCTTGAGGATGGTGACCACCTGGAGCACCAGACCACTTAAGTGAGATTTCTTACTTATCTACTATGATGTACATTCTACTTTTGTTGGCGTTTAGCCACCGAGCATGTATTTAGCTCTTGTTTTAGTTTGATCAGTTAGCCTACGGGCAATAGCATGATTGACATATGTCACGCCCCAGTCCCAAAATATTGAGGGACTGGACACGTGGCAATGGCCAGCAGCACGCACCGATGGACAAACCCAATTTAATGGATCCATCGGGGCATACTTAAGCTGTAATTCCATAGTCAGGGTTTACTAATCTCATCCACAAAATAAAGATAACAACATCAGCAAAAGAAATAAACAACAACATCCAGTTACAAGTATTTAAAAATCGGGAAACCACCCGATAATAAGTCTGTTTACACAAGTTCAATAAAACAGGAAAATAAAGAGTTTAATTAAACAGGAAATAAAGTCTATTTGCTATAATGACTGAGCATGGCGAAGCAATTGTTCAGGAGAAGTCCTCAGCAATCACCTCGTCCTCAGGTTCAGGTACTGTTCCGAGTAGTGCTCCTGTTCCGTACACCTCAGGGTAGATCTCGTCTGCTAAACCTGGGGATATAATCCATTCCAGGTCCTCAGGGGACATAGCAAGGTACAGAAATCACAAGCCAAAATAATGCAGTGCAGAAATAAAGGAACAATAGGGTAAGTAATTTAAATCAGCTAAGTGATAATGCAAGTGAGAGTTATTAGTCATACTCAGGCTGAGACTACTACAGGATCAGTGTCAAAGAAACCATAGCAGTATTTTCTCGAAGGGCCAGTACGGTACCAAAGCTCTGTGTTAAAGTCTAAGACACTTCCATTAAGTTATTATATATATATATATATATTCAGCCTTTTATATGGTAATTCTCTCCCCACCCAATGTAATTTTACGTCACAGTTCCATAATGTCTCATGTTCATGTCACGCAAGATTAAACTAATACAATCAGTCAGGATAAAATCTAAGCTTGTAAATTTGTTAAGTCATAAACCTGTATCCTATACAGAATCACCTTGAATATTTAGGAGGATTCTGTCTCATGATCTGTGTCAAGTGTCCTGGGTATAATGTACTTGATATGACAAGTACGAGAATTATAAATGTCACGATAACCATCTCTAAGTGACGTTACACAACCCCGCATACGGTGTTGGCACCCGACTATAATCGGACGCTAAGCAAGTCACACGGCCCTAGGGTTGAGCATTTACAACAATCACAAAAAAATAAATCAAGAGAAAATGAATCATTAAACTGCATTTATGGCAAGGTACACTTGCCTGGGTTTTTGGCTCCAATTGTCGCTCTAGCTTCAGCGAAGATTGCAGGCAATACACCGGTTGCTGAAATAGACATCACCATCAGATCTAAAAAATATTAATCAGCTAGGAACGCCTATCCTTGAGTCCAATTTGGAGACAAGGGCAAAAACGTTATTTTCGGGTCAAGGCGGGGTCCAGATGTAGGCCGCTTTGCACCGAAAAATGCGTCAGGGTCAAAGGTCTCAAAAATAGTCCAACTTAGTGTCAACAGATCAGGAACGATGATACGAACCCAACGGAACTTCCAAAATTGGATTCCGATGAGCCGTTCTCAAAATCGCCCGTCGGGTGGAGCCTGTGGGGCCCACGACACGCGATTTTGTCAACGTTCTCAGAATCGAACAAACTTGGCTCACAGGACTAGCGTATTGCTACGAGTCCGATGGCGCAAGTTTCGTCTCGATCCGATGTGTGTACACTAATTTACAGCGAGAACCAGAAAGGTCGAATACGGGACGATGTCCGCGGATACGCACTGATTTCGGTGTGCACGCACATCCGAATCAGCTTCTGCGAAATCCCGCACGTCCGTATCAACGACGCGCACGTATCTGTGAAGACCGCACGCGACCAAGTCGTCCCGTTTGGCGGGGCACACTCAGTTCTGGGGTAAAATAGGGCGTTGGTTTTCCTATTTTTGGATCGCGGTGTGCGATCACTACAGGGCGCGATGCCCCGAGCGGTTTGTACGGGCACCGAGGGGGTTATACAGGCTACGCGATACAACTGACGAAACTGAAATCAGAGCTACGAGCAAGAAGTTACAAGTACCTGTACAGGGTCTAAAAATAGCGAGTTTCCTCGTGTCAGACTCGTGTCCGACACGCCTAGGGTTGGGGTTTAGGGTTCCTGTGTCCGTGTCTGTTCTGGATGGAGGCGTGCGGCTCGACGGAGTCTGGCGGCGTGGCGGCACTTGTCCGGAGGCGGGCTAGGACGCGGGAAGAGGCTGAGGCGGAGGTAGGAAGAAAGGGGAGAGGGTTGACCGGAGGGGCACTCGGGGAGGCAGGCTGAACCCAGGGCGGAGGCTCGGGGGCTGTTGGGGATGGCTCACCGGATGGAGCGGTCTGGAGAGTTGGCCGGGGACGACTGTCAGGGGATTAGGTCACCGGTAGGGGCGGAGGAGGAAGAAGAGGGAGGTGGCTAGGGCTTAAATAGGAGAGATGGGGAGAAGGATCGGCGGCCGGCGAGGGGGAGCCGGAGCGGAGGGGTCGGCCGGTTGCGGGGAGAGGAAGCGGGAGCGGCGCAGGGAAGCGAACGGCCGACGACGGCGGGCGTTACCGGCGGCGGGGAGTTCAGGGGTCGGGGATCGGTTTGGGGGAGAAGAGAGGTTGCGGGTTGCGGGCGGCCGGGTCGGGTCGGGTTGCAGGGATCCGACCCGATCCGTTAAGCTAGGGCACGGGTCGGGTTTCGGGTTAATGGGTCGGGTCTGGGTTGAACCCGGATCCGACCCAATAAGGATTGGGTTTGGTTTATTTAATTAATTTAAATAGTTTTTAGGACTTTTTAAAGGCTTCCGGGGTCCAATAAATTCTCGGAAAATTATCCTATGTCAAGTTTTTTATTTTACACCATAAAATATTATTTTCATAATATTTTAATATTATTTATTATCTATTAAAAATCATTTAATAAATAAAACACTTAAATTTAATTTCAGAAAATTCCCAGAAAATTCCAAAAAATTGACAAAAATCCAAATTTAAAAATTCTTGAAAATCAGGGGGTTTACAATCTACCCCCTTAAGAGGATTGCATCCTCGCAATCAAAGAATAACCGGTCAACAGAGATGACACGGTTACAAATATTGTTCGAATCAGAAAATCAAGGGATTTAAACACATAGGGAAAGTCATTTCCCTAAGCAATGGAATTTCCCAATTATAGGAAATCTAAAAATTTACTGTTTTAGAAAACCTGGTTATCTTTCAAAAATATATCAGTTTAACATTTCTAAAACATTCTAAGTTATAAGTTCAAAATTACTAGGTTAACACTAGGTCATCAATTATTAACAAGTTAAAATTATTAGGTCAAGTCTGGGGTCACGAACCAGCAGGCACGAACTATAGCAATACTAGAAACGGAAAAACTATAAAAACTTACTCGCATTAGCTACGCCATGGTTCTGCGCGTCTCCCACAGTCATCGCAAAAACTTGGCCGTATCCTTGAGGTGGTGCTCTCTGCTGTTGCTGGGCTTGCTGGTAGGGTGCTGCTTGAAGTGCCAAGGGTGGCCTTGGTTGCTGTCCTCCTGGTGCCGGTAGAGATTGTTGGTTTGTCCTTGGTTCTCCTTCTCTGCGCTCAGGGCAATCCCTTACTGCATGCTGTCTGGATCCGCAACCTAAGCACAGTCCGAATTTACGTCTACACTCCTTCTCAACATGGCCTATCTTGCCGCAGTAGTAACAAGTAGGAAGAGTCAGGGATTTGGTTGCAGCTCCTTGTGGTGCTTGATGCAGATGAGGTTTCTTGGCAGCTTCTCCATTCGTTGCTCTGGCTGGTGCTGAGGTGGAAGACCTCTTCAGGTTGGATTCTCGTCTGATGACACGCTCCATACGTCGACCTGCAGCAAGGACGTCCGTGTACGAAGTAGGTGCGACGGATCCGATCATTCTTTGTAACTCAAATTTTAGCCCATCAAAGAACTTCTCAGCCTTTTTTTCTTCTGTTGGGATCAAGTTAGGGGCAAAACGACTCAGACGAATGAACTCAGCGTTGTACTCTTCCACCATCATAGTATCCTGAGTGAGGCGATTGACCTTGTCCCTCAGTTCTGATCGAGCGATAGCCGGAATGTACATCTCTTGAAAGAGTCTGGAGAACTCTTCCCAAGTAACTCGGTCTGGTCTGAGCTGTCTCTCTTCAGATAGCCAACAATGGTTAGCATTGTCCGTCAATTGCATTCTGACGGCAGTCATCCAACGTTCCCTTGGTAGCTCAGCTGCTTCTAATTGATGTTGTATGTTGGTGAGCCAATCATAAACTTCTGTGGGCTCTTCCTTGCCTGAGAAGGTACGGGGCTTCAGCTGGCGAAAGTCTGTGATAGAGCCCGTCGGTTGTCGTCTAGCTGGTAGGTTGGCCTGCTCCAGTGCATTTACTAGACTGTTCCTCAAGTAATCAGCCTCTCGACGATGGGCCTCATATTGGACTTGTTGCTGAGCTTGCATCATTGCGTAGAATATCTGGAACATCTGCTGTCCGTCCATTGCTTGGCCTGGTGGAAAGACAGGCATCTGTGGAGTGAACTGGGGCGGAGGTGGAATGTCATCACGCCGAAATCTAGAAGCTTGCGGATCTGCTTGGTTGCTTCGGTGAGTAGAGGTATCTCCACTCAATAGCGTCACTTCATCTTCTCCGTAGGTGACTACATCACCTATTAGTGTTCTTGCTGGAGTTCCATCATTTTCTTGTGAATCCATTACTCTGCATCAAAATAAACTATAAGTGGCGCACAAGAATCAAGGCAAGATGCAAGTCAAAAATTAGTTCGAATACGATACAGATATCAAAAACGATTCAAGCAAGTGGATGAGATCCTAAAAACTTATCCTATTCTTTATTGCAGGCCTGTTCGATCCCTAAGTTGAAACCGAACAATTTAGTCGTTGACCTGCATGGGCCACCAAAAAAACTGCCCCAGTCCCAAAATATTGAGGGACTGGACACGTGGCAATGGCCAGCAGCACGCACCGATGGAAAAACCCAATTTAATGGATCCATCGGGGCATACTTAAGCTGTAATTCCATAGTCAGGGTTTACTAATCTTATCCACAGAATAAAGATAACAACATCAGCAAAAGAAATAAACAACAACATCCAGTTACAAGTATTTAAAAATTGGGAAACCACCCGATAATAAGTCTGTTTACACAAGTTCAATAAAACAGGAAAATAAAGAGTTTAATTAAACAGAAAATAAAGTCTATTTGCTATAATGACTGAGCATGGCGAAGCAATTATTCAGGAGAAGTCCTCAGCAATCACCTCATCCTCAAGTTCAGGTACTGTTCCGAGTAGTGCTCCTGTTCCGTACACCTCAGGGTAGATCTCGTCTGCTAAACCTGGGGATATAATCCATTCCAGGTCCTCAGGGGACATAGCAAGGTACAGAAATCACAAGCCAAAATAATGCAGTGCAGAAATAAAAGAACAATAGGATAAGTAATTTAAACCAGCTAAGTGATAATGCAAGTGAGAGTTATTAGTCATACTCAGGCTGAGACTACTACAGGATCAGTGTCAAAGAAACCATAGCAGTATTTTCTCGAAGGGCCAGTACGGTACCAAAGCTCTGTGTCAGAGTCTAAGGCACTTCCATTAAGTTATTATTATATATATATATATATATATTCAGCCTTTTGTATGGTAATTCTCTCCCCACCCAATATAATCTTACGTCACAGTTCCATAATGTCTCATGTTCATGTCACGTAAGATTAAACTAATGCAATCAGTCAGGATAAAATATAAGCTTGTAAATTTTATAAGTCATAAACCTGTATCCTATACAGAATAACCTTGAATATTCAGGAAGATTCTGTCTCATGATCTGTGTCAAGTGTCCTGGGTATAATGTACTTGATATGGCAAGTACGAGAATTATAAATGTCACGATAACCATCTCTAAGTGACGTTACACAACCCCGCGTACGGTGTTGGCACCCGACTATAATCGGACGCTAAGCAAGTCACACGGCCCTAGGGTTGAGCATTTACAACAATCACAAAAAAATAAATCAAGAGAAAATAAATCATTAAACTGCATTTATGGCAAGGTACACTTGCCTGGGTTTTCGGCTCCAATTGTCGCTCTGGCTTCAGCGAGGATTGCAGGCAATACACCGGTTGCTGAAATAGACATCACCATCAGATTCAGAAAATATTAATCAGCTAGGAACGCCTGTCCTTGAGTCCAATTTGGAGACAAAGGCAAAAACGTCATTTTCGGGTCAAGGCGGGGTCCAGATGTGGGCCGCTTTGCACCGAAAAATGCGTCAGGGTCAAAGGTCTCAAAAATAGTCCAACTTAGTGTCAACAGATCAGGAACGATGATACGAACCCAACGAAACTTCCAGAATTGGATTCCGATGAGCCGTTCTCAAAATCGCCCGTCGGATGGAGCCTATGGGGCCCACGACACGCGATTTTGTCAACGTTCTCAGAATCGAACCAAACTTGGCTCACAGGACCAGCGTATTACTACGAGTCCGATGGCACAAGTTTCATCTCGATCCGAAGTGTGTACACTAAGTTATAGCGAAAACCAGAAAGATCAGATACGGGACGATATCCGCGGATACGTACTGATTCCGGTGTGCACGCACATCCGAATCAGCTTCTGTGAAATCCCGTACGTTCATATCAACGACGCGCACATATCTGTGAAGACCGCACGCGACCAAGTCATCCCGTTTGGCGGGCCGCACTCAGTTCCGGGGTGAAACAGGGCATTGATTTTCCTGTTTTTGGATCGCGGTGTGCGATCACTACAGGGCGCGATGCCCCGAGCGGTTTGCACGGGCACCGAGGGGGTTATACAGGCTACGCGATACAACTGACGGAACTAAAATCAGAGCTACGAGCAAGAAGTTACAAGTACCTGTACAGGGTCTGAAAACAGCGAGTTTCCTCGTGTCAGACTCGTGTCCGACACGCCTAGGGTTGGGGTTTAGGGTTTCTGTGTCCGGCCGAGTCTTCTGGGTCGAGTCCTGTCCTATGTCCGTGTCTGTTCTGGACAGAGGCGTGCGGCTCGACGGAGTCTGGCGGCGTAGCGGCACTTGGCCGGAGGCGGGCTGGGACGCGGGGAGAGGCTGAGGCGGAGGGAGGAAGAAAGGGGAGAGGGTTGACCGGAGGGGCACTCGGGGAGGCAGGCTGAACCCAGGGCGGAGGCTCGGGGGCTGTTGGGGATGGCTCACCGGACGGAGCGGTCTGGAGAGTTGGCCGGGGACGACGGTCAGGGGGTTAGGTCACCGGTAGGGGCGGAGGAGGAAGAAGAGGGAGGTGGCTAGGGCTTAAATAGGAGAGATGGGGAGAAGGATCGGCGGCCGGCGAGGGGGAGCCGGAGCGGAGGGGTCGGCCGGTTGCGGGGAGAGGAAGCGGGAGCGGCGCGGGGCAGCGAACGGCCGGCGACGGCGGGCGTTACCGGCGGCGGGGAGTTCAGGGGTCGGGGATCGGTTTGGGGGAGAAGAGAGGTTGCGGGTTGCGGGCGGGCGGGTCGGGTCGGGTTGCAGGGATCCGACCCGATCCGTTAAGCTAGGGCACGGGTCGGGTTTCGGGTTAATGGGTCGGGTCTGGGTTGAACCCGGATCCGACCCAATAAGGATTGGGTTTGGTTTATTTAATTAATTTAAAATAGTTTTTAGGACTTTTTAAAGGCTTCCGGGGTCCAATAAATTCTCGGAAAATTACCCTATGTCTAGTTTTTTATTTTATACCATAAAATATTATTTTCATAATATTTTAATATTATTTATTATCTATTAAAAATCATTTAATAAATAAAATACTTGAATTTAATTTCAAAAAATTCCCAGAAAATTTTAGAAAATTGACAAAAATCCAAATTTAAAAATTCTTGAAAATTAGGGGGTTTACAACATATCCTAGGGTTGATCATGTATGACTTAGATTCTGGCTAGTTTATTTATTTTGTGTTCACTAACTTCATAATCATCTGTATATTATAGTTTGGGATGCTTTCAGCTGATCTTACATCTTGTTATTATTCTTTTTGTTCTTATGATTGAGACACTAGGGATTGTTGGACCTAGGCTTGAATGTTGGTTTGTAGTAGAGACCCCTCATGTCTTACAGTTTTACCATATATACGGAGTACCTGTATGCTCTAAGTATACGTAGCTAGCCTTGTAAGTCCCGCTCTCCAGTATTCTGATTTTGGAGTGTGACAAGTAGCAAGCATATCAACCACGAGAATTTATCTTATCAATTCAAGCATTTTACTTCAAGAAATTCTAGCATGTCAAGAGTGCGCTTCATCGAGCCACTATCAGAAATATCGGTACATATCAAGTTAACTCGGTATGACGAGCTATTATCAGGAATATTAGTGCAAGTTTGGTATCGGGAGTTCAAGATTAATAGTGTCAATATAATCCATGATCAAGGAATTTTAGGTTCTTGTAAGTTGTCACACATCGGGTTATAAGCAATTTAGAGAAAGCTTGACTTCATAATAATTAAACATAATAGGCTAAAAATGGAAACAGTTAAACTATAAGAGAATAAATCATAAGAAGTTAAGCTACCACAAGTATCATAGGCACATGGGGTAAGCTTAGTCGCATGCAAGAGATGGCACATAGAAGATTTGAAACAGTTAAACCATAAAAGAATAAATCATAAGAAGTTAAGCTACCACAAGTATCATAGGCACATGGGGTAAGCTTAGTCGCATGCAAGAGATGGCACATAGAAGATTTGGCCATATGCAAGATACAAAGTTCACTCCTGGGGACAAGGTGAGTGACAGATAATAAATACAAAGTCAGAAAAGTGACTGATGTGATCGGCCGTGTCAGAGAAATGACCGATGTGACTGGTCAAGAAAGGGAGCCATAAGGAAAAGAAAAAAATCATGGAAAGTTGTGCCAAGGCGGTGCTGAGTCATGCGTTCGAAGGAAAGAGGAACGCATAGCTCTGGGCCGCATGGACGACTCAGGCGCATGCTCCTCTTGGCCGCATGAAATATTTTGAGCTCAGAAAAAAATTTATTCGTTCAAGTTCTATGCATTTGGCCAAGGGACGCATGTGCAGATTCAGTTATGCGTCCAACAATATGGTCGCATGCTAACTTGGAGCGAGAAGTTCAGGCCTCATACCAAACAGGGCACATGGAACTTCTTCGTCCCAGAACAGAAAGTTTCAGCCATGAAAAAGCTCTAATTCTGAAAACTTTTTTCTCCATGAAATCCTCATTTCAAGTCTGAATCCAGCAAGGTAAAGTTCAAAACCACAGGAAAATAAGTGCTCATCAACATGAAACTACTAGTTTTTGAAAATATCAAGTTTTAAGAGATCAAAACCAAGTAAACTCATGAACACCCAAAAACTTAGAATTTAGATCTACTCCTACCAAGTCCTCAAATTAGAAAATACCAAGAATTAAACATGTAGAGAAACTTATTAAGAACAATATAGAGCAATAAAATACAAGAAAGCTAAATAAATACAATATAGCAAGTTCTTCCTCATTAGCAAGATGTACTTGCCTAAACCAACTACTAAACTACTACCACTACTACCCAATGCACGTTCAAGGCTGGGGCTAGGGTTCGACCAAGGAGAGGAGAGGGAAAAAATGAAGAAAGAGAAAGAAATGAAGAAGAATGAGGAGGAGAGAGAAAGGGAATGCTATATATATCAAAGGGTGAGTAGCACTATTCATAATTCTAGAAATTACAAGAAGGCAGCTAGAAAAATTCATAAATCACATGAAGCAATATACAGCTATAACACACATATACCAGATAAAATATAATAATACTAAAATAGTGAGATAGGTCTCACGGGTGGCACGACATAAAAAAACATGTGGCACTCTTCATGTCATAATCCTAATTTTGTCAGTGAGCTTTAAAGGCTGAGCACCAGAGGCCGGACGGAGAGATGTAGAAGATGCAACGAAGGACTTTATTGTTGGCTTGCTAAAGACACAACAAAAAAATGACGTCGTCAGGGTTATCATCAACCGATTAACCAAGTCAGCGCATTTTATTGCCATCAAAGTTACTTGGAACATCGATCGCCTGGCTCAGATATACCTTGATGAGATAGTTTGACTACACGACATGCTAGTGTCTATCATTTTAGATCAGGACGGACAGTTATTATCATGTTTCTGGGAAAGCCTTGTCACTACCACATTCCAAAAATAGGGGTATTTTCGACTTTTTATAATATTTAATATTATGGTAGTTATAATTAATAAATTTTATGATAGTATATTTGGTTTTAAATAATTATGAGTGATGTATAATTAAATATAGTATTATATGCAGTGTTTATTTATTTTTAAGCTAGTAGACTTGACCTAGAAGCCCAGTAGATGACCACCTGTCCGAATTATAGAATTCTGGATTTTATTATTTTATCTAGAATTTAATATTTGGAGATTGTAATTAATTACCATATTTTATTTAATATTTTTGCGCATTGCCTTTGCTTCGATATTTGGAGCACTACCCTAGCTTTTGTCTTCCAACAAAATTCACAATCTTGCCCTAGACATGCCCGCCTTCCATTCTGCTATTTTTGCAACTCATAATTATGCTCTCTGTGCATTGTTTCTAGCCGCACAAAAATCGTCGCGGACGTTATTTAATAAATTCCTATTTTGTATCGTTGTGCGTTCCAATTGAAATTGGAGGCAATCTTGACCTATTTTTTGTGCGGCCCAAATTAGGGTAATGTTCTGTTCTGAGTCTTCTTCATTATTGGTATTGATGACCTGACCTAATTTTGGCCCCATGTACTCCTAATTCATTTTAGAACACAACTTGCATTTATTTCTAATTAAATTGAGGATACTATTTTAACCGATTCTGAAAATCACAATTTAATTCCAGCGCCCTGCTATTTGAGCCCACACCAAACTTACAGCGCCCCCTGACCCTACAAAACATCGGACACCAAATCGCCCGCCAAATTTTCGTCATTTTATGCGTCTGTGCAAATACCCAAATTTAAGGGGGCTAATTTGCAAATTTGCATTTTTGGTGTCAACACCCATTTGTTTAAACCAATGAGGGAGCCCTATTAATTTTTAATTAAACCTCACCCTCATTCCTCCATGAATTATATTTCCATGACCAAATCTGGGCCACTCATTCTAGGGGTTCAATCACCACCCTCCATCAACACCCTCTCTCCCTATTTATGTCATGTCACCATCAACACATTTTCCTAGAAAACCCTAATCCCCAAGCAAGCCCCCATCTCCTCTCTCCAACGTAGCCTCCGTCCCCATCCAAAATTCTTCTCTTCTTCTCTTTTCTTTTCTTCTTTCTTCCTTCTTCTTCTCCTTCCTTGTTTTTCCTTCTCTTGCATTTAAAAAAAAAAGAGGGAATCATCACCCTGATTCACTGTTCAGCAGCCATCCCGGCCGCACCCCGGCCGTTGTCCCCAGTTATTCTCGTCCCGGCGGCCTGCGCACCGCACTCCGGCGAGCAGCCGAGCAGCAACCCCACGCTCGAGTTCCCCCGCACCTCCTGTTCCTGGCGGCCCTATCCGGCGGCCGTTGGCTGCAGCTCCGGCCGCTGCTCAGTTCTCACCACCCTCCTCCCTACTGTCAATCCTCTCCGGCGGCCAACCAGCAGCCGATCCACCCGCCGACCTGCCCACTGCTCCGGCCGCCAGACGACCACGCTGCTCCGGCCCAACCGAGACCCTGACTTCCACTGGATCACCCCCGCCTGCATCCTCCTATCACCAGCCACCTCCCGTACGAGCTTTCCTCTCCTGCCGTACTCCGGTCCGTCGAGCCTCCACCGACCAGCCTTTGTAAGCTTCTCCTCTCCCTCGTCCTTCTTCCTTTTTCTTTCTTCCTGTGTATATATATTTATATATATGTGTATATATAACTATATACGTATATACGTGAGTATATATAATATATGTATATGAATAATAGTTATTTAATCAATGTGTAGGTATGTGTATTGTATTATTTTAATTATTGTTTAATACACGTATATGTATAGTATAGGTATTCAGTATATGTATGTACTCAATGTGTATGTATATTATATATATATATAATTAATCTACTTAGTATGTATGTAGGTATTTAATGTATATGTATATGTATAGCATTTAATTGATTAATATTTAATATGCATATATGTATATAAATATGTATACGTGTATTTGTGTGTGTATATGTGTATATATATATATCTATAAATATATAGTGTATTTTCTCTAATTGTATATAGTGTACGTACTATTTCGTATATGTACAAACACATATATGTATGTATTTGGTATAATTATATATTGGTAAAATATATTAATTTAATACATTTTGGTATAAATATATATGTATAGTATATGTATATATTAACATGTATATGTAATTAGGTAATTTAAATTAATGTTTAATGTGTATGTATTTGTATATATATTAATTAATGTGTATAGTATAGTGTATGTGCAATATATTGTATGTATTTGATAAATTGGTATATACATATTTAAATGATATATATTGAATATTATATTGTATTTTTTATATAGACTATGTGTATTAAATATGTAAATGTATATTATTTATTTTATTAATAATTAATTGTATAATTAAGTATAAGTATGTATTTAATTAATGCATATGTATATGTATGTATATTGGGCATTTTATAAAGTGTATAAATTTATTTATATATATATATATGTATGTTTATGTGTATTTTCTTATATTGTGCATTTAATAAAGTATACTAGTATAAATTAAATTAGTATATAGTATTGTATTTTCTCTATTTGTATATATATACGTATACAATGTGTATGTGTATATTACTATACATGTATATGGTATAATTGTTATTTTGGTATAAATATATATATGTGTATATATATTTTGTATGGGTATATGTTTAATAAAAACGTATTTTGGTATGTATATATATATATATATATATATACTTGTGTACATATAGGGTATGGGTATATTTTTATTTAATGTATACAAATGTATAAATATGTATATTCTTAAATAATGGGTGATGTATATTTTCACATAAATAAAATATTTTTCCACTTATGTACATACAGTTATACCTATTTTGTATACTTTGGAATAACCATATATATATGTATTATATTTGATTATTAATAATACGTTTAATTGGTGAATGCACTCGATAACCCTAGTTGACTAGTGCCATACCTGGCACGGCCCTGAATTCAGTATTTTTAGACTGTGTGTTAGGGTAGCACCTGATACAAGTGATATTGTGATGTGTTTTAGGACTGTTGTTTCACGCAGGGAATACTCTGGAACAGGACCCCGGTATATACCAGCTAAGGACCCAAGGCAAGTACATTCTCCGATAATTTCCAATTTCTTGATAATTTCTATAATTTCAATAATCCTGAAATATTACAACTGAATCTTTGACACTGTGCTACATGGACTAGTATAGCTTGGATCTGCAGTCATGAGATGTTATATTGATTATCGTAGTGACATTGTACACGACATATATATTAGACATCGTACATGATAAACTGGACTTGCTCGTGTATCGTGACGTGTCATGGTTGGATCCACAGTACTAGTTGGGGGCGGGGAAGTAGTTAGTAAGAAATATGATCATAACCTCTTATTGTAGTGTAGAACAATGTAAGTGTTAATCATGCTCTTCACCCATGATTAGCCAGGCCCTGTAGCTATCGTACATGTTCCCAAGCCGATCACATTTTGAAACTACTATTTCAAACACTTAGAATAGATTACAGTTCCCTATTTAAATCATATACTACATCACCCGTATATGATACTGTTCCTTGTTCTTTTCATTTTCATACATGCACTGACTATATCATATTGCCTATTGCCTGTCTCTTTACATTGCCTGTCTCTCTTTAATTTCCATTGCGTTTATTTTACTGTCTTCTCAGTAGCTAGCATCACATGTTTATTATTTTATAGTCCTTATCAATTAAATGGAACTGTTATTTGAGATTTGTACTTTGCTCCTTCCTGACTGGAAACATTTTTCCAGACTATGCCTTAGAGGACCGCTGTCCGACACTTTATGGACCATATGGTGAGTAGCTGCACTTGGGCTTGATAGTTAGTTGTGATTCCGAGAGGCCTAGCCGGAAATTACTATATTTTAGTTAGTTCTTTCAGTAGACTATTTGGTACCGGATTTGTCTCCGGCAATTTTATTGAGACTTGGATATTGTTGAGTTTGATTACTATCTTAGACTTGTGTTGTATTAAATTTTATTCCGCTATCTTATCGTGCTGTAATCCTGTGATTGAGTATGTGTCCATTTTATTGTGTCATCTGTGCCTCCTTATGGAGATTTGATGCTTGTGTGAGATTGGCTAGATAGTACCAAGACCTTGACAGCGTTCTACCGCCGATGCTGCGGCGTAGGCTGGACGTACCCACGCACTCGTGCCCCTAAACCGGGTACAGGTCGTGACACGTTTTTAGTGGTGGCCCATGCAGGTCAGACTTCGCGAGTTGTGCGATGTCGTAGTAGTGTGGCATCTTTGTTATACTATTGCGTGCCTGTGATAGGATCTAGGACATAGGATACTAGGACGAGAGCGAATACTCAATCACAATTTCTTGAGAGATTCCAGGGATGACCCTTGAGAATCTCATTATAAATTCTAATTTTAAATCCTTCGCCTTGTTTCCGTCTGTCCTCACTCATTGATATTGAGTTTGATTCCTGTTGATCAATTATTAAAATTAAAATCTTGGTACCATTGTTGGGTTTGATTCTTGTTGACCAGTTGTTAAATTTAACTCTTGGTGTCGTTGTTGAGTTTGATTTTTATTTTTTATATCGAGATGAAGTTTTACGGGCTAAAATTTACGGTATCATCTGATGACATATGTTGATGAGGACAGTGAGAAAGGTAAAACATCTACTTTGGTTATGGAACCTAGAGTTTATCGCAGCCACATTAGCTGTCGTGACGAGAACGTAGGAACCTGACTTGGATGTACATACTTTAGTTATGAAACTTAGAGTCTCTCGCAGCCATACCGGTTGGCGTGGCGAAGATTCTAGATGACATGATTATAGAGTGGCATACCTTAGTTACGGAACCTGTCGTTTATCGCATCTATGCTTACTGGCGTGGCGAGGATTCTGAGTGTCATGATTACTGATAGACGTGTATGATTATCAGGTTGTATCTTAAATTGGTTCTTAAAGTATCATCTCAAAACTTATCCATTTCTGTTATTCCATGACTTTGTTCCATCGCTTCTTTTCTTTACTAGTAGTAAAGATACCTTCAGTCCTCAATCCAGACTTTTTGAGCTCCTATTCTTTGAGGATTCCTTATTAAGTATGATAATTAGTAACCTGTAATTACGTCTATGTCTTGAGTATTAGTATTGACTTAGTGTTGCTAGTAAGTTGTATGTGTTTTCTAGTTGGACATGTGAGCAGTAGGCTTTAATCTAGAGTTAGCCCTTAGCATAGTACCTTGTAACAATGGTTCTGGGATAAGTGTCATTAGAGACTGAGAGTAGAAGGAGAGTATAGAGTATCAGAGATAGTTCTCAGAATTAGTATCAGAGCCAGTATACCCGTCCTGGATAATCGTGATTATGTAATTAAGTGATCTATGTAAACAATTAAGTATCAAAGAATTGTATTAAAGATTAATGGAGCATGATGTTCAATTTGATGATTGATATTGGGTGTATTTGAGTGCACCTTTAGTATTAGAGACTGTGAGTATTATATGTATACTTGTGGATTTAAATTTATAATTTGAAGAGTAGAAATGAATTTCAATTTTTAAAGTTTTTGAGGAGTTAAGATTTTATGTTATTAAAGTTTTTGAGGATTAAAATTTAATTCAATAACCATAGTCAAAGCTATGAAGATTTTTGGAAGTGATTAAAATTTTATTTCACTGTTGAATTTTTGAATTTTGAGAAGTTGAGATATTGTCATTAAAACTTTTCGAGGATTTAGATTCGATTCAATGAACCTAGACAAGCTGTAAGGATTTTTAGTGATTAAGTTTTATTTCAGTATTTAAATAATTGACTTTGAGGAAGGTATGTGCATTATACTTTAAATTTTTCGAGTTAGTTTCGAGGACCTTGTTTGGAGGATAAAATCGTATAGTGAGAGAGATATATTAGTAAATAGTATATGAGGTGCATATGTAAGGATTTGTTGGCTTGAGCATGATTACGATTTCACTGCAAACTGACTTGTGTGTTCATCTAGGGTTGTATTAGAGAGTGCAGTACTTAGTATGGTGTGTTGCATTTGATATGCACTTGAGTGACAAGGATAACCAGTATCAGCAATTGTAGTAGGTAAGAGAGCTAGCAGTGAGTATGTTTCAAGTAGAATAGTGGTTCCTAAAAGGATAAGGGTATCAAATTTTGGATGCATCATTAAACATATGGTTGTGTTAGAAGGCTATGTTCTGTTCTTTCCTTCCTTCTGTCCCTCTCTATTTGATTGATTGATTGATTCCTTAGTACAAGTTGTATGCATGATTTCTTGTTATAATATAGTTAGTAGTACACCCTGATACAGAGACTGCAATACCATGACAAAAGACACTATGACCGTACCTATTTCCCCTTAGGTTGCATGTTGTATGATTGTAGAAAGATCTTTCTTAGACCATGTTTATTGGGGTTGACCATGACGAATATTTCTGAAAGGAGTCATGACTTGACAGGAGAGACAGGATGATTAACAAGATGATTAAAATTCGAGGATAAACATCGATTTAAATAAAGGGCCAAGAATTTAGCATGGCAGAATTTATGATCTATTAATTCCAGGGAGATTACGGCATATTTAAATTGGTTATTAAATTTAAAAATTTCGGAAAATTTTGATAAAAATGGACTTTGATTCTATTTCAAGGATTTTTTTCAGGTTATGCAATAATCCCAGAATTTTTGGAAAATTTTGAAAAGACATTGTGAATTATTACCAGATTTTATGGATGACGAATTTAAAATTTGAGAGAAATAATAATGTGTATGATTAAACACTACTTTGAGGACTTTGAATTTCGAGGACGAAATTCTTTTAAGGAGGGTAGACTTGTCACTACCACATTCCGAAAACAGGAGTATTTTCGACTTTTTATAATATTTAATATTATGGTAGTTACAATTAATAAATTTTATGATAGTATATTTGGTTTTAAATAATTATGAGTGATGTGTAATTAAATATAGTATTATATGCAGTGTTTATTTATTTTTAAGCTAGTAGACTTGACCTAGAAGCCCAGTAGATGACCACCTGTCCGAATTATAGAATTCTGGATTTTATTATTTTATCTAGAATTTAATATTTGGAGATTGTAATTAATTACCGTATTTTATTTAATATTTTTGCGTATTGCCTTTGCTTCGATATTTGGAGCACTATCCTAGCTTTTGTCTTCCAACAAAATTCACAATCTTGCCCTAGACATGCCCGCCTTCCATTCTGCTATTTTTGCAACTTATAATTATGCTCTCTGTGCATTGTTTCTAGCCGCACAAAAATCGTCGCGGACGTTATTTAATAAATTCCTATTTTTGTATCGTTGTGCGTTCCAATTGAAATTGGAGGCAATCTTGACATATTTTTCGTGCGGCCCAAATTAGGGTAATGTTCTGTTCTGAGTCTTCTTCATTATTGGTATTGATGACCTGACCTGATTTTGGCCCCATGTACTCCTAATTCATTTTAAACACAACTTGCATTTATTTCTAATTAAATTGAGGATACTATTTAACCGATTCTGAAAATCCCAATTTAATTCCAGCACCCTGCTATTTGAGCCCACACCAAACTTACAGCGCCCCCTGACCCTACAAAACACCGGACACCGAATCGCTCGCCAAATTTTCGTTATTTTATGCGTCTGTGCAAATACCCAAATTTAAGGGGACTAATTTGCAAATTTGCATTTTTGGTGTCAACACCCATTTGTTTAAACCAATGAGGGAGCCCTATTAATTTTTAATTAAACCTCACCCTCATTCCTCCATGAATTATATTTCCATGACCAAATCTGGGCCACTCATTCTAGGGGTTCAATCACCACCCTCCATCAACACCCTCTCTCCCTATTTATGTCATGTCACCATCAACACATTTCCCTAGAAAACCCTAATCCCCAAGCAAGTCCCCATCTCCTCTCTCCAACGTAGCCTCCTTCCCCATCCAAAATTCTTCTCTTCTTCTCTTTTCTTTTCTTCTTTCTTCCTTCTTCTTCTCCTTCCTTGTTTTTCCTTCTCTTGCATTTTAAAAAAAAAAGAGGGAATCATCACCCTGATTCACTGTTCAGCAGCCATCCCGGCCGTACCCCGGCCGTTGTCCCCTGCTGTTCTCGTCCCGGCGGCCTGCGCACCGCACTCCGGCGAGCAGCCGAGCAGCAACCCCGCGCTCGAGTTCCCCCGCACCTCCTGTTCCCGGTGGCCCTCTCCGACGGCCGCTGGCTGCAGCTCCGGCCGCTGCTCAGTTCTCTCCACCCTCCTCCCTACCGTCAATCCTCTCCGGCGGCCAACCAGCAGCTGATCCACCCGCCGACCTGCCCACTGCTCCGGCCGCCAGACGACCACGCTGCTCCGGCCCAACCGAGACCCCGACTTCCACTGGATCACCCCCGCCTGCATCCTCCTATCACCCGCCACCTCCCGTACGAGCTTTCCTCTCCTGTCGTACTCCGGTCCGGCGAGCCTCCACCGACCAGCCTCTGTAAGCTTCTCCTCTCCCTCGTCCTTCTTCCTTTTTCTTTCTTCCTGTGTATATATATTTATATATATGTGTATATATAACTATATACGTATATACGTGAGTATATATAATATATGTATATGAATAATAGTTATTTAATCAATGTGTAGGTATGTGTATTGTATTATTTTAATTATTGTTTAATACACGTATATGTATAGTATAGGTATTCAGTATATGTATGTACTCAATGTGTATGTATATTATATATATATATAATTAATCTACTTAGTATGTATGTAGGTATTTAATGTATATGTATATGTATAGCATTTAATTGATTAATATTTAATATGCATATATGTATATAAATACGTATACGTGTATTTGTGTGTGTATATGTGTATATATATATATCTATAAATATATAGTGTATTTTCTCTAATTGTATATAGTGTACGTACTATTTGGTATATGTACAAACACATATATGTACGTATTTGGTATAATTATATATTGGTAAAATATATTAATTTAATACATTTTGGTATAAATATATATGTATAGTATATGTATATATTAACATGTATATGTAATTAGGTAATTTAAATTAATGTTTAATGTGTATGTATTTGTATATATATTAATTAATGTGTATAGTATAGTGTATGTGTAATATATTGTATGTATTTGATAAATTGGTATATACATATTTAAATGATATATATTGAATATTGTATTATATTTTTCATATAGACTATGTGTATTAAATATGTAAATGTATATTATTTATTTTATTAATAATTAATTGTATAATTAAGTATAAGTATGTATTTAATTAATGCATATGTATATGTATGTATATTGGGCATTTTATAAAGTGTATAAATTTATTTATATATATATATGTATGTTTATGGGTATTTTCTTATATTGTGCATTTAATAAAGTATACTAGTATAAATTAAATTAGTATATAGTATTGTATTTTCTCTATTTGTATATATATACGTATACAATGTGTATGTGTATATTACTATACATGTATATGGTATAATTGTTATTTTGGTATAAATATATATATGTGTATATATATTTTGTATGGGTATATGTTTAATAAAAACGTATTTTGGTATGTATATATATATATATACTTGTGTACATATAGGGTATGGGTATATTTTTATTTAATGTATACAAATGTATAAATATGTATATTCTTAAATAATGGGTGATGTATATTTTCACATAAATAAAATATTTTTCCACTTATGTACATACAGTTATACCTATTTTGTATACTTTGGAATAACCATATATATGTATTATATTTGATTATTAATAATACGTTTAATTGGTGAATGCACTCGATAACCCTAGTTGACTAGTGCCATACCTGGCACGGCCCTGAATTCAGTATTTTTAGACTGTGTGTTAGGGTAGCACCTGATACAAGTGATATTGTGATGTGTTTTAGGACTGTTGCTTCACCCAGGGAATACTCTGGAACAGGACCCCGGTATATACCAGCTAAGGACCCAAGGCAAGTACATTCTCCGATAATTTCTAATTTCTTGATAATTTCTATAATTTCAATAATCCTGAAATGTTACAACTGAATCTTTGACACTGTGCTATACGGACTAGTATAGCTTGGATCTGCAGTCATGAGATGTTACATTGATTATCGTATTGACATTGTACACGACATGTATATTAGACATCGTACATGATAAACTGGACTTGCTCGTGTATCGTGACGTGTCATGGTTGGATCCACAGTACTAGTTGGGGGCGGGGAAGTAGTTAGTAAGAAATATGATCATAACCTCTTATTGTAGTGTAGAACAATGTAAGTGTTAATCATGCTCTTCACCCATGATTAGCCAGGCCCTGTAGCTATCGTACATGTTTCCAAGCCGATCACATTTTGAAACTACTATTTCAAACACTTAGAATATATTACAGTTCCCTATTTAAATCATATACTACATCACCCGTATATGATACTGTTCCTTGTTCTTTTCATTTTCATACATGCACTGACTATATCATATTGCCTATTGCCTGTCTCTTTATATTGCCTGTCTCTCTTTAATTGCCATTGCGTTTATTTCACTGTCTTCTCAGTAGCTAGCATCACATGTTTATTATTTTATAGTCCTTATCAATTAAATGGAACTGTTATTTGAGATTTGTACTTTGCTCCTTCCTGACTGGAAACATTTTTTCAGACTATGCCTTAGAGGACCGCTGTCCGACACTTTATGGACCATATGGTGAGTAGCTGCACTTGGGCTTGATAGTTAGTTGTGATTCCGAGAGGCCTAGCCGAAAATTACTATATTTTAGTTAGTTCTTTCAGTAGACTATTTGGTACCGGATTTGTCTACGGCAATTTTATTGAGACTTGGATATTGTTGAGTTTGATTACTATCTTAGACTTGTGTTGTATTAAATTTTGTTCCGCTATCTTATCGTGCTGTGATCCTGTGATTGAGTATGTGTCCATTTTATTGTGTCATCTGTGCCTCCTTATGGAGATTTGATGCTTGTGTGAGATTGGCTAGATAGTACCAAGACCTTGACAGCGTTCTACCGTCGATGCTGCGGCGTAGGCTGGACGTACCCACGCACTCGTGCCCCTAAACCGGGTGCGGGTCGTGACAAGCCTTCAGTCAGCTATGGGGACCAAGTTGAAGTTCAGTTCAGGTACCATCCTCAGACCGACGGCCAAACAGAGCAGGTGAACTAGATCCTTGAAGACATGATATGCCTCTGTTCGATCGACTCAAAGTTTAGTTGGGACATCCATCTACCTTTGGCAAAATTTGCATACAATAATAGTTACCAGTCCAGCATTCAGATGGCTCCATACGAGACTTTGTATGGACGGAAGTGCAGATTGCCTATCTGTTGGGATGAAGTTGCCGAGAGACAGATCCTCGGTTCGGAGCTAGTATAGCAAAACATTCAGAAGATTCGGATGATCTAAGAGCGATGAAAGGTGGCACAAAGAAGAAAAAAGAGTTATGCGAACATCCATAGATGACCCCTTGAATTTATATATGGTGATCACGTGTTTCTCAAGGTCACGCGGATGCGAGAAGTTACGAGATTTGGAGTAAAGGGGAAGTTAAGTCCATGATTTATTGGTTCGTTCGAGATTCTCAGGCGAGTCACCCCAGTTGCATATCAAATTGCCCTATCACCGAGCCTTTCAGATATGCATGATGTCTTTCACGTGTCACAGCTACAGAAGTGCGTACATGATCTGAGTCACGTGGTAGATTTTGGTCAGTTGGGTTTGCAAGCAAACTTTTCCTATATACAAGAACCTGTGCAGATCATCGATCGAAAGGATAAGCAGCTCTGGAATCGTTCAGTCCTGTTCGTACGCGTACTCTGGTTAAACCATGCGGCCGAGGAGTCGACCTGGAAACTCATATCAAACATAAAGAAAAAGTTTTTCTCATTGTTTTCTTAGAGGTAGGTTCCATTTCTAAGTTTCGAGGACGAAATTTTTTATTGCTTGGTTAAGATGTAGTGCCCCGTTCCTCCTGTTCGGGGAGCGCGGCTAAGAAATACTTGGTATCATTCGATCGGGATAGATTGAATCAAGATACTTTCCTTGTTATGGATTGGTTTCTTCAGAATCAAGTCACACATTCAACGGATCGTGCCTCGAGGAAGGACTCAACGACAGAGTCGTGAGGGGCCTTTTTGTTGCACTGGTTTCTTTGCCCGTTTTCGATGCCGCTTGGTTTCTTCCAAGTCTTCACTCTTAATAATTTGACTCATTCGTAAGTTCCGATCAGCAATACCATATAATAATAACTCAGTCAAGATAATAAGAAGTAAACTTGGAACACTTATGTTTGTCACACTACTTTACCGTACGATCATAATATTGTGTGCTTATCCACTGTGCATGTATGTATCTTATGTTTCAGTTATAGTTAGAATTTATTCATCTATAACTGTGTAATATGTAGTACACATTTTGTAATATGATCGCTTGAACAGATAGACTATGTCTTTGCACTGTGCTAAGTAGTTATGCTTATTTCGATGTCTTGGAATGCTTTGTATGATAACCTACTCTATGAGACATTGTATGGTCACGTACAACTTGTGCACAAGGCTTTCAGTTCCTGCAGACGGTCGCTGGGCACCGGGAGCGATCCGATCCGGACAGAATATTTCGATAGTCGTTTGAATCGGACAGAATATATGAGCAATGAGGCCCCCTACCTGCGTTGTATTTTATTTCGTTCAGAGACTATAAATCGTCCAGAGTGGCTTGTGACGTCGGTGACCTTATGTATATTTAAACTGTGCAAGCTAACTATGTCTTCTTGGCAGGGAAGGTCATGGTAAAATTTGTGCAGGTGGTTAATGGTGGCATATTTACTTCAGTTATTTCAAATCTATTGCATGTTATAACTTAAACTAAGAGAAGATAGAAAGACCACAATAATAATTTGTATTCTTCATCACATGAATATTGTGTCGATTTGGTGGGTTGGGTTAGCTCGCCCTCATCGATACTTTTTATATTACTGACCCTCGTTGCGACAGGTTCTCTGAGCCAAGACGACACGGCAAGGAGCTAAAGCTTCCCCCAACCAACCCATCAGACTTTGACGTGCTCGTGTTCGTGATTTTGGAGCGCTTGTACAAATCTTCCAGAGCCCATGCACATTCTTTATGCAGCTCCAAGGCAAGGCGATAGCTTCGCCAGCATGCCTATTATTTTTTGAAGTTCTAGCATGGGATGCAATATATGGAACGTCTATCTCATTTTGCGTTCATTTTTTAAGCTCGTGCGGCACCCATTTACTTGTCACTACCACATTCCAGAATAGGAATATTTTTGTCTATTAATTATTATAAGCATTGTGTATATTATATTGCATGTTATATTTATATATTATATATAGTGTTCTTTAATGTATGAGTTAGTGAACTGGACCTAGAAACCCACTAGATGAACCTCTGACCAAATATAGGATTATGGATTTAATTAGTATATTTTTTTGGGATTAAATATTGAGAATTAAAATTTATTATTGTGATTTTATTTAATTGTTGTACCTTACCATTGTCCCGATCTTGGGAGCGCTAGCTTTTGTTTTCCAACATATTTTACACCCTTGTCCTAGACGTGCCAGTCTTTTATTCTGATCCTTGTGTAACTCATAAATATGCCCTTTTGTGCTTCATTTTAGTCGCACAATATTCGTCGCATGACAGTTATTTAATTCTCACTTTTTGTGAAATTTTCCAATTATTGGGGATTTTTATGCAAAATTGTAGTGAGGTGTCCATATCTCATTGGACCAAACACATGAAGAAACCTCTCCTCTTCCTTGACCGGTCACATACAATTTTTTTCCATATTTTAGGAATGTATAACACTCAAAAACTTGTTATCTCACCATCTTAGCCATCCATCCACACACACTCAATCCTAGCCTTCAAATTCCTTCATAAGGCAAACCCCATCCCAAGGAGTGCCAAACCGGCCCAATTCTCTAGGTCAACCATCACCCTATTTTCTTCCCATATATATACACTTTTTCTCATGTTATTAATATCACCATCCCAAACATCAAAAACCTAAACCCTAAACCCTAACCGACTTCCCTCACCCCCATCCTCTTCATCCTACACCCCTTCTCCATCCCGACCGCCCGAGCAGAGCACCACCCACGCTCAGTGCCACCACCGCCAAGCCGGACTCTGCCGCCTGAGCATTTTCTTCTCCCCGTTCTCATCCATCGTTCCCGGCCTGCTCACCGCCCCACCGCGACAGCCATCGTGGCACCGTATGACCCCGACAGCAGTCGTTCTCGACCACCCATCACCGCCTGAACGCCCGTAGCCAACCGTTGACACCACCACGACTTCCCCTTACCCCGACATCAACATCCCCGGCCAACGCCATCATCGTCTACCTCCGTCGTCCTCATCATCATCACCATCGTCATCTATACCAATGCCACCATTAATACCAGCACCACCATCGTCCCCTCCTCAACACCACCACCATCCTGACCCCGAGCAACCCCGCTGTCAGCCCCCATCATCGCCACCAGCATGACCCGATCGCCTGAGCCACTCCTCGACGATTCTGCAAACCACGCCGGACCTCGCCGGAGCCTGACAGCAGCTTCCCTCCCCTTCAACCTCGCCGGAGACAACCCACAGTGACCTCCCTCGACGTCGACTATACCCCATCGTGCACGTGCACGCCAAGGCCAAGGTTCAAATTGCCTTCTCTTGTGATTTTATGTGCATGTATGAATAGTGTTAGGGATTAGCGTATTGCTTCACGATAAGTTCTGTTAGATATGATTGCAAGAAACTATGCGAGTAAACCTAAAAACTAGTTGCGTGTGCGTGGGTGTGTGTATAATAACTAATTGGTATATATATATATATATATATATATATATATATATATATATATATATATATATATATATATATATATATATATGTTGTATAACCCTAGGTATTAACTGTGGATATCCCGTATATTTGCATATGACTATATGACCCTGAGTATTAGTGAGTTGACTGCCTTGTGTACACCAACGTACTGGCTTAGACATGTGTTGGTGTTACACGGGATTTAGATCTTTAGACATGTTTTAGTGAGTTGACTGTCTATTTATGTACAGCATTTGAGGACATGACACACGTGCATTTAGACACACGCTTGACCCTTCTAGATGACCAATATCACCCCTAGCGTAGTTTCTGAGTTCAGTGTATTATGTTTGTGTGTGTGCTAGTGTAACGACTGATGCTATATTATTATTATACTATGTAAATAGGACTATTGGATTATTCAGACGAGACTTCGAAAATAGGATATTGGTATTGCCAGGAGAGGACCACATGCAAGTATATTCTCTGACAGTTTTTATTATGTTGATCATCTCTATGATTCTAGTTGTATAGCGTACTTGTTTCTGACACTATGGATACACGGGTTCGCATCATCGAGACCTGTCACGAGGACTCGTGATTAGAATCTATCGTGCTAGCTGAGGACGGGTAAATGTTAGTAGATTATGTGATTATACCCCTCTACATGCATCATAGCTCACCCCATACCTCACGTCGGGTGTAGCCTGACCATTATATACCTCATAGCATGTTATTTATGATTAGCTTGACTATTGCTCACATCATAGCTAGCCGGATGGTTAGCCTGACCTTACATGAATCATAGCTAATCATATGTAACAACCCTGATCTGTCCCAAGCCATCACATGATAGACTGATGTTTCACACACTTAGCTAGATACTCTATTCATGTATTTTTAGTTCATTGGTCTAGCATGCACTTGTATTTCTGTTCATTGCTAGTTGTACTATTGATGATGATATGTTCTCCAGCATTTTCTTATTTTCAGTATTTTATTATTTCTAATATTTCCTTATTTTTAGTATTTTATTATTTTCAGTATTCTTGTTTCCAGTATTATATCCATCTTATATTTCTTTGCACTGTGTTATAGTTTTTGTCAATATATATGGAACTGTTGTTAGTGCTTGTACTTCGCTCCAATCCTGACTGGATATATTTTTCCAGAGGATCTTGAGGACTTCTGTCCTACATATTATGCAACAGGTATAGATGGAGACTACATACCAGAGAGCTTAAAAGAGTCCATTCACTTAGAGGAGACATTTCCTGCAGCTATTTAGACAGTTATTATTTTATGCATTTGAGTTTATGTTGAGACTTATATTGAGACTTATGTTGAGTTTATTTTGAGACATGTTGAGACTATTTATGTTGGACAGCTAGACTGTAGTGTATCTTTATTTGAGTCATTGTGCTTAACTTATGTCAGTACTTCTTATCTTTTATCGTGCCATTTATTTCTAGTTATTGTGATTGAGTATACATTATGAGCTATTGAGAGATGTTTATTTTATTGTCCTCCTTATGGAGTTGATATCATTGACAGGTTGTGAGTTATGTTTAGTATTATTGAGACCTAGACAGTGTTCTACCGCCGATGCTGCGGCGTAGGCTGGACGTATCCACGACTTATGCCCAAATTTCGGGTGCGAGTCGTGACACATTTTTAGTGGTTGCCCATGCAGGTCCTATCTTCTGTCTAGATTCGCATTTAGAGTGATATTGTAGTAGTGCTCACTTAGAGTGTTGCTATGAGCTTGTGATAGGATATAAGACATAGGATTTAGGATGAGAGTATGCTCAGTCATAACTAGGAAATTCTGATCTTACAATGCTATTCTGAATAACTGCTTCCTTTAGAATTTTACTATCCTTCCTTGATGATATCGTATCTATTACCTTAATTGATTCTTTTTGGTGTATCTTCAGGATGCCGTCGAAGACTAGGTCTTTGAGATTGGGAGCAGCAGCTTCAGAGAGGTCTGCCACCTCTCGACCTGACGAACAGACATCTGGAGTTTCTCCTACATCTCCTGTTCATGTAGGAGTATTTGCAACTTTTGGGATTCCTCCTCATCCACCTGTTCCGAGGGTTGCCCCAGCTGTGATAGAGAATCTTCCACCACCACCGACTCCGATTCCCGGAGGTATGCCCGTTGACGGGGTACAGATGCTCATACTGATCCAAGGCATGGTAGATGCCCAGAGAGTGAAAGCAGAAGCTCAATATGTTCAAGATGAGGCTCAGAGGGTGCAGAAAGAGGCGCACCAGGCACAGACAGAGATGATAAGAGAGAGCATGGAGAATGCTCATGAGATGGCTCTCCAGGCTGTGGAGAGAGTAGCACGGGACCAACAGCATCCTGGCCAGCGGCACCAGAGTCCGGGTACTATAGTGGACTTCAAGAGGATGATGTCTCGAGAGTTCAAAGGCACTGAGGGGATACTCTATACTGACGAATGGCTAGAGGATATAGAGAGAAACTTGCGCTTGGCGCAGATTCCGGAGATTCTTTGGATCGAGGCCGCTGGCAATTAAATGTTTGACATCGCGCTGACATGGTATTGTATGAAGCCGAGACTCGCTGTTGGAGGACTTACTTGGGAGGACTTCAAGGAGCTCTTTAAGGAGAAGTTATTCCCTGACGTAGCCCTGGGAGCATTGGAGAGTCAATTCCATGACTTGGTCCAAGGAAGCATGTCAGTTGACGAATACCCTGCGGAGTTTTGCCTTTTGAGTCATTTTGCGCCATCGATGATTCGAGACCCAGGAGACAGAGCCCAAAAATTTAGGAAGGGGTTGACTAGAGAGATCAAGTCTCGTACTTCGGGACGTCGTACTGCTACATTCGAGGGTATTCTGATGGATGCCCAGATTGCTGAGGATGACTTGGACCTCAGGCCTAAGAGAGGATGCGACACTTCTGGAGGAACAAGTGGTAGTACAGGACCGGCCAAGCACCCATACTTTCAACAGCAGCAAAGGCCGTACCAGCAGCAGCATCAGCAGCACCAGGCACCAGTTCGAGGACACACCCAGCAGCAGGAGCCACAGAGGCAGACTCAGCCCGCTGCCCATTGTATCTATTATGGGAAGATGGGACACACTAGGGACATCTGCAGGAAGAGGTTGGTTACATGCTTGTCTTGTGGATCATCAGCACATCAGCTGAGGGACTGTCCATCTATTCAGACTCGTCAGGGTGGAGCAGCCGCTCAGAGAGGACCAGCCAGAGTACCTACTGTACCAGGAGGCCAACAAAGGGGACCTCCACTCCACCACAGCAGCAGAGATTTGCTCAGCACCAGCAGCAGCAGAGAGGTGCACATCAGGGATGCACATACGCCATGACGATCGAGGAGGCCGAGCCAGCTGGAGACATAATTTCAGGTTCAGTTTCTCTCGATTCTATTCCAGCACTTGCATTATTTGATTCTGGCGCTTTCCATAGTTTCGTATCTGTATCTTATGCCCTTAAGCATCGTTTAGAGATGGAACCATTAGATAGGACTTGTAAGATCATGACTGGGGAGGCATTATCCTAGTCCATGATTATTGCAAGGATCGGAGAGTATCGTTGGGAGGCCGAGAGTTGAGCGTGAGTTTACTCGTCATGCCACTTCCGGGATACGATATTGTACTCGAAATGGACTAGTTGAGTAGACACCATGCTACTATAGATTGTCACAGAGGTAGAGTAATATTTTGACCCCCAGAAGAGCCATAGTTTGAGGTCGCCAGAGGAGCAGCGAAGTAGAGCAGAGGCACTTTTTGCGGAGCTAGGAAGAAAGAAAAGGAGTTACCACATCCTCTGATAGCGGAGTTCCTGGATGTATTTCCAGAGGAGTTGCCAGGTTTGCCGCCAGACAGAGATGTTAAATTCTCTATAGACTTGGTACCAGGTGCGGAGCCCATTTCACGACATGTCTATAGAGTCAACAACAGCGAGCTGGCAGAACTGAAGAAGCAAGTTGAGGAGCTGCAGTTCATCAGATCCAGTTCATCACCATGGAAAGCTCCGGTATTATTCGTATTGAAGAAGGACGGCACGGTACGCATGTGTATCGATTATAGAACTGTGAACAACCTTACTATCAAGAACAAATACCCGCTGCCAAGGATAGATGATTAGCTGAGCGGAGCGAAGGTGTTTTCAAAGATAGACTTGAGGTCAGGCTATCACCAAGTGAAGGTGAAGAGAGAAGACATACTGAAGACAGCTTTTTGGACCAGATATGGCCAGTTTGAATTCATGGTAATGCCATTTGGTTTAACTAATGCACCAGCAGTATTCATAAACTTGATGAACAAGGTGTTCCACCAATACCTTGACAAGTTCGTGGTGGTGTTCATCGACAACATTCGTGTGTATTCGAAGACCCCAGAGGAGCACAAAGAGCACCTGAGGATGGTCTTGGAGACTCTCAGGAAAGAGGAGTTGTACGAAAAGCTTTCAAAATGCGAGTTCTTCCTTGACAAGATTGAATTCCTTGGACATATAGTAACAGGTAACAGAATTTTAGTTAACCCAAAGAAGATCAAAGTAGTGGAGTCATGGGCTACCCCCAGTTCGATAGCTGAGATCAGAAGCTTTCTCGGACAAGCAGGATACTACAGGAGGTTTGTATAAGACTTCTCCAAGATTGCAGAGCCAATGACTAGGCTGACCAAGAAAGATATAGAATTTGTCTGGACAGAGGATTGTCAGGCCGTATTTGAGGAGCTGAAGAAGAGATTGACGACGGCTCCAGTTTTGACGTTACCATCAGGGACAGGTAGATTCACTATCTACAGTGATGCTTCAGGGAAAAGTTTGGGTTGCGTTCTTCAGCAGCACGAGAAAGTAATTGCCTATGCTTCAAGACAATTACGCCCTCATAAAAAGAACTACCCCACCCACGATTTGGAGTTAGCAGCAGTTATCTTCGTCCTAAAGCTTTGGAAACACTACCTGTACGGAGAGCATGTGGAGATCTTCATAGACCATAAGAGTTTGAAGTACGTGTTTACACAAAAAGATATGAACATGAGGCAGAGGAGGTGGTTGGAGTTGATTAAAGACTTCGATATCTCATTATAGTACCACCCAGGAAAGGCCAACGTAGTCGCTGATGCCTTGAGCAGGTATCCGATGGCTATGTACTTGACTACAGATAGACATTTATTGGACAATCTTGAGAGTTTAGAAATTGAAGTGCTAGTTCTAGGTATGGAGATTCAGATATGGGGATTGCAGATACAATCAGAGCTGATGGATAGAATTAGAGCTGCACAGTATGATGATGAGACTCTGAGAAGTATCAGGGCACAAGTTCGGACAAGATTGATAGATGACTTCACTATTGTGGATGATGGATCTTTAAGGCACGGCACGAGGATGTGTGTACCGAGTGGAGATTTGCGCGAATTGTTTTTGCAGGAGGCACATCGCTCTCAGTACTCGATGCATTCCGGTGCCAACAAGATGTATCAAGATCTGAGGGAGTACGTATGGTGGTATGGTATGAAGCGCGAGGTAGCATGCTTTGTATCCCGATGTTTAGTGTGCCAGCAGGTAAAGGCAGATCGACAGAGGCCAGGTGGATTACTTCAACCTTTACCTATTCCAGAATGGAAGTGGGAGCACGTAACTATGGACTTCGTTTCAGGGCTTCCACGTTCTTTAGGAGGAAATAACGCGATTTGGGTCATCGTAGATAGGTTGACCAAATTAGCCCACTTCTTACCATTCAAAGTGGGTACATCGACAGAGAGGCTAGCAGAGATGTGCGTACGACATATTATCAGATTACATAGGATTCATGTAAGCATCGTCTCAGATCGGGATAGTCGTTTTACTTCCCATTTTTGGAGGAGACTGCAGGCTAGCTTGGGCACTCAGCTCAAGTTCAATACCGCATATCACCCCCAGACAGATGGGCAGTCTGAAAGGACTATTCAGACTCTCGAAGATATGCTACGCACTTGTATTTTGGATCTCGGAGGCTCTTGGGAGGATCATCTACACCTAGTAGAGTTTGCTTACAACAACAGCTACCAGGCCAGCATTGAGATGCCACCATTCGAGGCTTTATATGGACGAAGGTGTCGTATACCGTTATCTTGGGATGATGTCGGAGAGAGAGCTTTGTTAGGACCAGAAATGGTCGTGGAAGGAGCAGAAAAGGTGAAACTCATCAGAGACGGACTGCGGGTGGCGTATGACAGACAGCGGCATTAGACCGATAGCCACCGTAGACCCCTAGAGTTTTAGGTATAGGTTTTGTTCTTTTGGTTTGTGATTATTTTATTTTAGATTGCGTGTTAAGACTGTTTGTTCTAGGTTGGCAATTTGGTGTTCCTACGGATTTCTCTGACACGGGGCACGATTTGTTTTGGTAGAGACGGAAAGCTTAGTCCACGATACATCGGACCTTTCGGTATTCTTACAAGGGTCGGTGCAGTGGCCTATAGACTAGACTTGCCGCCTGCACTGGAGGGAGTACATGACATGTTCTACGTGTCGCAGCTGAGACGGTACGTGGCAGATCCTAGTCACGTACTAGATCACTCGGAGATCGAGGTTGGACCGACACTCAGCTATCCCGAACAGCCCGTAGAGATCTTGGATCGTAGAGAGAAGGTATTGCAGAACCAGACTATTCCCTTGGTTCGTGTTGCATGGAGACATCACTCTCCAGGGGAGTCAACCTGGGAGAGAGAGGACGAAATGCGCGAGCAGTATCCGTATCTCTTCGAGACTTGAGGTATGATTCCTTGTTTGATTGTTTGTTCTTGTGCTAGTTTATTTCAATTTCGAGGACAAAAAAAATTTGAAGGAGGGTAGACTTGTCACTACCATATTCCAGAATAGGGGTATTTTGTCTTTTAGTTATTATAAGCATTGTGTATATTATATTGCATGTTATATTTATATAGTATATATAGTGTTCTTTAAGGTATGAGTTAGTGAACTGGACCTAGAAACCCACTAGATGAACCTCTGACCAAATATAGGATTATGGATTTAATTAGTACATTTTTTTGGGATTAAATATTAAGGATTAAAAGTTATTATTGTGATTTTATTTGATTGTTGTACCTTACCGTTGTCTCGATATTGGGAGCGCTACACTAGCTTTTGTCTTCCAACATATTTTACACCCTTGTCCTACACGTGCCAGTCTTCTATTCTGATCCTTGTGTAACACATAAATATGCCCTTTTGTGCTTTATTTTAGTCGCACAATATTCGTCGCATGACAGTTATTTAATTTCCACTTTTTGTGAAATTTTCCAATTATTGGAGATTTTTATGCAAAATTGCAGTGAGGTGTCCACATCTCATTGGACCAAACACATGAAGAAACCTCCCCTCTTCCTTGACCGGTCACATATAATTTTTTTTATATTTTAGGATTGTGCAACACTCAAAAACTTGCTATCTCACCATCTTAGCCATTCATCCACACACACTCAATCCTAGCCTTCAAATTCCTTCATAAGGTAAACCCCATCCCAAGGAGTGCCAAACCGGCCCAATTCCCTAGGTCAACTATCACCCTATTTTATCCCCATATATATATACTTTTTCTCATATTATTTACATCACCATCCCAAACATCAAAAACCTAAACCCTAAACCCTAGCCGACTTCCCTCATCCCCATCCTCTTCATCCCACACCCCTTCTCCATCCCGACCGCCCGAGCGGAGCACCACCCACGCTCAGTGCCACCACCACCGAGCCGAACTCCGCCGCCTGAGCATTTTCTTCTCCCCGTTCTCATCCATCGTTCCCGGCCTGCTTACCACCCCACCGCGATAGCCACCGCGGTACCGCACTACCCTGACAGCAGTCGTTCCCGACCACCCATCACCGCTTGAACGCCACGACTTCCCCTCACCCCGACATCAACAGCCCCGGCCAACGCCATCATCGTCGACCTCTGTCGTCCTCATCATCATCACCATCGTCATCTACACCAACGCCACCATTAATACCAGTACCACCATCATCCCCTCTTCGACACCACTACCATCCCGACCCCGAGCAACCCCGCTGTCAGCCCCATCAACGCCACCAGTACAACCCGATCGCCTGAGCCACTCCTCGACGACACTACAGACCACGCCGGACCTCGCCAGAGCCTGACAGCAGCTTCCCTCCCCTTCGACCTCGCCGGAGACAACCCACAGCGACCTCCCTCGACATCGACTACACCCCCTCGTGCACGTGCACGCCAAGGCCAAGGTTCGAATTGCCTTCTCTTGTGATTTAATGTGCATGTGTGAATAGTGTTAGGGATTAGCATATTACTTCAAGATAAGTTATGTTAGATATGATTCCAAGACACTATACGAGTAAACCTAAAAACTAGTTGTGTGTGCGTACGTGTGTGTATAATATCTAATTGAATATATATATATATATATATATATATATTGTATGACCCTAGGTATTAACTGTGGATATCCTGTATATTTGCATATGACTATATGACCCTGAGTATTAGTGAGTTGACTGCCTTGTGTACACTAACGTACTGGCTTAGACAAGTGTTGGTGTTACACGGGATTTAGATCTTTAGACATGTGTTAGTGAGTTGACTGTCTGATTATGCACAGCATTTGAGGACATGACACCCGTGCATTTAGACGCACGCTTGACCCTGCTAGATAACCAGTATCACCCCTAGCGTAGTTTCTGAGTTCAGTGTATTATGTTTGTGTGTGTGCGCTAGTGTAACGACTGGTGCTATATTATTATTATACTATGTATATAGGACTGTTGGATTGTTCAGACGAGACTTCGAAAATAGGATATTGGTATTGCCAGCAGAGGACCAAAGGCGAGTACATTCTCTGACAGTTTTTATTATGTTGATCATCTCTATGATTCTAGTTGTATAGCGTACTTGATTCTGACACTATGGATACACGGGTTAGTATCATCGAGAACTGTCACGAGGTGTCATGATTGGAATCCATCGTGCTATCTGGGGATGGAAAAATATTAGTAGATTATGTGATCATACCCCACTCTACATGCATTATAGCTCACCCCACACCTCACGTCGGGTGCAGCCTGACCATTACATGCCTCATAGCTCACCATGAATCATAACTAGCCGGATGGTTAGCCTGACCTTACATGAATCATAGCTAATCATATGTAACAAGTCTGATCTGTCCCAAGCCGATCACATGATAGACTGGTGTTTCACACACTTAGCTAGATACTCTATTCATGTATTTTCGGTTCATTGTTCTAGCATGCACTTGTATTTCTGTTCATTGCTAGTTGTACCATTGATGATGATATGTTCTCCAGCATTTCCTTATTTTTAGTATTTTATTATTTCCAGTATTTCCTTATTTCCAGTATTTCATTATTTCCAGTATTCTTATTTCTAGTATTATATCCATCTTGTATTTCTTTACACTGTGTTATAGTTTTTGTCAATATATATGGAACTGCTGTTAGCGCTTGTACTTCGCTCCAATCCTGACTGAATATATTTTTTCAGAGGATCTTGAGAACTTCTGTCCTACACATTATGGACCAGGTGTAGATGGAGACTACATACCAAAGAGCTTAGAAGAGTCCATTCCCTTAGAGGAGCTATTTAGATAGTTATTATTTTATGCATTTGAGTTTATGTTGAGACTTACGTTGAGTTTATTTTGAGACTTGTTGAGACTATTTATGTTGGACAGCTAGACTGTAGTATATCTCTATTTGAGTCGTTGTGCTTGACTTATGTCAGTACTTCTTATTTTTTATCGTGTCATTTATTTCTAGTTATTGTGATTGAGTATACATTATGAGTTGTTGAGAGATGTTTATTTTATTGTCCTCCTTATGGAGTTGATATCATTGACAGGTTGTGAGTTATGTTTAGTATTATTGAGATCTAGACAACGTTCTACCGCCGATGCTGCGGCGTAGGCTGGACGTACCCACGACTCATGCCCAAATTTTGGGTTCGGGTTGTGACATTACTTTTAAGTCAAGATATTGTAACAAAGATGTACATTATCAATAAAGAGAACTTTTTTGGCTTAATGTGTGTTCTTTAACTTGTGCACTCTGTTGTTGTGTTTCTATATATATCATTATGCTAGGCCTTGTGCGGATGCGCCTTACGCTCGCACAATATCACGTCCGGGGGAACGAATAGTGATTCTGCGAAATCAAGACGTGATAAGACCCCCACCCGCCATCGCCCCAACCACCCCGCGCTCGACCCCACCTCCCCGCCGCTCCCCCTGCCACCTCACCGCGCCCGACCCCCCCTGCCACCGCACCCCCCTCACCGCTCGCCCCCCTCCCTGCCACCCCCCCCCTCCCCATACTTGCCCCACCTCCCCGCGCTCGCCCCCTCCCCCCTTCCTTGCCGTCGCTCACCCCCCTCACTCCTCTTCCTCCTCCACGCAGACCCTGTACACGCCCCCGCCACCATTGCTATTGCTGCAACTGCTGCTACCCGCGGGGGCGGGGTGGTCTGTTGCTGGGAGGGGGTGGTCGATGGCGGGGGGGGCGAGCGCGAGGAGGTAGCGCGAGCTCGGAGTGAGCGCGGGGAGGGGGGCGGTGGTGGGGTTGGTGGGGGTCGACCGCGAGAGAGGGAAGGGGGGCGAGCACGGAGAGGTGGGAGCGAGCTCGGGGTAAGCAGGGGGAGGGGGGACGACGGCGGGGGAGGGAGAGGGGCGAGCGCGGGGAGGTGGGTGCGGTGGCGGAGGAGTACGTCGGGGGCGAGCGGCGGAGGGCAACAGTAGGGGGTGGAGGAGAGAGAAGACAATACATGGGGGGGGTATTTTCGTCCAAAATTTTAGGTCAAATTGGTTGACTATCAGTTTTGGACGGATTCTGTCAAAAGTGGGAGAAGTTATACATTATGTAAACTGTGGGGTATATCATTAAATATGATAAATAAAGTGGAAGGTAATTCAAAATTTCTATAAAAACAAAAAATAAAAAACAAAAAAACATGCATGATATAGAATGGTCATAGGTTCTATTGACCATAGGTTTTGTGCTAACAATGTTTAAGATTTTTAAGAGCATAATATCGTCCATTGCCTCTGAAGTCTTTACACCCTCTGTGCCATAATGTCATATCTAACACACGAGTGTGACTATTGCCCATTTAAGCACCATCCAGAAGGTTACCCCCCCCCCCCCCCCCCCCCCCCCGTCCCCGTTTCTCTTTTGTAGCTTTAGGTTGTGGCAATTGGTGACATTACATAGTGTCGCGAAGTCACAACTCTGGAAAGACAAACAAACAGAGAATTGGAATCACATATCTAATGTGAGAAAACAATGCATGTGATGTAAATCAAATCTAAGACCTCCTCCGAGTGGGTGAGGGGAGGTTCTTTCCTTTTGAGTGCCTGTTTGGTAATTAGAAAAAGTAGAATTTAAATTTAAAATTTAAATTTGAAAATTTAAAATTTAAAATTTAGATTTTGATACAATTATGAATTTTAAATCCAAATATATTTTTTGGTAAACTAGAATTTTGTCATTGGATTTGATTATAATCCAAATCCATTGTTTGGATAGAAAAATAAATTTTACCATTAGATTATAATAAAATATTAATTAACAAAATTATAAATGATAAATTATGATTAATAAATTAATAATTATAATTATAATAAAATAATTAATTATTAATTATTAATTAAGATTACAATTTTGATTAATAAATTATTAACTAAGATTATAATAAAATATCAATGAATAAATGAATAATTATTATTATTATTAAGATTAAAAATTATTAATTAAAATTATAACTAAATATTAACTAATAAATTATTAATTAAGATTATAATTATGATTAATAAATTATTAATCAATATTATAATAAAATATAAATGAATAAAATTATAAAATAATTAATTATTGTAATTATGATTATAATTATAGTTTTTTAAATTATTAATTATGAGTAATAAATTATTAATTAATAATATAAGAAAATATTATTGCATAAGATTATAAATTAATAACTAATTATTATAATTATGTTTATCATTATGATTAATAAATTATTAAATATAATTATAATAAAATATTAAATAATAAAGTTATAAATTAAGTAACTTTAATTAATTATTATAATTATGATTAATAAATTAATAATTAAGACTATAATAAAATATTATTTGATAAAATTATAAATTAATACATTATTAATTAAGATTATAATTGTAATTAACAAATTGATAAACTATTAACTAAGATTATAATAAAATAATAATTAATAAAATTATAAATTAATAAAATTAATAAATTAATAAATTATTAGTTAAGATGAAAATTTTGGTTATAATTATGATTAATGAATTATTAATTATGATTATAATAAAATATTTACTATTAATTAATTATTAAAATTATGAATAATAAATTATTAAATTATTAATTAAGATTATAATAAAAAATTAATTAATAAAATTAATAATAATTAATTAAGATTATAATTGTGATTAATAAATTATTAACTAATATTATAATAAAATATTAATTAATAAAATTATAAGTTATTAAATTATTACCCACTTTCCAAACATAGGATTGTATGTAGGATTCCATAGATTTTGAAAGTAATTATTATGTACTTTCCAATTCCAAATCCAAGACTCAACCAAACATAGGATTTCTTAGATTTGGCTTCAAATCCATGAAATCCTGAAACCCGGCTCCAAATATGATTTACCAAACAACCCCTAAATTTTAAATGTAAGCAACACTAATTTTGTCATCCATCCTAAATTGATGTCCTCCTTCACCGTGAGGAAATCCAATTTGTAAGTGCCACCTAGACGATTATAAGAAAGTTGTAAGAATTTTGGTTATAATCTTGACATTATTGTTTAATCATACTATATTCAAGTATGTTAAAGTTTCTGCAACTATAGAAACTTTAGAATTGTGGTTAAGTTGAGTCATTTATATTTATTACTATTCCAATAATAAGTAGAATTTATAAATAAAAAAATTTTCCAAATTTTATCTCTATTATTTTAGGAATGAAAAAATAATGTCTATATCCTAAAATTTTGGGAATTTTTCTTCTTCTTCTTCTTCTTTTATCTTTTTTTCTTTTTAAAATTTCGGTCCTTAAATGCAATTTTGAGCATATCTACTAAGGAGAGGATGCTATTAGGATCTCTTGCTAGTTTTATGATTGAAAGCTCCATCCCTAACCCACAGCTCCACAAATGTTTTCTTAGAGCTTGAGGAGGAGAGACATCATTACCTACGCTTCTATATGAGATGAGTGTCATATGCCATAATGCAAAACACAATCTAGTACATAACATGCACCCTGTATCTAGACTAAAGTCGAATCCAGCAAAAGGTTCTTGCTTTTTGACTCTTATGTTGGAAGTTGGATGGAGTTTACAAGTCACCTAGACTATTGTGGAACATTAATATATGAGATTAAATTTACAAAATTTAATACCTCCACTCCCACCATTTCTAATCATACTTTCAACTTTTTTTTGTTTTGCTGTGTATACTATTATGTCTTAACCTCACAAAATACAGTTAGTAAACGATAAACATATTTTCCAACAAAGCACAAAACCAGCAAGATTCGACATTTCAAAAAAAAAAAAATGTCATATTTTCGGCAGCTACGGTGGCGAAAATTCGACATTTCAAATTTTCGATGAAATCTTTCGATTTTTATAATCTTTAAAAATTTTTTCGTTCTCTCTAATATATTTAAATATAATATTGCTTGAGCAAATTTTTTGTTAAATTTAATTTATTTTAAATTTTTATATTTTAAACCATATCTAATTTAATTATAATTTAAAGTCTATCTAAAAGAATATTTATCAAAGGATGCTTGAAATATAAATTCTTACATGTATTAGATTGGAACATAAATTAGTTATTTATGAGATAGAAGTATTCCATTTTGTTCTCTCCAGGACAAAAATTTTAGTTAAATTTACTAAATAAAAAATTATATCTAAGCCAAATTTTATTTTATAACTTGCGTATAATATAACTTATTGTTAAAATTTAATTTAAAACTAAACAAATTTGGTAAGATAATATTATCTAATTGATCATGATCTATATCAAATTAAATAATAACATGACTACTTGTTACTATAAAATAATATGAATATGAACTTTTTTTTTTCTATGTGATCATATTCTTTTTATTTTATTTTTTGTTAAAAATTGTACATCCAACCTGTGTGTCCAGATCTGTCATATATATGGATAAGCTTCCATGCATATTTTCGGAAATAGAAGTTGTTAGTTGTTTTTGACTCTTTAGACCATCGATTGAAGAATGCCGGTTCGACCGGGCACAAAGGTCCGGACTGCAACCGGTCCGACCACCAGCGTTTGCGGGTCCCACATGTAGTGGCTGGTAGCGTGGCCGTTTGAATCATCGCTGGTGATTAAAAATAAGAAAAAGAAAAAAGAAAAAGGAAAAGAGAAGCCAATCTATCTATCATTTTGGTGGGACCCCCACGGATGGGTTCGTGTCACCTGAGACAAGTTCTTGTTTTGGAGTCGTGTTCAAGGTGCAGGTTATTGTTGTGTTTTGTATGGTAGTTTGTGGTTTGTACTTTTGCTCTTGTTGGAGGACAATTCTTGCAAATTACTCCATCTTTCCTGCCACATTTGCAAATACATTTCTTTTCATTATCCTTTTGGATAAAAATAGGAATGTTTTTTGGGCTAAAAATAGGGAATGAAATGAAGGAATATGAACCTCCAAAGCCTCTATCCAATATACTAGACTGGGTAAAAAAAGGGAAAAAGGGATGGACTGGATGAGAATAAAAATATACGATGGTCGCGAAAAATATTATAAGGCTCATGAAGTTTTACAAAGTCAGTATCGATATTTGTAATATCATCTGCAAATAATATATGAAATTGATGATAGTGTCATCAAATGGGGACTCAGCATTAACCTCAAGATATATATAATATTGCAACAAAAGGTTCTAGTGGAAGCTAAAGCAAAAATTTACATAAATTCTTAGGGGTATACAATTTGCTGTATTTGCACCAGGTTTGAAAAAATGTAATTAGAGGGAGGAAATGTCATTAGAGTTGACGTTCCATAACAAAAAGGAGTTGGACGTCAACTCCACTGGCACTCCATGTGAATAAATGTGTGGGATACTATTAGAGTTGGCGTCCCATGAGCAAAATTGAGTGGAGCGCCAACTCCACTAGCGCCCCACCTATATATGTATTTTTTCATGAACGGTCATTTTTTGACAATTGAACTCTAACATTCAAAATTTCTAACGTTGAATATTTTAGGCTATATAAAGGATGTAGGGGTGCTATTTCATTCTCACAACAAACTCAACTCTTCCTCTTTCAATGAGTTCCTAAACTCTCAAGCTCCTAGACTCACAAGCTTTTCGTTTAGAAGCTTAGCACTATGTAATCTCCATAGATCAAAGTCTAAGAATATTGTACTTGTATGGAGGTGCAGTAAATGTGTTATCCTACGAAGGAGGTTTTACCCAAATTCTTATAATTGATCGCAGTATTACGCTAGATAGTTTACACACTCTTGTTATTAAAAGTTTTTCTATCCGATATGATTTTATATTAAGACATATTTTTGTTTCTCATTGTTTATTATTAGATTGCGAACAAGCATGTAATTTGGTTATTGAAGTTAATTCACATGTGTCTTTTATAAGTACTTATGTTACTCAAGTACCACCAAGACTTGATAATATAAGTACTCAATGTGCTTCTAACGTTGGTCATAGTTTTCTTCTCGTCAACTTCTTCCAGCTCATGAAGAAGGACATATATTAGATGAAAGTGATGATGATGATAATGATGATGATAATGATAATGATAATGATAATGATAATGATAGTGATAATAATGATAATGATGGTAATAATCATAGTGATAATTTAATTGAAAATTTATATGATAATTTTGATGATAATGTTGATAATGCTATGAACACAATTTTACTTGTTCAGCTAGTGCTATAAATAATTTTTAAAAAATTATATATTACTTGTGATCAACCAACATGTAATTGGAGAGTATAAACAGATCGGTAAAGATGGAATATTTATCATCAGTACATTAGAAAGTCAATATTCTTGTTTATGTGGACTTACAACATGATATCATCCACTAGCTAGTACTTTATGGACTAGAAATAAAATAATTGATATAATTAGGGATAATCAGTCCTACAGTCCATCACAAGTTGTGAGAGATATACATAGAGAATATCGAATACATATTACTTATTCTAAAGCTTGGATAGCCCAAGAGATGACTTTAGCTGAAATTAGTTATGTTGATGCATATGTTAGTCTTGAAGAGTATGGTTCTTGAATTATTGAGTCAAATCAAGATAGCATATGCTTTCTAAAGACTACCGAAAATAATATCTTTCAAAGAATGTTTATTTGTTTCAAGGCATGCATTAACAGATTTTAAGGGTTTATTTACCATTATTAGTAATGAGAGTACTTTTTTTATTTAGATATCAAGGTATCTTATTTATTGCTTGTGCTCATGATCTTAACTACCAATTATATCTACTTTTTTATGTTGTTGCTAAAGGTGAAAACACTGATTCCTGAAAAATGTTTTCAAACAGTGTTAGAATATCTTTTGAAAACTATTTTAAAGAATAAAGTAGAATTGTATTTATATTAGATAAACAAATAGGATTGATAAATGTTATACATATTACATTTTCAGAATCACCATATTTTTATATTCAACATATTAAACAAAATTTAAAATCTCAAGTAACCACATATAGAAAATTCCAAAAAATGTTAGTCTCTCTTGCAAGATCAATACAATAAAACAGATGCTGAGTATTGGTTTAAAAGAACTAAAGCCAAAAACATGGACATGTTTAGCTGTCATGTTGAAGTAAATGATGAAACCCGTAATTTTGTACATTAGGTAACAATTTATGCTCCTTTTTCTAGATTAGATATTAACACTTCTAATCTTGCAGAATATTTTAATAATTGGGTTAAGCATTTACGGGATAAACCAATAAAAATACTACTTGAAAAGAGCTAAGATTGTATCGCTTCAAGACAAGAACAGACAATCAAAATCTAGAAATAAAGTATTGTGCAAGAATATTAAAAACTATGGCTCGCATATAGGGGTGAGCATTATTCGATTTTGGAACAAAAACTGAACTGAACCAAACCGAACCGAACTGAATAAGAGATTCGATTCGATTTAAAAAAATTGGCTCACTTTCGATTTGAAAATACTAAAATTTCTTATTCGATTTCTGTTTTGGTTTCGGTCCAAACCCGAAAATCGAATAAAATTTATGCAATTATGTAAATATCTCAATTTTTTGCATATTTTGTGATTAAAAATATGTATATTTTAAAAACAATAATTCTATATATATGTTTTGAAGTCCAACATTGGACACAAGTTTGAAATACAATGAATGTGTGTATAAAATAATAAATATTAATATAATTTAACCATGATTTCAACTTTTGTTCTGATCCACTAAATAATAGCAATAGTTCAACCGAACAAACCGAATAGCTTATTCGATTTATTTCGGTTTTAGCTAATTTCGGTTCAGTTTCGGTTTTAAATAGTTAGAATTTTGGTTTATTCAGTTTTGACTATTTTGGTTCTGTTGAAACCGAATGCTCACCTCTACTCGCATAAGTAGAGAAAAATACTATATACAAATGTTGCATATTGATAGTTTTTTGTTTGAAATACTATATCGGCAACAAGTAGAACATATGTTGTATACTTAAAAAAAATAATTTTCATGGTTAAGGTGATGTCATACTCATCTACCATATATACATGCACTACTAGAATAAGCGGGATTAGCGATGTAATTTAGCGACTCCTAGTAAATACGTCGCTAAATTAGCGAGTCGAAAAAATCGTCGCTAGGCGTCGCTAAATGGCGACATTTAGCGACGTTTAGCGACTTTTATTAAGATTTTAAAAGAATAGTCGCTATAAGTTCAATTAAGGTCGCTAAACGTCGCTAATATATCTGATTTAGCGATGTTTAGCGTCTTAATTAGCGACGTATCTATCAAAAATATTTAGCAACGTATTTAGTGACGTCTTTGGCGTCGCTAATTTTTATTTTAGCGACGTTTTTATTTGACGTCGCTAAACGTTGCTAAATTTTGGTTAATTAGGGCTCAGTTTTCTTTTCTCCATCTGTCAAAAATTTTGAAAACGTTTCGATTTCTCCCGCCCCCCCCCTCCGGCGACCGGGTCTCCACGGCTGCGCCTACTCCGGCATCCCCCTCCTCCTCCTCGAGCTCTAGGTAATCTCTCTCTCTCTCTCTCTCTCATGTGACACTGACACAAGACACACGCACACAGACACGACACACACACACAGACACGACACACACACACAGATACACACGACACACACGACACACACACAGACGCAGACACACACACAGACGCAGACACACACACACGACACACACACAGACGCAGACACACACACGACACACACACACGACACACACACACAGACGCAGACACACACACACAGACGCAGATTAGGGTTAGGGTTAGGGTTAGGGTTAGGTTTAGGGTTTTTGAGCAGGGGTTAGGTTTAGGGTGTCACATTAAAGTTTTCAATGACATTATTAATAGGATTTCCTCTAATTCTAGTCTCCTAGCTCACTGACACAACACACATGGGACCTTGGTGTGTGTAGGTGTATAAGACCTAGGCATCAATTGTTAGTTTGGGTATTTGCAACAATCTTAGTCCCCGGCACTCTATTGTGACATCACTACATAAGCCCTTACTTGTTGGTCTTTCCCCATTGTCCCCCATGACATCAAATAGTTTCTTATCTGATGAAGGAAGACCAAGTCTTTCACTAAAAGTACCCCTAAGTTTCATAGTGGAATGATGCATGCTGTCTGATAGTGCTTTAGGGAGATTTCAAATAGACTCTGATGATCGTTTGTAAAAGTATGATAATTTTCTGATACTGACCCTAGAGTGTTAGAGCCTCCTTCATCCTCATCTGATACCACATTTATAATTTCTTATCCTTGTGCCAGTACGCTAGTCCACTTTTCATCACGGAGGAAACATAACCCCAAATTCTTTCTCCTAAAAAGTTCATTAAGTAGCTGATTAAGGTCTAGTATTTGTGGTAATATCTTGAAATCTAGCTTTTGTTCCTGTATAAGACCCTTCTTAGCTGCTTCAGTATTGGCTAGAGGATAGCTGTTAGTGTTCACCAAATCTCATAATTCAATTTTAATTTCAATTTCAATTACAATCATATAATTTAATATTGGATCATATTTTCAAACTAGTTCAATAAATCGGTCATTTTATTTTGTGAGTCATCTAATTCTTCCATTCCGGTCCAATAGCTAATTCTTTGTTAATTCTTTGTTTTCATCTATCTTACCTGATGGCACCCAAGAGAGCGACACCTCCTACTGTTAAGGAGGAAGTGATGCCTCCTACTGTTAAGGAGGAAGTGATGCCTCATACTGTTAAGGAGGAAGAGATACCACCTGCGGGGAGTTCCAGTCACCCAGCACCTATCGCGGCTGTATCTCAGACGGGGAGTTCCAGTCACCCAGCACCCATAGCGGAGCTTGATAACATAAACGCTGTTTATGCACAGTATTTGAGGGACTGGTATCTGCCCCATTTTGGAAATCCTCGAGATTGATACTATAATGTTTTATATACTTATATATTATGCATTTTGTGTTACTGTGATACTCTGATACTTATACATTATGTATTTTGTGATGCTGTTTATGCCCATTTTGTGTGACTGTGATACTGTGATACTTTTATGACTATGATACTTTTATTGTCTGTCTATAATATTTGTGTGTATTAATTGTATGACTGTGATACTTTTATTCATATTAAATATTGTTAATCCGGTGTTGAGTGTTCCACCGAAGGGGTCGGCGAACCCATAGAATTCAACGGAGGGTTGCTCCGGGTCTATTTTTAATTAGAAATTTATAAATTGTAGGAATAATAGTTTGGAACAATTCAGGGTTTTTTTATTACTTTTTTTGTAAATTTAGCGACGTATTTAGCGACGTTTAGCGACGTTTAGCGACGTTTTTATAAGTCGCTAAACAAGTCGCTAATTAGCGACGTGTCAGTAGCCGTCGCTAACGACGTCGCTAAACGTCGCTAAATATGTCGCTGTACGTCGCAAATTGCTGACATGGCAGTACTGCCAGGTCATTAAAGACGTCGTTGTTACGTCGCTATATAAGTCGCTAATGAGCGACGTTTAGCGACTTTAATAAACGTCGCTATTTCGTGACGCTGCGTCGCTAAACGTCGCTATATTTAGCGACTCAATAAAGTCGCTAAAAAACGTCGGCATAGCGACGTTTAGCGACGTTTTTCCGTTCAGCGACTTGGTTTCTTCCGACTACGTTAAAACGTCGCTAATTACGTCGCTAAACGTGTTTAGCGACATTTTTTTGTCATTTGGCGACGTTTTTGGGCGTCGCTAATTTGACTTTTTTTGGTAGTGATGCATATCATGTGTGTAAGTCTTGTAATGTAAATATCGATAATTTTTATCCTACACTATTTTCTACTGACAAACTGAGAAGTGTGTATGAGCCACATTTGGAACCAATTCTATCACAACCCGCACCCGATGTGAGGGCATGAGTACGTAGGTACGTCCAGCCTACGCCGCAGCATCGATGATAGAACGTTGTCTAGGTCAACAATACTATCTAATCATCTCACACAATAATATATAACATGTCAATGATATTTTAACTCCATACGGAGGACAAGATGACAATATATATGATAATCAATACCCAATCATAATAAAACTAGAGAAAGATAATGTCACGATATCAAATAGAAGAAATAGAATCATAAAGTCTCAAACTAGTCATCACAACAATATCCTAGTCTACTAGTCTATCCATAAACACAATCAGTCTCAAATATATATAACATGCAAATGTCTAAGCTGGAGATATATCCAGTACAATAAGAAAAATAACTAAGTCTGCTATACTAGCTGAACCTCCTCAACGGCTGGTACTAGATCATCCTGCACTAAGGGTGCTACCTCAGCTAGCTCGCCATCTTGTGGGTCATAAAGTGTAGGACACCAGTCCTCTAAATAATTATCTGAAAAATATATCCAGTCAGGTTTGGAGCAAAATACAACCCAATAGCAGTTCCAATAAATGATAGAAGCTATGAAACAATAATAACAATGAAAATAAATGATGGAGAGTCATTAAGATAGTAAACATCACGACAAGGGAATATCACGACAAGTAATGGAAATAACTAAGAGCAATATGATAAGAATCATCACTGTAAAGAACTGGAAGTAAAAAAATAATAACAATAAGTGCCTTGAAATATTAGTAAGATATGTGATCGGCTTAGGCCTAGCACGGTCTATAAATAAAGGAAACTAGCTCAACCACACATGTAATGCATGATCAGCTAGTTGTCACGGGCTACACTGTTGTACGGGCTATAAGGTATGATCACATATCTACTAATACTTATCTGCCACCGACAAGTACACAGATCCAAATTATGACACATTATAATACGTAAATTATGATGTACGGTCTATAAAATCATGCACGATAATCACTGTCTATATAATTACGAAGATATCTCTGTAATCACTGAGTAATTACAAAGAATAACATGGTAATCACTGAGTAATCATGAACAATAATATCTCATGACGGGGATCCACGTATACTAATCCGTGTAATATCGTGTCAAGAATCAAATATCTCAATACTAAATACATGTAACATAGAGACTATCGAATAAAAAAACTATCAGGAAATGTACTCGCCTGTGGTCCTGAGCAAATAATGTGACTCTTTGTCCAAACTAGTGTCACACAAACCTATATATGAAATTATGTGTCATTTGGGTGTATTGAAGTAATAACAAGATTAAAATAGCTAAAATATGATTTTCTAGGTCAAGACTAGGTCACACTAGTCAAACTAGGCCAAACTAGGTCATTACCTACTAATACCAAGCTAATATTAGTTATACTAGGTACTACTAATATATATAACTCATAAACATTGGTATTAAGTTAATACCTACTCCAACACCTAATTTAGTTAGCTCAAGACTAACTAATATCTTAATTACCTTAGCTATTACTTAGACTCAATATTAGACATCTACTTATATTAGTACACCAATACTAATACCTTACCCCAAATGCTCATGGAGGTCAATAATAACATACCCTTGATACTAAGATACTAGACATTCTCCACCACTTGGTACCCAAAAGTGATGAATTGAACTCATGGATAACCAACTCACCTAGACACTCACTAACACACTCAAAGACATCCATCATCTAATTATATACCTATATAGTTATAATACAATGCCATATACTATATAATACCAATCCAATACTTAAAATAAATTATTGGCATATACACAATACATTAGCAATTCATCAAACACTAATTGTGCACCACATAAGTATCATACTAGTCAATGATACTCTTGTGATACACTCAAGATACCTCTACCAAACCTTACCAAACTCTATCAAAATCATATGAATACATCTAATATATTAATTAGAGTATAATTAGAAAAATAATAGCTATTGCAAAGTGTTGTGAGAAAATTGACATGTGTATCACAAGTGTCAAAAGAAAAACCCCCAAAATTACTTCGTATCATGGCGTATTATGATATGGCCTACTCGTATCCAATTATGGACACGTATCTAGCCACACACAACCAATCTAATGTCAATTTAGCCTAATTAACCAATAGACAAACACTTAGTGCACCAATATCAAATTTTCCCTAAATTTGCTATAAAAGTCAATATAACTATCACAATAGACCTCATAAGAACCTAGTTCTTCTTATGGATAGTCCTTAGCTATGGAAGGGTTCCTAAGGATCTCATATTATAAATTAACCATAGAATTGAAGGTAAATAGGGAGTATACCTATTAGGAGTCAAATTCTAATGAAACTCCTCCGGGTGGATATGAAATGGACACAAGCTCCTTGAATCTCCTCTCCAAGTAGTGCTCCTTGCAATCTAAGCTCCTAGGCCTCCTTGATAATCAATATGAGTAGGGAATGAGGGAAATTTAAGTGGGATTTGGTGGGGGTTGGTCTCAATTTGGGGAAGAACTAATTTGAAAATAAATAAGATAAAATGACAAGTGGAGGAGGTCACTCCTCCCTAAAAATAGGGCCAGCCACCTACTATCCCCTCTAGGTCAATGCAAAAAGTCCAATATACCCCTAATAGTTTGTCATGGAGGGTTAACTAATTACGGGGAAGGTTCTAATCGAAATAAAAGGAATATTCTATCTATTATAACTAATCCAATGAGTCAAATTATGGCTAATCTAACTAATTGAACCAATGGTTATGTCAAGTCTAGTTGGATCCAGTTGGTCTCATTAGCACTAAGTCTAATTAATAGACTAACTCACTAACCAAGTCCATTAATACTAGTCCATTTTAATTGAACTAACACATGAACCAAAACTAAAATTAATATATATATATATATATATATATATAATATAAAATTATCAAACAATATGAAATGACAAAATACGTATAGACAATTTATATAATACAATAGCAAATATTGAAATAAGAAATACCCCTCTTCCGGAATTAGGTGGTTACAAATTCTACTCCCCTACGAACTTTAAAGTGCTTTGGTTAGAGGACAAATTGGAGTACTAGATATAAGACGCAAAGTTGTAAGTCCAAAGAAGAACCGCATCATGACAAAAGATTTATCTACAAGAGATTTCCATTGTGATAGCTTTGGTGGACTATGACACAACAAAAGGTAATGTACTAGTCAACCAAGAGAGTAAATTTAATGTTCTATATCATTTATTCTCAAGTTGATAGTAAAAAAATTTATTGTGGTAACTATGATCTATGATATTGTAATAAATTTTTTGTCTTCCAACTAAATGTACTCAGATAGACATTCTTGTGTTGTAGTTTTTTTTCAAATGAATAAATGATATTACAACTAACAAAAATTAAGAATATAATTGTCTAGAATGGTTGTATCATACAATTATCAAGATGTATATATAGTTTTCATTGCCATCAGAAGGCACCCATGTAAATCGTTTCCCACAATTCATGTATCAAACATGAGCTGCCTTTGATAGTCTTCCTTGGCCTTAATGTTCCTCCCTATAAACTATGCCAAAATGTGCCCAAACCATCGACAGATTCATCGGACGATAAAATTGCTGTAGACAACTTCTTCTCCGGTGTTACGTCTTCTTCTGCATTTTTTTGTTTATTTTTATGGATGTGGGAGAAAGAATTGAGTTTTTTGTGAGAATAAAATAAATTTCTCCCATCCTTTATATATCCTAAAATCAAATCCGAATGTTTAGAGTTCAACGGTAAAAAAATGACCATTAATAAAAAAAATATCAGTAGTGTGAGACTCATCTTACTATTTTGTATACCTTCCTGAGATACGCGTATTATACGCGTGTATCTTGCTTTATGTTTGTTGCTTACTTTATGCATATTGCCATTTCATATATTGTTTGAGACCTTTATATAAAGTTTCTCCTGATGCATGCTTTGGACTGTTGGGTATTTGGTTTCCTTATGAGAGGCTAGGATCTACCCGAGTGAGGGGAATGGATCATGATCCAATGGCCACAACTCAAGCCTTTGGCTATATAAACTCATTCCTTCTCTTCCTTTCACTTTTCTTTTCCTTTCCTTCTTCCTTTAGCCAAGAGCAGTAGCAGAAACCGAGCTTGGTCTTGGCAGTGGGTTAAAACCTTGGTATTAGTTACTAGTAGATTTTCACGTAGGCAAGTACATCTTGCCAACCGAGTGAACCCCTGATTGGAAGCTTCTTGATAAACTTAAAACTCGTATTTAAATGTTAACTTAGCTATTTGCATATTTTTTGATAGCATAGAGCTGTGATCAATTGCATATTGCAGTTAGAATTTCTTTTCATGTAACTTTTGTTTTGGTTGCCTTTGATTTGAAGTTCTTTGGATAATTGGGTTTCGAGAAACCAGTCGGAGCACATAAGTGTTGACCACAGAAGAGACATTGCTAAAATACGCAGGAGGCTTGACGACGTATTTATATGCCAAACACCCTTGGGCGCACTGTGTGCTGACCCATTATTGCTCGCGTACTTTAGTACTGCATTAATCTCTCCGATAAAATTATGCCAAGGGCTTATAAAGACTTGGAGTATTTTATGAGAAATCTCTGGCCGCACACACGTGCGTACGCTTCTAAAGCTTTTCCTCAAATTCAAAGAAAAGTACGCCAAGTCTTCTTATTGGCGTACTCTTCTGTTGACTTTTTATTTGAGTGGATAAGCACCAACTTGGCATCTCGATATTCGTGTTCTCGACTATCGTGCAGATACTCTTGGAGATTTTGTTTTGTCGTTTTCCTTGGCATCTTTTTAGTACGCTTATCTTGCAGAGTTCAAACTCGACAAAAGTACGCCAGTCCCCTTCATGAGTGGCAACATTAACAAAAGTATGCCAACCCCAGAGTGTTGGTGTGAGCCCTGATTTTCAAAAAATATTAAAACTTGATTTTTTCCCAATTTTCTGGAATTTTCTGGGAATTTTCTGTAATTAAAATCAGGCTTTCTAATTATTAAATGATTTTTATTTGTTAATAAATAATATTAAAATATCATGGAAATAATATTTTTGGGTGTAAAATGAAAAACTGGCCTTAGGGTAATTTTTCTGGAATTTATCGGGCCTCGGACCTAATTTAAAACCCCTGAAAATAATTATTAATTAATTATTTATTTATTTAATCATTTATTATTATTATTATTATTATTATCATTATTTAGCCCGCAGGCCGGCCCGGCCCAGCCCAAATTCTTAGCGGGTCGGGTCGGGTCCACCTGAACCCGACCCGCCCGACCTAACCCGTTTCCCCTTTCCTCTCTGACCGCGCCCCCGGCCGCCCGAGTCTCTCGCCGCCTCCGCCGCCTGCGCCGCCCCGCCCGGCGACGCAGCTCCGCACCCTCCGCCGCCCTTCCCGGCCACTTCCCCTCTCTCCTCCGCTCTCAACTACAAACCCCCCCCGACTTCTCCTTCTCCGGCCACTCCCTCACCCACGAACCGCCACCGCCACCGCGCTCCCCTCCGCCGCACGTCGCCACGGCCACCTCGCCCCTTCCACCGCCGTCGCCTCTCCCTCGTCCTTCGCCTGCCTCCGGCCCCCTCGACAGCGCCCCACAACAGCAGCACCGCCGCCCTGGGCCGCCCCCGCGCCGCCGCCTCCGCCCGAGCGCCGCCCTGGCCGGCCCCTCCCCGCCGCGAGCCGCCCTAGCGCCGGGCGACCTCCCCGCCGCACTGGCCAGCCTGAGCCCGGCCACTGGAGCAAAACCCTAACCCTAGCCCTAATTCTCCCTGTGTCAGACACGGACACGGGACACAGTGTCCGTGTCGTGTCGAACACGTTTTTGCCAGGTTTTTGGGTCCCCTTCAGGTGCGTATAACTTTTTGCTCGTAGCTCCGTTTTTTATTCCGCAAATTGCTTTGCGAAGCCTGTATGACCCTCTCGGTGCCCAGATAAACTGTTCCGGGCATCGCGTCCTGTGGTGATCGCACACCGCGATCCAAAAACAGGAAAAACCAGACCCTATTTTACCCCGGAACTGAGTGCGCCCCGCCAAACGGGACGACTTGATCGCGTGCGGTCTTCACAGATACGTGCGCGTCGTCGATACGGACGTGTGAGATTTTGCGGAAGCTGATTCGGGTGTGCGTGCACACCGAAATCAACGCGTATCCGCAGACATCGCCCCGTATCTGACTTTTCTGTAATTTGCCCTAACTTCTTGTACACTCGTCAGATCGAGACGAAACTTGTGCCATCGGACTCGTAGCGATACACTGGTCCTGTGGGTAAAGTTTGGTTCGATTCTGAGAACGTTGATGAAATCACGTGTCGTGGGCCCCACAGGCCCCGCTCGACGGGCGATTTTGTGTTCGGCTCATCGGAATCCAAATCTGGAAGTTCCATTGAGTTCGTATCAGCGTTCCTGACCTGTTGACACTAAGTTTGGTGAATTTGGAGACCATTGACCCGGACACATTTTTCGGTGCAAAGCGGGCCCACCGGCGGACCCCGTTTTGACCCGAAACTGCCGTTTTTGCCCTTGTCTCCAAATTGGACCCAAGGACAGGCATTTCTAGCTATTTGACATCTTTTGAGCGTGATGGTAATGTCTATTTCAGCTTTTGGACTCATCTCTGGAAATTTTCCCCAAGAACCAATTTTAATCAGATCCAAACAACAGGCAAGTACCTGCACTTCAAGTTAAATCTTTATATTGTGATAATTAATTCCCTGCTTTACTAGTACCCTTGATGATTACACCTAGTGTTAGAAATGCTGGATTTTATGTCTTAAATATTGGAGTTCATGTCTTGTTTTTCATGTCGGGTGGGAGAATACTAGAAGGCATGTAGTTTACCCTTCCCCTTGTCATGTTTAATAGCTGTTGGTACACGACTGTACCTCAGTCGAATCTTGATTTCCCCTGTTTAATAGCCGTTTATGACGGCCGGATTAGCCTTATAAACCCCTACATGCCAACTATGTATTCTAAATACACGTGTTCACACAATAGTTCTTGTCGTGTTGCAGTTCTTGATGTCTTGTTTACAGTTACCTTCCCTGTCACATTTTATTCCTGTTTTACCCTTATTCCTGGTTTATAGAAATTAATCATGTTTTACTTATAGCTCTGATTTATAGCATTAATTCCCAGTTAATCTTTTATTATGCATACTCTGATCATTCCAATTGTCATAAATATTTAGTTTAATCTTGTTGTGCATTGTGTACTTTGCTCCTTTCCTGACTGGATCCGTTGTTTTAGGTGATGATGAGCACTGCCCCACCTATTATGGCCACTATGAGTTAGCAGGTAACACACATGAGGAGCCAGTTTCCCCCAGAAGGCTACTTCTGTGGATCAGTTAGCTGTAGCTACTTATTCTTTTCTTTTCAGCATATACTCGGGTTTGTCCCCGATTTATCTTCTGGCTTTGTATTAACTGTGGATTTGATTGTCACAGATTAAAATTTTAAAAATCTCAGCATTCCTTTTCCTGTTATTTTCCTTGTCTATTTACTTTTGTGGATGAGATAGATTTAAATTACTTGTGAGTAAGACCCAGACAGCGTACTACCGCCGACACTGCGGCGTAGGCTGGACGTGCCCACGCACTCGTGCCCGAATAACTGGGTGCGGGTCGTGACACATTTTTGTGGTGGCCCATGCAGGTCAACGACTAAGTTGTTCGGTTTCAACCTAGGGACCGAACAGGCCTGCAATAAGATTGAGGATTTTAGGAAAAGCTCATCCACTTAATTGAATCGTTCTTGATATTCATATCGGCTTCGAATCATTTTATTGACTTGCATCCTGCCTTGATTTCTGTGCACCTTTATCGTTTATTTTTGGATGCAGAGTAAAAGATCTACCACCAAGCGACGAGGTTCCTACAATATCACCACGAGATGCTCTACCAGCATGACCGTAGAGAACGCACAGACTCTTGGAGCAATTAATGCGCGTAAGTGATTTGTAGATACCGTTTCTAGTATTGTTTAGCTCGTGCCCATTGGTTCGTGACCTCAGCCCCAACCTAGTAAATTTTAAACTTGCTAATAACCTGGTATGCTTTTATATCTGATAACTGTAGAGTTTGTAGAATTTTTTTGTTATTGTGCTTAATGTAGGTTGTTTGTGAACTTAAATAATTTGTATCTTCTTTCATCACCATCTAGCGCACTTCATTTTGCTGTACTTGACTTATGCTGCTATCTTATAGCCTAGTTTTACAAGCTTATCCTTTTATCAAGCTTGTTCATGACATATGTATTAGTGGGTCGACACACTAATACAATTGTCTATTCAGAATCAATGTATTACGGTCTGATCAACCTTAGTGTATTTTGATTCGCCCTTCGCACTACTTTGCGTGGATTGAGATATACAGTTGACTAGTATACCTGCCCTAGACATGTCTGAGCACAACTGTATTAATACAAGCATGTGAATAGGAATTACCGAGATAGGATTCAATCCACAATCGCTTGACAATTCCCACCTGAATACTTTAAAACGCCTTGACCCCGATATTTCTTTTCTATCACCCCACCCTTGAACTCTTTAATATTGATCTTCGTCTTTCCTTATTTCGGAAAGACGAAATCTCGTGCCTGGTATAAGTTAGTACATAGATAGTACTGGATATGCCACATAGACCGATCACATACTTGAGGATTAAACTTTCATAATTGAGGACATATCATGATCGGCGTTGAAGTTCGAGGATTGAATGACATAGGTAAACATATTAAGGAATATTTTCTTAAGGTATATAGTCTTTTGTGATGATTGGGTAAACTCTAAGTTGGGTAGCAATGTATTCGTCAACTCGAGAGGAATGTCTTTTGGATCGTGACCGAGTAAGGTTAGATTGGAAGAAGCAAGCCCTTCTAATTTTGAAAATTTAAAGAGGTGACTAAGATGATTAATGAATTGATATCGAGGACCCAATAATTATACCTTAGGTACATGATTTAAATCTTGAATAATAAAAGTAAAATTGTCAAATTGAATATGGAGGATACATGATTCGGACTTGAACATTGGTGGACTACACTTAAATTATTTTGATAATTTGATTTAAGAATAAAAAAAATTAATGGTTGGACTACCTAGTTGGATTATTGAGGAGGTGAATGAAAATTAAAGAGTTGAAGCATACAAGTGTGAATGGGAATACTGCTGGACCCGAATTACTTTCAGAAGGAATTATGATAAATATAATCGTGAGGAAAAGTTATAAGCACATGCAAATCTTGAAGATGTTATATGGACTTAATTTAAAAGTCTGCCTGTGGGTAATTTGAGGAAGTAAGAAGTAATAACCATAGGTTGAGATTTTTTTTTATTAGAACAAGTAGTCGTCTTAACCTTGAAATGATTGCAGTGGACATGATTCGGATTCTAATTGTCGCAAGGAGATTGCAATGGACTTACCTTATGTACATGAAGGATTAACAGAGTATGGCTTAAATTTTAAATTTCGAGGACGAAATTTTTATAAGTTGGGTAGATTGTGAGCCCTGATTTTCAAAAAATATTAAAACTTGGTTTTTTCCCAATTTTCTGGAATTTTCTGGGAATTTTCTGTAATTAAAATCAGGCTTTCTAATTATTAAATAATTTTTAATTGTTAATAAATAATATTAAAATATCATGGAAATAATATTTTTGGGTTTAAAATGAAAAACTGGACTTAGGGTAATTTTTCTGGAATTTATCGGGCCTCGGACCTAATTTAAAACCCCTGAAAATAATTATTAATTAATTAATTATTTATTTAATCATTTATTATTATTATTATTATTATTTTTTTTATTTTTATTATTATTATTATCATTATTTAGTCCGCAGGCCGGCCCGGCCCAGCCCATAAACCGGCCCAGCCCAAATTCTTAGCGGGTCGGGTCGGGTCCCCTTTCCTCTCTGACCGCGCCCCCGGCCGCCCGAGTCTCTCGCCGCCTCCGCAGCCTGCGCCGCCCCGCCCGGCCATGCGGCGCCCCGTCCGGCGACGCAGCTCCGCACCCTCCGCCGCCCTTCCCGGCCACTTCCCCTCTCTCCTCCGCTCTCAACTACAAACCCCCCCCGACTTCTCCTTCTCCGGCCACTCCCTCACCCACGAACCGCCACCGCCACCGCGCTCCCCTCCGCCGCACGTCGCCACGGCCACCTCGCCCCTTCCACCGCCGTCGCCTCTCCCCCGTCCTCCGTCTGCCTCCGGCCCCCTCGACAGCGCCCCACAACAGCAGCACCGCCGCCCTGGGCCGCCCCCGCGTCGCCGCCTCCGCCCGAGCGCCGCCCTGGCCGGCCCCTCCCCGCCGCGAGCCGCCCTAGCTCCAGGCGACCTCCCCGTCGCCCTGGCCAGTCTGAGCCCGGCCACTGGAGCAAAACCCTAACCCTAGCCCTAATTCTCCCGGTGTCGGACACGGACACGGGACACAGTGTCCGTGTCGTGTCGGACACATTTTTGCCAGGTTTTTGGGTCCCCTTCAGGTGCGTGTAACTTTTTGCTCGTAGCTCCGTTTTTGATTCCGCAAATTGCGTTGCGAAGCCTGTATGACCCTCTCGGTGCCCAGATAAACCGTTCGGGGCATCGCGTCCTGTGGTGATCGCACACCGCGATCCAAAAACAGGAAAAACCAGACCCTGTTTCACCCCGGAACTGAGTGCGCTCCGCCAAACGGGATGACTTGGTCGCGTGCGGTCTTCACAGATACGTGTGCGTCGTCGATACGGACGTGTGAGATTTCGCGGAAGCTGATTCGGGTGTGCGTGCACACCGAAATCAACGCGTATCCGCGGACATCGCCCCGTATTCGACTTTTCTGTAATTCGCCCTAACTTCTTGTACACTCGTCAGATCAAGACGAAACTTGCGCCATCGGACTCGTAGCGATACGCTGGTCCTGTGGGTCAAGTTTGGTTCGATTTTGAGAACGTTGACGAAATCGCGTGTCGTGGGCCCCACAGGCCCCGCTCGACGGGCGATTTTGTGTTCGGCTCATCGGAATCCAAATCTGGAAGTTCCGTTGAGTTCGTATCAGCGTTCCTGACCTGTTGACACTAAGTTTGGTGAATTTGGAGACCATTGACCCGGACACGTTTTTCGGTGCAAAGCGGGCCTACCGGCGGACCCCGTTTTGACCCAAAACTGTCGTTTTTGTCCTTGTCTCCAAATTGGACCCAAGGACAGGCGTTTCTAGCTATTTGACATCTTCTGAGCGTGATATTAATGTCTATTTCAGCTTTTGGACTCATCTCTGGAAATTTTCCCCCAGAACCAATTTTAATCAGATCCAAACAACAGGCAAGTACCTGCACTTCAAGTTAAATCTTTATATTGTGATAATTAATTCCCTGCTTTACTAGTACTCTTGATGATTACACCTAGTGTTAGAAATGCTGGATTTCATGTCTTGAATATTGGAGTTCATATCTTGTTTTTCATGTCGGGTGGGAGAATACTAGAAGGCATGTAGTTTACCCTTCCCCTTGTCATGTTTAATAGCTGTTGGTACACGACTGTACCTCAGTCGGATCTCGATTTCCCCTATTTAATAGCCGTTTATGATGGCCGGATTAGCCTTATAAACCCCTACATGCCAACTATGTATTCTAAATACACGTATTCACACAATAGTTCTTGTCGTGTTGCAGTTCTTGATGTCTTGTTTACAGTTACCTTCCCTGTCACATTTTATTCCTGTTTTACCCTTATTCCTGGTTTATAGAAATTAATCGTGTTTTACTTATAGCTCTGATTTATAGCATTAATTCCCAGTTAATCTTTTATTATGCATACTCTGATCATTCCAATTGTCATAAATATTTAGTTTAATCTTGTTGTGCATTGTGTACTTTGCTCCTTTCCTGACTGGATCCGTTGTTTTAGGCGATGATGAGCACTGCCCCACCTATTATGGCTACTATGAGTTAGCAGGTAACACACATGAGGAGCCAGTTTCCCCCAGAAGGCTACTTCTGTGGATCAGTTAGCTGTAGCTACTTATTCTTTTCTTTTCAGCATATACTCGGGTTTGTCCCCGATTTATCTTTTGGCTTTGTATTAACTGTGGATTTGATTGTCACAGATTAAATTTTTATAAAATCTCAGCATTCCTTTTCCTGTTATTTTCCTTGTCTATTTACTTTTGTGGATGAGATAGATTTAAATTACTTGTGAGTAAGACCCAGACAGCGTACTACCGCCGACACTGTGGCGTAGGCTGGACGTGCCCACGCACTCGTGCCCGAATAACCGGGTGCGGGTCGTGACAGTTGGGCATACTCTTGCTAAAATCCCCTCGTGCGTACAATTGTCCTGATCCCTCAAGTCTCGTCCAATGACCAAGAATAGTACGCTAAGTCTTCTGTTGGCGTATAATTTCTTGTGTGCTTCCTTCGATGGGCAAGCCTTGATTTCTGCACTCCTCGATTTCTGAGTTCTCGACTGTTGTGCCATGCTTGAATTTTTGTGCCTTGTCATTTAGTAGACCTTCTCACGCTTGTCAGGATATGCTAACATAGTTACTAGCCTACTTCGTGAAAGTATGCCAAGTTATTGGTACGCGTACTTTTATGGTCGCACATCGTAGCTGCTTGAGCATACTTTAGTATGAAAGTACGTCATCCTTGTCCAGCGTACTTTTATATCAGAGTACGCCAAGCTTGCCCTGACTAGTGATTGTACGCCAGTAATACTTTTGGTGTTGTACACCAATATGGCTTTAGCGTATAGTACACCACAGATCCATCTTGGCGTATGTTATTGATGTGTTTCCTGTTTCTTCTTGTTGGCATATATTTTTTCATGGATTTATTATTTCCCTGAGCTTGGTGCACATTATGAATTCCAGTTAATGCAAGTTTTCTCTTATATGCTCTTGAACCCGATTGTAATAATTACTTGAACATGGGGATTTTCGGACCTGGATTTACAGTTAAATTGCTAATCATGAACTCATGATTCCAGATACCCGGAAAGTATTAATATTCTTGATAGTGGCTCGACGAAGCGCACTCCTAACATGTTAGATTCCTGGAATGAAATGCTTGAACTGTTAAGATAATTCCCGTAGTTGACTGCCTGTTTTTGTCCTGATTGTACTTGTCAAGCTACTGTCCTGTCTTACGTCATGTCTAAGGCAAATTTCTGAGCACCACGATCAGGAATTCTTGATAACCTATCCAGGTTAATAACTAAAATAATAATCTAGAAACATCTAAAGATATTTTCTGGCTACATGCAATTTCGGTATCCCAGCGACACCTGATGAATTTGGAGCTCTTCGTCGTGAGGGGCACACTTCCAATACGTCGTCGAGTGTTGCATTACTAGAAAAATAATTATGCCTGATTAATTATATTATGTATCATTACGCCTGGATAACTTGGATAGTCTATAGGTCTTGTGGCCGTATGGAATCTTAATTTGTATGTGCTAGTAAATAGGGATGTGATAACCCTAGTTAGTTAATAATAACTAGTTATAGGACATGAATGGCCATGATTGCTTGATTTCCAGTCTAGTCCTATCTTGCTTCATCCAGTTACTGAAACTGAATAGCAACTTAAGCACTGATTCATGTTACTCCCTGAATACTTCTCCAGAACTGGTTTTAACTATAAGATTATACCTGTTGCACTTATTTACTGCTTTCCTTATCCTATTTTTCCTTGATTGTTTGCATGCTGATTTTAGTTCATGAGTTTGGCTTCCTTGTGGTACTTTGCTGTTTTGGGGTCTGATCCCACTGGTTTTGTATGGCCAAATTTTGTAGCAGAACCATAGGATCTCCTGTACTTTGCTCCTCAAGATGGTGAACACGAGGAACACCCGAGTACATGAGTGAATTTCTTCTTCATTACCCACTTGATCTTATACATTATACTTTTGAGACGTTTAGCCACCGAGCTCGTATTTTGGAACTTGATATCCTGCCCGCGGGCCTACATGTAAAGCATATTCTAGACTATAGCTAGAGATGATCATGTAATATTGTACTCTTGCTTGTTCTCCATTTTTTGCAACTAGCTTCATAATCATCTATATATGTATAGTTTGGGATGCCTTACTACTATATGTTTGGTGATCATATATCTTGTAACTTGCCTACTAGAGTGTAAACCCCCTCGATTAATTCTATAGATAGTCAGGTTTGGATTTGGAAAATTTTGGATTAGCAGCAGATGTTGAGGTTTAGATTAGAGTTGTCTGTTATTTTATTTAATTAAACCCTTGGCGCGCCCTATCATTGCTTAATTATTCGGAGCTCAATATCAGCCCATGAATTCCATCGGACTATTGTACTTCTGACTTGACTCGCCAATTTAGGCACTGGACTTTTCCGTCACACAAAAATCAAGTCCGTTGTGCCTTAAATTAATCGCACAATTTCCCGAATCCTAAATTCCATATTTAATTTCGTGTCGGACACCTGTGTCGTTACCCTCAATTTTGAGATACCAACTTAACCCGTTGAGCCGGACCAACTAAAGGGTCCAAGACTGACTCCAAGCCCCCACCATTTTTGACCTTGTGTCATTTCCAAAATTTGACCCAAAGTACCCCCATTTAATTTAAAAGCACGGGACACTTTAATTCTTTTTAAATCGAGAATACCCATTTTGTCTAATTCTATTTTAATCCCCAATTAATTCCAATGCCCATTTAATTAAACCCATGCCAAACACACAACACCCCCTCACCATGCTAATCACCAAACACCATTTTCCCCACAATTTTTGCATTATTTTATGTGTTCGTGCAATTTCTCGAATTTAAGGGGCTTAGTTGCAATTTATTGATTTATGTGTCCTCACCTTATTGGCCATGACCAAATGGAGAGCCTACCATTCTTTGACCTAGTCAACATTTTTCCCCCTTCTTTTGCATGGAGAAACCCAATCCTCCATGTTCAATCCTAGCCCTCCATTTGAATTGGAGCATCCATCACCACACATCACTCACACACCTCCCTATAAAACATCAACATCACCCCTCACTTCTCCCAAGCCGGCCCTAATCCCTAGGCATTGGAAACCCCCCCTCCTCTCTCTCTCTCCTCCCTCCTCCATAATTTTTCCATACAAATTTCTTCTTCCTTTCTTCTTCTTCTTCCCGAAGAATAGTCCGGCCGACTTACTCAGTCCGGCCAGTGCCGTATCCCAACTCCGGCGGCTATGCACCCGCACCCGCATCCCGACTTCGGCGACTGCTGTGCACCCGCATCCCGACTCCGGCAAAGGCTGTGCACCCGCACCCGCATCCCGACTCTGGCGACGGCTGTGCACCCAGCGCCGCACCGCCCTCGACTCCGGTCTGTGCAGCATCCCCCCCGACTCAACTGTGCAGATTCCCCCCATCCGGCAGCCATTGCTCCGGACCACCCCCCATCCATCCGACCTCCAGCTTCCACCACCACCACCACTTCGGAGCTCCCCGTCCGGCATGTTCCTCCCTGTCCGGTCTCACCACTGTCACGACCCGATTCCGTAGAATTGTTTGAGGCGTCCCCCGAATCGTGACCGCCGTGCGGACCTGGAGTTGCGTCCGCACAAGGCTTTAATGATTTGCATAGCAAGCACATATTCAGAGTACGCAGATAAATTAAAACACAGATTTGAAACATGGAAAAGTTCTCTTTATTGATAATGAACATCTATTACAAACTCTTGAACGAGTCAGCTAATATGCCGAACGGCTTACAAAAGAGATGACTCAAAATGAGATAGCAGTCCTGTACATTACATCCCTTTATAAACTCAAAACGATAAAGACCTCCAGGCTGGAGGACGGCTTTGCCACGGAGCTGTATTTGTGTATGAAGAGTTGCAGCTTCTGGCTTCAAAATACTTCGAGGGCGCGGTGAAGATGCGCCAACAGCTGGACTGGATCGGGAAGACGACTTCGGCTCCTCGCTCGGTTCGCCTTAGTGCGGAGAACCTGTTTCAATGAGGGTCAGCATATCGAAACATGCTGGTGAAGGTGAGCTAGCCTGACTATACCAATCAACACGTTGTTTTAATGAAGCATGCATATTTGTGGGTTTCTATCTTGCCTTAGTTCATTTATAAGTAAGCAGCATATAGAATTTACTGAAATGAACGAGCCACCGTTCGGTGGATTTTACCTGCCCGTCTGAATGACCTGCACAATACTTACCTTGCCTTCCCTGCCACGAAGACACAAGTTAGTTTGCAACAGGTTTAAATATACAGAGGATCACTGGCTAGGATGCCATAATGGACCGTTTAGTCTTGAACGAGGATGGAATGCAGCAAAGAATCAGTAGTGGCTGCAAACTATCCCGTTCAGATGCAGTAGACTACAGTGAGTTCCGTCCGGATCGGATCGGTGCCAGTGCCCCAGCGACCGTCCGCAGGAACCAGTGACCTTGTGCACAAGTTGTCCGTGATCGAATCGGTATTGTTTCATTAAGCTAACAGTTCATGCAGTTGAGGCAATGCCAGTTCAGGACAAGCAGTATTATGATTCAGTTGCATAGCCTCTTGATTCAGTATATTTTATAGCATAATTTAAAGAAGAACAAACATTCTAACTTGTATTTATGCATATGATAAATGTCCCAAACGAACAAGCATGCAAGTAAGTAACCATTCACAGTTTGATTGACAAGCAGTATTAACCAAGTCTATTCTCTTTTATCTTGGTTTCTTTTATTATTACTTGGTATCGTTTGATTGGGGCACGAGAATGCAAGTGTTTTAGCTGTGAAGCTTGGAAGCAGGGCTAGCTAATCGGGTTGGTAGCCACTCACTTAGATTATTGGAAGGAGAAGGAAAGAGGCGCTTCACGACTCCGCTCGCAAGCCGCCTACTGCTCGTTCACCTGCACACGAACAGCTCGATTAATACTTCTTCCTCTCTTTCCAATCTCGGAATAGAAGTGCAAGTCAATGAACGAAAACAATAAAAATCCATCGAAACCGTTCAAGGAAAACAAGCAAATCCCAAAACCAACTCAAAGCACGAAAGCAACAAGCGACATCAAAAACCGAGGCAATAAAAGATAGCAGCGGAGAGGTCCCTCCTGACTCTGCTGCTAAGCCGATCCTTGGGGCGCGGTCCACTGAATATGGGAATCGATTCCGAAGAAACAAATCCATAACGAGGACGAGTTCTTAATTCAATCTATCCCGATCGAACGATACCGTCTTGTGTTTCTTAGCCGCGCTCTCCATACTGGGAGAACGGGGCGCTACAACCACCACCACCACCACCACCACAAGCTCTCACTACCACCACATAAGCTATCACCACCACCTCACTCCGGTCATCCCCCGCACCACCTCGCCGTCGAGCTATACGGATCTCTCTTCCCCTCTCTTGTTTATATATTTCAGAATATGTTAATGTTTTAGCTAGGGTTGTTAATTATATATATTCTAGTGAGTAATTGGTTAGCTAGGGTTTTTCATCTCTATATATTCATGTGAGAATATTATTAGGATTTTATTCTTAGAGCATATTGATGATGATGTAGAGTATGATCAAGGACATAGGAATATGACTTGTGGTATGTTGAAGAGGTTTATTTGTGATAGGATGATTGTAGTTTAGGGTTGTCTTCTACATGAATTATAATAATTTAATTAAGATTATGTGTTCATGGAGAATTAGGTTTTGATCTTTAAATAAATAATCGGGATATAATACATGGTGGTAAAATGCTAATTTTTTTACTGATAATTAAATTAAGGAGAAATAAGGTTCTGATTTGATTGAACATTGATGAACACCGAGGAGCACGGGATAGATGAAGGACTTATGTGTAGTGTAAAACCCCTACTCGGTATTTGGGGACTGGAAACTAAAGGTGATTAATTTAGGGTAGTACATGATGATTGGTAACAACGATATTAAACGAAGAAATTAAAATCAATAACTATGTTTTGAGGATGGTTTGATGATGTGGTACTGATGACTAGATGATTGACGTATCAAACCGATAGTCAACTGTGATCAAACCCCCTAGTGTCTTGTCCCTGTGAGTCGTAGCTGAGACAGAGTTTAGGTGTATATGTGTGTCGCATCCCTGTTTGGCGTGGAATAGATTATTGATTTTGGTTTGTATCTCATCTCTAGGTACTGCGGGACCTGAGGGCTTGGACGTGGTACCGGGACCCCGTCATCAGCAGCCGCACGCAGGCAAGTGTACCTTGCCACCCTGTATTTCAGCTTACAGATATTTGTTGATTCTTTATGTACATTATGTACGTATTTATGTTGACGTTCGATATTTCGCGTCCGGATCACAACCGGGTGCAGACGTTCGTCGTAACGTCTTAGAGTGATTTGTTAGATGTTCGTAATACCTCGATGTACGTACCTGAGTACATCAATACCCCAGGACACATTCATACACTGTGATCGTGTCAGATTCCTGTATCCTGATACTGACATCATGACTAGAGACTGGGATGACCTTAGGGTCGCGTCTGTTGAGTTATTCTGTGTGTCAAGACTGTTAGATAGAGGTTCAGGTTCAGCACACCATCGTTGACCGCTTGGGATGGGGAAGACAGTTACTAGACGTTTGGGCTCCTCTGCACGCGCTTATATATGTACATGTACTATTTCTGTAGTGATCCTGTATCTAGTTTAGTTGTATCACCCGTGTGACTCTGTGCTCGGAGCTACGGTATGCCCCGTGTGTCTCTGTTTTCGGAGCTACGGTTTTATTTTAGATAGCCCATGCGTCGAATATTATCTTCAAACTGTGTCACACTTGTTTGGTTATGATAGAGTACCTTATCGTTGCACTTGTATTTTCTGTTGTACTTTGGCATGCTGTATTTTTGTACCTTGTTACGTCCCTCTGAGGACCTGGTTCCCTGCCAGTTTTGCAGCATAGACGATTACGGAGCATTTGGAGTTGCTGATAGAGCTGCATATCTTGCGGGCATTGTACCAGGTACTCACATTATTTCTATCGGTATTATGGTTACTTTATTCTTGTTGTTTATTCATCTGCTGTTGTAGCCTAGTTTTGTAGACTCATCTATTCTCGAGTCTATTCAAGTTTGTGTGTTATTGGGCGGCCGACTTTAGCACATATAGCTCTTTCTTATATACTGCTGTACATTGTGGGTTGAGACATAGAGGTTTACATTTATGGGATACCTAGATAGTGCCCTTTATATACAGCTTATACGTATTCGAGTCAGACCAGAGTCTGGTCGAATGCGTAGCTGGCGTGTCGCGTATTCCTGGTCCTACGTATTTTGGGACTGGGGCATGACATATTTTTGTGGTGGCCCATGCAGGTCAGAATTAAATCGTCTTGGTCACCTGACTGTGCCAAGCGATCCTGCAAATTAGGAATAGAAATTATGATTGTTGAATAGGATCTCAATCCATAATCGATTTTGAAAACTCACTTTGTATGTGATTATCGCCCTTGGACCTCCAATTTGTATTCGTTCAATTTTCGTCAATATCGTTATCCTTGTTTCTCGTCCCCTATTGTTCGGAAGACGAATGCTTATGCCTGATGATTTCCCTCCAGAAGAAGATCGAAGTCCGATGACAGAAGATATAATTTGTATAACATTCTCTGAGAAGATTGTTACCCTGAGTAGGATAGATTGATAGGTTCTTTTGGATTCTAGGACTAGTATGGAAGGGTAGCAAGAGAATTGGAACCAGTAGTACCCTATTCGTACTTGAGATAGCAGTGATCTTGGAAGTACTGGGAGCTGGAAGGATTGTTGATCATAACCTAGAATAATTTATGGAGGTGCATAGCCCGATGCTAGAAATTAGTTGTTGTAAAAGATAGCGATACCATGAATGATATTATGGACTAGAGGAGATAAAATTTTAGGCTCTCACTTGGAAGATAATGATCTGATTCCAGGAATTCTAGTATGCGCTTGGGTGATACCATTATTGTACTATATGACTTGGAGAGATGAATAACGAAAAGATAAAATTTGAGGAATAAAATTTTAGGGAAAACCTTGAGGAGAAGAGAAATTAAACATTTGGCAAGGAAACATTTTCTTTTGAGGATTGATGTTGAAAACAGAACAGAAGAATTTATCTTGAGGTTAAAGTCTAGACGATGACATCGTCCTAGCATGAGTTGGTTGAGCCAATACCACGCAACGCTGGATTGTCGACGTGGTTGCATTATTTTTTGACCACCATGTTACCCTGAGTTGAGTTTCTTCAGGGAGCCCGAGAGCATGGTGTCCAACCTTAGCGACACACAATGCAAAGGGTGAACCAGTGTACCCCTGCATTATATCGAGTTTGAGGATGTGTTACTAGATAATCTTTTCGGCCTGCCACCTGACAGAGAGATAGAATTTGCCATAGAGTTGACTCCAAGAGTTGAGCCGATTATGTTCCCGTCTTCAGACTAGCACCGATAGAGTTGGTTAAGTTGATAGTCCATAGTAGAGGATCTCTTAGACAAGGGTTTCAGTCGGACTAGTGTTTCTCCATGGGGAGTACCCATCTTAGTCTACCGAAGAAGGACGGGACGGTACGTTGCATAACGATTACAGGGCGTTAAGGGCTGTAACGATAAAGAACAAGTATCCACTGTCGTGCATCAATGATTTGCTTGACCAGCTTAGTGGTGCATGTGTATTCTCGAAGATCGATCTCAGATCCGGTTACCATCAGATCAAGGTACGGAGAGAGGACATCCAGAAGAAGGCCTTTCGGACAAAGTATGGCCACTATGAGTTTTTAGTCATGCCGTTTGGTTTAACCAACGCGCCAGCTGTATTTATATGTTTGATGAACAATATCTTCCACCAGTACTTAGATAAGTTCGTTGTGGTATTCATCGACGACATCTTGGTATATTCCAAGAGCCAGGAGGAGCATGAGAGGCATCTCAGGATCGTGATGGAGACGCTGAGACATGAGAGGCTGTACGCCAAGCTCAGCAAATGTAAGTTTTGCCTGGATAGAGTACCATTTCTGGGGCACATAATTACCGGAGATGGATTAGCAGTTGACCCGGAGAAGATAGCTGCAGTTGAGACCTGGCCTACCCCTACATCAGTTACAGAGGTTAGGAGTTTCCTCGGACTTGCCGGATATTATCGGAGGTTCGTGGAAAACTTCTTGAGGATAGCTGCGCCTATGACGCGACTGACGCATAAGGGCAAGAAGTTTATCTGGACCGACGAGTGTCAGGCGGCTTTCGATGAGCTGAAGAAGCGTCTGACATCAGCACCAATTTTGATACTACCTTCAGGATCATGAGGATTTGTAGTGTACAGTGTTGCGTCTGGGAGCGGATTAGGATGTATACTAATGCAATACAGCAAGGTGATAGCCTACGCATCGAGACAGCTGAGAGTTCATGAGAAGAACTATCCGACGCACGATTTGGAGCTAGCTGCAATGATATTTGCACTAAAGCTATGGAGATATTACCTTTATGGTGAGCGTGTTAAGATTTACACAAATCATAAAAGCCTGAAGTATGTTTACACGCAGAAGGAGCTCAACATGAGGCAGAGGCGCTGGCTAGAGTTGATGACAGATTATGACATTGAGTTGCAGTACCACCCTGGCAAGGCAAATGTAGTAGAAGATGCCTTAAGCAGGAAGCCCATGGCATACTTTTTGATGACTCAGCGGCAATTGCTAGAGGATCTCCAGGAGCTTGGGATAGAGATTGTATTACCAGGCGTGGATGGACAGATGGCCGGTCTCGAGGTTCAGTCTACACTGATTGAGAGGATCAGGACAGCCCTGCCTACAGATGCGATCTTTCGACGTCTACGAGAGAGGACAGAGGCCGGCATGCAGACGGGACTCAGGATTCACGAAGACGGAACATTGAGGTGTGGGGATCACCTATATATTTCGAGTGGCGAGCTACGCCAAGAGTTGATGACCGGGGCACATAGCTCGATTTATTCCATTCATCCCGGGGGTACGAAGATGTACCGAGACTTGAGACAGCATTTCTGGTGGCATGGGATGAAGAGGGAAATTGTAAGATTCGTGGCAAAATATTTAGTTTGTCAGCAAGTCAAGGCTGAACATCAGAGGACTGCAGGATTATTGCAGCCGCTTCCCATTCTCGAGTGGAAGTGGGAACACATTACCATGGACTTCGTCACAGGATTCCTGCGGAGCCCTAGCAGGAAGGATGCAGTTTGGGTTGTCGTAGACAGACTCACCAAGTCTGCACATTTCTTGCCCTTCAGAGTTAGACAGTCCATGAAGATTTTAGCTGACATGTATATGAGGCAGATAGTACGACTATATGGAGTGTCTGTCAATATCGTATCGGATCGTGATCCCAGATTCACGTCGTATTTTTGGCAGAGTATGCAGGAGAGCCTAGGAACTCGTCTCAAGTTCAGCACTGCATATCATCCACAGACTTATGGTCAGTCAGAGCGCACGATACAGATATTAGAGGATATATTGAGAGCGTGCATGATTAATTTTGGAGGATCTTGGGAGGACCATCTACACTTTGTGGAATTCTCCTACAATAATAGTTACTAGGCTAGCATACAGATGGCACCTTATGAGGCACTGTACGGCAGGAAATATAGGTCACAGTATATTGGAGTGACGTGGGAGAGCGTCAGATACTTGGTCCAGAGCAGGTGACACAGACAGTGGAGAAGGTCAAGCAGATTCAGAGCCACCTGCGTGCAGCACAAGACAGACAGAAACATTGGGCAGATGCGTACCGCAGACCATTGGAGTTCAAGGAAGGTGACCATGTATTTTTGAAGATATCGCCTACTCATGGTACCATCAGATTCGGAGGTAGAGGCAAGCTGAGTCCGAGGTACATCGGGCCTTTGACATCTTGAATGAGTGGCGAAGTGGCTTAGCATCTTGCATTGCCTCCATCATTAGAGGGAGTGCATAACGTATTTCACGTATCGCAGCTGAGGAGATATATCGCAGATCCTAGCCACATGCTTGATCATTCAGAGATTACAGTCGGGCCCAGTCTGTCTTATGTAGAGCAGCCAGTTGAGATCATCGATCACAGCGAGAAGACCTTGAGAGGGCAGACTATTCGACTGGTCAAAGTTGTATGGAAGTACCATTCACCAGGCGAGTCTAATTGGGAGCGCGAGGATTCTATTCGGCAGCGGTTCCCGTACTTACTTGAGGAGCAAGGTACGAATTTACGTACGACATTTGATTACTAGTTGTTTTAAAATTCTCTTAGCTATTATCGTACTTTACTTTTAATTTCGGGGACAAAATTTTTCTAAGTTGGGAAGAATGTAAACCCCCTCGATTAATTCTATAGATAGTCAGGTTTGGATTTGGAAAATTTTGGATTAGCAGCAGATGTTGAGGTTTAGAGTAGAGTTGTCTGTTATTTTATTTAATTAAACCCTTGGCGTGCCCTATCATTGCTTAATTATTTGGAGTCCAATATCAGCCCATGAATTCCATCGGACTATTGTACTTCTGACTTGACTCGCCAATTTAGGCACTGGACTTTTCCGTCACACAAAAATCAAATCCGTTGTGCCTTATATTAATCGCACAATTTCCCGAATCCTAAATTCCATATTTAATTTTGTGTCAGACACCTGTGTCGTTACCCTCAATTTTGAGATACCAACTTAACCCATTGAGCTGGACCAACTAAAGGGTCCAAGACTGACTCCAAGCCCCCACCATTTTTGACCTTTGTGTCATTTCCAAATTTTGACCCCAAGTGCCCCCATTTAATTTAAAAGCGCGGGACACTTTAATTCTTTTTAAATCAGGAATACCCATTTTGTCTAATCATATTTTAATCCCCAATTAATCCCAATGCCCATTTAATTAAACCCATGCCAAACACACAACACACCCTCACCATGCTAATCACCAAACACCATTTTCCCTAAAATTTTTGTATCATTTCATGTGTTCGTGCAATTTTTCGAATTAAAGGGGCTTAGTTGCAATTTATTGATTTAGGTGTCCTCACCTTATTGACCATGACCAAATGGAGAGCCTACCATTCTTTGACCTAGTCAACATTTTTCCTCCTTCCTTTGCATGGAGAAACCCAATCCTCAATGTTCAATCCTAGCCCTCCATTTGAATTGGAGCATCCATCACCACACATCACTCACACACCTCCCTATAAAACATGAACATCACCCCTCACTTCTCCTAAGCCGGCCCTAATCCCTAGGCATTGGAAACCCCCCCCCTCTCTCTCTCTCTCCTCCCTCCTCCATAATTTTTCCATACAAATTTCTTCTTCCTTTCTTCTTCTTCTTCTTCCTTCTTCTTCCTGAAGAACAGTCCGACCGACTTACTCAGTCCGGCCGACTTACTCAGTCCGGCCAGTGCTGCATCCCGACTCCGCCGGCTGTGCACCCGCACCCGCATCCCGACTCCGGCGACGGCTGTGCACCCGCACCCGCATCCCGACTCCGGCGACGGCTGTGCACCCAGCGCCGCACCGCCCTCGACTCTGGTCTGTGCAGCATCCCCCCCGACTCCACTGTGCGGCTTCCCCCCATCCGACAGCCATTGCTCCGGACCACCCCCATCCATCCGATCTCCAGCTTCCACCACCACCACAAGCTCTCACTACCACCACACAAGCTATCACCACCACCTCACTCTGGTCATCCCCCGCACCACCTCGCCGTCGAGCTATACGGATCTCTCTTCCCCTCTCTTGTTTATATATTTTAGAATGTGTTAATGTTTTAGCTAGGGTTGTTAATTGTATATATTCTAGTGAGTTATTGGTTAGCTAGGGTTTTTCATCTCTATATATTCATGTGAGAATATTATTAGGATTTTATTCTTAGAGCATGTTGATGATGATGTAGAGTATGATCAAGGACATGGGAATATGACTTGTGGTATGTTGAAGAGGTTTATTTGTAATAGGATGATTGTAGGTTAGGGTTGTCTTCTACATGAATTATAATAATTTAATTAAGATATGTGTTCATGGAGAATTAGGTTTTGATCTTTAAATAAATAATCGAGATATAATACATGGTGGTAAAATGCTAATTTATTTACTGAGAATTAAATTGAGGAGAAATAAGGTTCTGATTTGATTGAACATTGATGAACACCGAGGAGCACGGGATTGATGAAGGACTTATGTGTAGTGTAAAACCCCTACTCGGTATTTGGGGACTGGAAACTAAAGGTGATTAATTTAGGGTAGTACATGATGATTGGTAACAACGATATTAAACGAAGAAATTAAAATCAATAACTATGTTTTGAGGATGGTTTGATGATGTGGTACTGATGACTAGATGATTGACGTATCAAACCGATAGTCAACTGTGGTCAAACCCCCTAGTGTCTTGTCCCTGTGAGTAGTAGCTGAGACAGAGTTTAGGTGTAGATGTGTGTCGTATCCTTGTTTGGCGTGGAATAGATTATTGATTTTGGTTTGTATCTCATCTCTAGGTACTGCGGGACCTGAGGGCTTGGACGTGGTACCGGGACCCCGTCATCAGCAGTCGCACGCAGGCAAGTGTACCTTGCCACCCTGTATTTCAGCTTACAGATATTTTTTGATTCTTTATGTACATTATGCACGTATTTATGTTGACGTTCGATATTTCGCGTCCGGATCACAACCGGATGCAGACGTTCGTCGTAACGTCTTAGAGTGATTTGTTAGATGTTCGTAATACCTCGATGTACGTACCTAAGTACATCGATACCCCAGAACACATTCATACACTGTGATCGTGCCAGATTTCTGTATCCTGATACTGACATCATGACCAGAGACTGGGACGACCTTAGGGTCGTGTCTGTTGAGTTATTCTGTGTGTCGAGACTGTTAGATAGAGGTTCAGGTTCAGCGCACTATCGTTGACCGCTTAGGATGAGGAAGACAGTTACTAGACGTTTGGGCTCCTCTACACGTATTTATATATGTACATATACTATTTCTGTAGTGATCCTATATCTAGTGTAGTTGTATCACCCGTGTGACTCTGTGCTCGGAGCTATGGTACGCCCCGTGTGTCTTTGTGTTCGGAGCTACGGTTTTATTTTAGATAGCCCACGTATCGAACATTGTCTTCAAACTGTGTCATACTTGTTTGGTTATGATAGAGTACCCTATCGTTGCACTTGTATTTTCTCTTTTACTTTGGCATGCTGTATTTTTGTACCTTGTTACGTCCCTCTGAGGACCTAGTTCCCTGCCAGTTTTGCAGCATAGACGATTACGGAGGATTTGGAGTTGCTGATGGAGTTGCATGTCTTGCGGGTATTGTACCAAGTACTCACATTATTTATACCGGTATTATGGTTACTTTATTCTTGTTGTTTATTCATCTGCTGTTGTAGCCTAGTTTTGTAGACTCATCTCTTCTCGAGTCTATTCGAGTTTGTGTGTTATTGGACGGCCGACTTTAGCACATATAGCTCTTTCTTATATACTGCTGTACATTGTGGGTTGAGACATAGAGGTTTACATTTATGGGATACCTAGATAGTGCCCTTTATATACATCTTATACGTATTCGAGTCAGACCAGAGTCTGGTCGAATGCGTAGCTGGCGTGTCGCGTATTCCTGGTCCTACGTATTTTGGGACTGGGGTGTGACATAGAGATTGAGACAACTAGGATCCTTTACCCAGGAATGACTGTTGGAATGTAGAGTTGTCACGACCCGCACCCGGAATAAGGGCACGAGTAGTGAGCAACGTCCAGCCTACGCCGCAACATCGACGGTAGAATATTGTCTGGGTCAACTCTACTATCTAACCATCTCATACAGTATGTACATGGTACCTGTCAAAAATCTCAACTCCGAACGGAGAAACAATATGGTATCTGATAAATGTAAACTATACTCAATCATAATATAACTAAGGAAGATAAAGTATGGGATGGAAAAACGAAGAAAAAAAAGTCACAATACATCCACAAGTCCGAAATTATATATATATATATATATATATATATATATATATATACACGTGCCAATAACCTCAATAAAGTCTAATATAAGTCTAAACAAAAAATCTAAGCCTCCTCAGCCTCTAGTACGAGGTCCTCCTGCTCTAAAAGAGTATCCTCTAAAGGTACACCATCTTGTGGCTCGTAGTAGGTAGGACACTAGTCCACAATCCAATCATCTGAAAATATATCCCGTCAGGATTGGAGCGAAGTACATACCTCTGAAAGCAGTTTCAAATACATAATCGAGCATATATAACATATAATAGAAAAGAATACAAGATAACTAAATATCAGAAATAGAGTGAACTAGAGTGAACATGTAATGTACTGGAATGGAGAACAGACAAAAGAACAACTGCAATAAAAAGAAATAGATAAATCTAGCTAATGTGCCATAGAGTACAAGTTCATTATGTGATCGGTTTGGGTTGAACACGAATACAATATGGTAACTCGATTACACGTGTGATATATAATCGACATATACATGAATACACTTGGGCTTGATAACATAACCAACTCTTACTCTCCCATCCCCAACCAATACCAAATGGATCCAATCACGACACGTTACGAACACGAATATGGGCACACTGAACACGAGCAGTGTGTGAACACGAAGTATATAATAATCAATACCCGATACACATGATGAAATACATGTGAAAGAGTACCCGTTGAACACGGTAAGGGGATAACATCTCCTGACATGATCCATATAGTACCAGTCCGTGTAACCACAATGTCAGAATCAAGTATACAGTTCTAGAACATGTGATATATACACTATTATAAAATAAAAACTAAAAGAGAAATATACTCGCCTCTGATCCTGAGTAAAGGGTGTCTCTCGATGCCCAAGCTGGTGTCACACAATCCTATTTATAAAATATTAAGTTAAATTATGTAATAAAGAGCAATGATGTTAAAATGAACTGTATGAGGATGTTCTAGGTCCAAACTACGTTAATTAGCCTATTATAGTCACTAACTAGCTAGCACTAGGTTATATTAGCTATACAGGATCATTTCATACACTTCTAGACCACTATTAGCTAATACCTTAGCTTAGTCTATACTTAACACTATATAATAACCTTATATTGCTAACCTCTATGAACTAACTTGTATCCGATATCCTAATTTTCATTACCCCTATACTAACTAATTAACTAACTGACATCCAACTACTAATGATAGCTTAACTATCATAACACTACTTTCTAATATCTAACACTATTAGTTATATATATAACTGATACCAATAACTCAAAACTTAATTATTATTTACTAACAGATATAACTAGTAACTGATACTAACACTAATTCATTTAACTGACACACTAACATAACACACTAAACATTAGTTAACACTTAAACCACTAGCACTAACACCTATTGTTGATACCTATCTGATACACCCATCAGTGCAACCCTCCACTGTATCACAAATACATGAATCAGTCTCTTACTTCAACTGAGAACACTACATACTAACTCAATCCTAACTGGTACATACATCAGTGTTCAACTCAAGACACCCTAGTCTCCAGGTCCTTACCCGATACCCCCAATCAACTGATACTTCTACTAGATACACTGTTGCATAATAGTTACTTATTTACTGAACTTCCCTCCTCATCTTCTCAGTATTGCTACAGCAAACCCCCCATTGCCTGCATCGCTTCTTACCCGTGTGCAGATACTCGACTCCATCTATCATAGTAGTACCAAGGGTACTGCCCACTGCTACTGCTACCTTCTTCTTCTCCTGACCAACATTGCCCCCTACACTGATTACCCAAGCAGACAGCAGCAAGAGCAATTGCTACCAATCTTCATTCATATTGCAAGTGAGCCCAACTTCTCATCTGCATAGTTGCAACATCCCCCTTAGGTACAGCAACCCAACAGCAACTGTACCTCCACACTGACACACCACCAACCTTGACCCAAACAACACCCTCCTCTCAACTGATACTCAAACGTATCCATACACCAAATCATATACTGTCACTACTGTGTACCTGCCCGATTGCAGCATACAAGAGCTACCATGACACTCCAAACTGTCCCCACTTTTCCTACACTTAAGTCCTGAATCACCAATAGCCATCATTATCTTACATACACTCAAGTGTACACAACCCAAGCTTCAATTCCTGTACACCTACCTAAAACTTGTACAACTGCTACCTTGCCACAAGCAGTAGCTACAACTCTTCATAACACCTTGCCCGAATACTCAACCAACTTCACAACCCAACACCAATATTTGCACATAAGGGCACTGCTATCAAATCCCCACTCTATATATGATATCAATGTATCACAAGCCCACACACATACAACAGTATAAATATATACACACATATTATTCATAAAAGTATTTAAACAAACACCTTGAAATATATACTTAGAAAAATTATGATACCTATCTCCTTAGAAAGCTAAAACCCAAATTCTCACAAATAATCCTTCTCACATCTCAATTATACAATATAACATCTACTATAACTAATTACAATATGTATTTGAAGTGTATGCACACAAAACACCCAAAATTGGTCCCGTGTCTCACCGTATCACGAAATATCATGATACGGCCTACACGTATCCATTTGTGGACACGTATCTAGTCCCATAACCCTGATCTAAGTCTAATTAGATCTAAATTGTCTCATGACACACAATTGATGTGTCAAATTTGTAATTCTCCTAACATGCACACAAAATACCATATAGAACTCATAATACATAACCAATTAGCCTAGAACTTGTTCCTATAAGTAGTCCTATGCCATGTGGTCATTCCTAATAGTCAAATGCATGATTAAGAAGTTACAATGAAAAAAAAAATTAGGAATTACCAATTGGGAGATAGATTCCAAATAAAAATAGAATTGGACACGTTCCAAACATGATCTCTCCATCAAAGCTCCTCCTCCTTGTGCTCCTTGCTTCTCCAAGCTCCAAATATTTCTTGAGGAAATAAATGAGAGGGAATGGAAGTGAACTGAGAGGGAAACTTGATGGAGGGATTGTGGGAATTTGGGGATCTAAAATTTTGGATCAAAAAAGAATGCAAATGATGAGAGAGAGAGAGGGGAGAACCCCCTCTAATAGTGGCCGGCCTCTTCTCCCCTTCCCCAAGTCATTTGCAAAGGTCCAAGTTACCCCTACATGATGAATTATGAGAAATAATTAAGGGTGGATATTTTTAGAAGTATCTAACTAATTGTAATTAAACTAATTCTCCTAATTAGTGAGTGAAATGACTAATGGGCTTAGGTCCAAGTTAGGCTCACTAGTTGTCATGACAAGTCTAATTGTTGGACTGGACTCTAACAAAATAATTAATACGAGTCATATTTAATCTATGATACAATCATCCAATAATTTTTATAACATGCCAATATAATTATTTATTCTTAAAATTTATTTACCTATGCCAATTTACCAAACTACCCCTATTTGGAAAAGTGAGGGTGACAAGAGTAAACCCTCACATGTCTTAGACTGCCGTGACCGTATCTCGGGGTAGGGAGTACTCTGGTATACGTAGCTGGCTTTGTCTGTCCCCCCTCTCCAGTATTCTGGTTCTGGGACGTGACAAGTAGGGTGCCAATAGAGTTTGTGCCACACTCCATTTTGCTAGGGGCACCAACTCTAATGATATCCACTCCCTTTTCCTTGGGGGCGCCATTAGATTTGGCGTTTCATCCCTGTAACGAAAAATACTCCAAACTTCTCCTTTTTGGTGCAAATACTGCAAAATTTATCTCTCTCTATGAAATTTTCTAAACAATTTACCATATTTAACAAGGATATACATAGGTTTTACAAACTTAAGCTTGTATTCCTCGAGGTAACTTTGTCTTACTGAAGAGTGATCAGCTATGTAAGTTTTTACATGCAAAAATATGAGCATTTTCATATCTAATGAATAAAGTCAAAATCTAAATATAAAAGTAAACTAACTCGTAACAATGAACATTATAAAGAACTCTCGAGACTTTAAAAATATACCTTAACGATACTTTACTGAATCTAATATTAATTCTTGACAACCAGCTAGGTATTTAAGTCCTCCAAATCCCAACAAAATAAACACATATTTTTAAAAGAAAGGCGACAAAATTAAAGGTTTTGCTAAAATCACAAATAATTTTCTTTTAACTTAGTTTAAGTTAATTTATGGTTTTATTGGATTTTATATAAAAGGTCTAGTAGAACTTGTTTGTGGACTTTTCCAACAACAAACAAAGAATAAGGACAAAGGAGGTTGGAGGTTTCAAGAAGAAAACGAACAGCTTTGGATTATGCAAACCTCTTCACATCAATTATTTGTAAATAGACGTAAGTAATTGTAATCGATCTTGTGAGATGTTTTGGAATTTCTTCTTGGATTTCCTAGTTATTTTCTTGTAATTTTATGTTGGTTATTGGACAATACTTGAACATTTGGATAGTTGAATAAAATATTTGTCTCACGGTTCTTTTCTAATTATATTTGATACATTTTTCACAATCTAGCCGTCTATATATAGTATTAGGTGTGATTGACTACTTTCATTTCCATATCTTATATCTCGACAAAAAAATTTCCAATGTAGGCTATTGCTATTATAATCTAAATATCCAACATAATATCCAAATGTTTATGTGGAACTTCATTTTGAACTACCAAAAATTGTTATTAATATTAATATTAATATTATAAATATATTGATATTAAAATTTAAGTTTTTAACATAATATCCAAAGATTATGTGTGGAACTGTACTATCAAAATATTATTGACCTTAAGAACTACCAAATAAAATTATTTTTAATTTTTTTGCAACATATTTTATTCATAAAAAGAAAATTCTTTATACATATTATATTTCTTACTTAAGGATATTAAGCCAATAATTTAAGTTTCCAACACAACATCCAAACAATTGTGTGTGGAGCTTCATTTTGGACTACCAAAAAAATATTGACTTTGAGACCTATCAAGTAAATTTATTTTTAATTTGTTTTGCAACATATTTTGTTCCTAATTTTTCTTCTTCTTTATACTTAAAGATATTAAGCCAAGTGTTTTATAGCTAATAAACATAACATTCCAAGAGGACGATAAGAAACATAACATTCTAAGAAGACGGTGGATTCAAAGTATCAACATATGATAAATGTTAATTTTGATATAAAATTCTAAATGATGGTGTGTATATATGAGAAATAACTTTTCTTTATAATGAATTCAATCCTAATTTGTTTTTTCTCTTATGTAGTTGGTGACTATTTTTAGCTATAAATCGGAAGTCCAATGCCATATAAATATGTGGATTGGATCAACTATGACATTCAATTTAGGATTATTTACACTAACTACTCCTATATTTTTTATTTATAACACGGAGTACTCATGCTTTTAAAAACTTTCACTGATCATCCCTACTTTTTTGGTTAATTACACGGGGTACCCTTATTTTAAGATAAAAGTAAAAAAGTTATAACCCTAACTGTCCCTATTTTTAATTTTTTTTCTAAAGGAAAGGGTAATCACTGTAATTTTTTCAAAAGAGGAGTACCCCGTACTATAAACCAAAAACATAGGAGTTGTTAGTGTAAATAACTCTTTAATTTAATAACATGAATTCAAAAAATATGATCATTAGGGTATCAAATTATATGAAATCTCCACTTTGTATAAAAATTGCAAGTAATTAAAATTTGTGGTCTCAAGAGTGATATCCAATTCAAATGAATCACATATACATGCTAACTTGGCTACATGTCATATTTATATCTCAAAATTTGTTGTTACCAATAATTTACTAAACTTTATAATTCAAGATTCAATGAATCCTATCAATACTTTTTGCTTCCAGTTGTCTTTTATTACACATTATTAATTTTTTATTAAATTATATATACTACTATATAATTATAATAAAAAATATGTATTTATCGTATTTTTTTTTTTCAAAAATATTCTTACTTAGCTTTACTAATTAAATTGTTTATTAAATTTAATAAGGACAACTAGATAATTATATATAAAAAAAATTTAATAAAAATATAATTTATTATTTAACTATATCAAATAGAAAAATAATAATTAAAATATTACGTGCATTTGTTCTAGTTAATATTAATCTATCAAAATCCATAGAAATAATATTCTAGCTAATGCTTCCAAAACATACTTGGAGAACATGTCAATAAATATTAGATGCAAAATTGTGTCATTTGTTACCCAATTAAGCACATTATAGGAGGGGTCAACAGCAAAGTTGTTCCTTTTTTTTTTTTTGAAAAAGAAGAAGAAACGGAACCCCTCTCTCTTTCTCTCAGACTCTCTGCAGAAAGCCGCGAACAAAACGACGAAACCCATTCTCTCTCTCTCTCTCTCTCTCTCTCTCTCTCTCTTTCTGTGACATTTCCTCCAAATTATTAAGGAAAAAAACTCCTCTCGGAACTTTAGTGAGACAAGAAGAAGAAAGAAGAAGAAGAAGAAGAATGGGAGTGGAGAGAAACAACGGGAGCTGCGTGGGGATTCGCTCGCTCGCCCCCTCCTCGATCTCCCGGTACTCTCACGGATCCGTTGCTTCAGGTCATAGTCTTCCCCCCCACCCCCCCTATTTTCCCGATTCCCACCCCCCCCCCCCCCCCCCCCCCCCCCCCAATTTTTTGCTTATTTCCGCAAAATACCGGTGCTTTCTATCTTCAATAGTTGTTCCTTGTTCTGCTGTGCGAGAAAGTTTTTTTTTTTTTTAATGAGGATCCCAATGTTTGTTTTATAATGTATTAGAATTTGATTTTTCTTTCTTTCTTTGGTTTATTTGACATTAGTTTTGGTTAAATATGGGCTTATTTTTAGTAAGGATGGATTTTTTGCTATATTTTAACAGCAGGATGAAATTATTTGACTGCAAATATTTACTAATTTGCCGATTGAAACAACTATAAAGGCTCTTTTATTATTATGATATTTAGACTTTGGGTTCAGATAACTTCCAAAATTTGTGTTTGAATATAGTGTTTGAATTTCAAAAGTGTCACAAAAATAATTAGTAATATTTTTGGTGACACTTTTGAGACCTAAAAACTACTAATGTATATATAGAGATCCAAACACAAATTTAGGAACTTACATGAACCCAAAATCTAAATATCCCTTATTATTATTATTATTATTATTATTATTATTATTATTATTACATTTTTAGATAAATTTTCTGTATTTTTATGAAAGTTGAGATTTGCATGCTCTATTTTGACTGTGGATTGCATTTTTACTGATTTGCCTCTTGAGAATATCTCGAATTACTAAAAATGGACATGGGATACGGATCTTTTATATATAATAGGGATATTTAGACTTTAAATCTCACCTAGTGTTTGGATTTTCAAAATAATTATTGACACTTTTGATCTTAAAAGTGTCACAAAAATGTACCAAAAATGTCACTAATTATTTTTGGACAACTCTTTTGAGATCCAAACACTAATTATTATTTATTGAAGATCCAAACACTAATTTTATAACTTATGTCAGATCTAAAGTTAAATATTCTTATATAATATATGATAAAAAAAATTGTTTTTGACATTGTTTAGTTGGTAGATTATTTGTGTTATACACAATGTTTTATACGAAAAAGAAATTTTCCTTCTTCTTTGTTGACATTTTAGGTGAGTTTAGTTTTTATTTATTAAAGTTTAAATTTTTTTTTTTTGCTCTATTATTTTTGACTGTGGATGAAATTATTTTAATGCACAGTTACTTATTGCCCATTGATTATAGTGGACATGAGGATCCCAATGTGTTGTTTATATTAATTGTTGGTTCAATGGCCCTGTGGGTCAGCAGCAATCTTGATTCTTCAGTAGTTTAGTAATATTTTAATCTGGAGTTCAGTACTGGTGTGTGGCAATCTTGTAAATGTATTGGTTGTTGGTAGCAAAAAGAGATTTATTGTTAATTTTTATTTTGCATAGGTTAATATATTGCTAAGTTTTGTGTACTATCAGGAGTTTATTGATAATTTAGTAAGGAGTTCCAGTACTGCTACTGCTGGGCGGCAATCTTGAAAGTTGTTGGTGGCAAAAAAACACTCTTTTTTGCAAAGTTAGGACTTCTGCTAATTTTTGTGTAATATTTATATGATGGTGATCAGTTGGCGTCTTGGCTGTCGTTGTCTTGGTGACATGGTTGGATATTTAGTGGTAATCTTGAAAGAGTTTGGTCAAAGTGAAAGGCTAAAATTATACTGATTTTGTTTAATGTTGGAGATTAGTGTGGAGAAACTTTGTTGACATAAGAAATATACTTCTTTCAACATACAAGTTTCTTTTGGTGGATTCTATACTTGATTATTTGCTCATTAGTTATTAGAACTTAAGAAAGATGGTTGAAATGGAGGATTACTTGGAGTGTTTTGTCATAAGAGGACACCTAAGTTCAAGGGTGGAGCCAGAATTTTAGTTTAACCCGGACTGAACTTACAATGTCAAAATGAATGTTGTGTCAGTACCGTCATGTTCATAACTCTTCGTGTTCATACCGTAAAAAAATATTTAGTCTACCAAGTAGAGACTTTTTCAGACATAAATTCGAATACTAAGATCCTTTGGTATTATCCGCGGACTCGGTTATGATGGGTTCTCGGCTGAATATGAAGCATAGGAGAGAGGATAAGGTGAGTTATAAATAGAGAGGTTGAGTGAGGGAGAAGTGTTCGTACGGGAAGAGAGGATGAGGGGAGAGGGGTGCTCGATAGCATGATTATGGAGAAAGAACAGTTTACAGTGTAGCCCATCCTATGTCACGTTCCGGTTCCGCAGAACCGTTCGTCCTCGCTAGGACATGATGCCGTACAAGTCTGGGGTTGCACTTGTACAAGGCAATATTGTGCACATCTATCAAAATCTTTTGTAAACAGTTCCACAACACAACAACAGATTATGAAACACATATTTGTATAGGAAGAAAATAATTCTTTATTGATTCATTGCAACAAAGTACAATTTTCTTAGTACTGAAATGGAAATGCCTGAATGACTTACATACGTTTGCATAAAAGAAAAGACTGGTAGATTGACATGAAATAATATTCTTATCCCATATATTATGCCCCTTTATTAAATTCTTGAAAACTTGAAAGCAGCAATTAGAAATCTTGGAATACTTTGAAATAGGAAAGCTTGAAAAGACTACAACGAAAACTTTATCTTCCTTGAGCGCCCGCGGTATCCAGGTCACCTAGGTTGTCCACAGAGACGTGGGTCAGTACTTAACTTGTACTGGTAAGCAGAACTAGCCCACTCACCTAAACCAACACTTCTGAATTAAAGCAGTAGTTTAATATGCAACAGAATTTAGGCAACATTTTAATATGCAACAGTTAAGATAGGCATCAGTTAAGCAGTGAAACATATAATCTTTTACAATATATGAATCTTACCCCGACCAATGGCCGTTTCGGTATAAAGTACATGATTGTTCTTACCGCCACTGCATAAGACATTATTAGCATGAATTCATTCCCACTGTGTCATTTGTGATGTAGCACCACGATGAACATACCGTATAGGACTTCGATGGACGTGCGATGCGTCATTCAAAGCAGGTAGCAAGCCTCAAAGAATGTCTTGCTTATACCCGGCGCTACCAAAGTGCTACTATTTTTTCTGGACAGAACGTTCCCAGTGCCCCAGGTTCCGTTCGAGAAAATTTACTACCTTGTGCATAAGTTGTCTATGACCATACAATGCATCTACGACTATATGATAAGCATAAATAACAGTGTAAGGTGTTGAAGTATTTAGAGCAACATGTACAATCATTCATTCTCGTTTCAGCATACTTATTCAGTTTCTCGATCGGTAGTCCGTAGACTCCAATTTACCTCTATCTCGTGGCACCAAGCCACGACATGATGTTTGTATCCTTCCATGTGTTATGTAAATGAACTTCACTCTTATTAATGCAATTAATTAATTTATAATAGTGGTGTTAAACTTGTGGCATTAGTGGGCATTATCGATCATTGGACTTAGCAAGGTTACAAGAGAACTTATTGATTATTTGCATAAAGGAGTAGAGAAGAAGGGACATAATCGTTCACCAAATAGAGAATGCCGAAAGACTCACGCATCTATCTGTATTGGTGCCAACATTTGGTTAGACTACTATCTTTCTTTCTCTCAGAGTTCTCTAGAATGAATGCATGCAATCGATAAAAATGGACTAAACAATCAATCATCGAAAACCAATCACGAAAACGCATTCATCAAAACCAAGTAGCGAAAATCCAAGAAAGCCGACAAAAAATCCAACGAAAACTATTGGACTCATTCCAACAGAAGCCGATCCATCAATTGGAAATGTTCATTGCATCGTCCATGATCGATTCTATCGTAAAGTTTTTTTACACTCAATTCCGACTGAGTCAATCGAGCCACAAACCTTATATAGTGAACCGCTAGGAGCGGGACATTACATTATATACCATTAAGAAAAAGTTTCGTTCTCGAAACTTGAAACAAAGGTTCTACCTCTAGGTTATCGAATAAGGAAGGGTACTGCTTCCGCAACTTTTTCTCAAGTTCCCACGTCGATTCTTCGACTGCATGATTTTGCCACAATACACGAACCAAAGCCACTGGTCGATTCCGCAAGGTCTTCTCTTTCCTGTCCAGGATCTGAACAGGTTCTTCTGAGTAAGATAGGTCGACACTCAGCTTAAGCTGATCGAAGTTCACTACGTGACTCGGGTCATGCACGTTTCTCCTTAGTTGGGAAACATGGAAGACATCGTGCACTTTCGTGAAAGCCGGAGGTAGTGCAAGTCGATAAGCCACTGGCGCCACCCTCTCTAGAATCTCGAAGGGTCCCACAAATCCGGACTCAACTTCTCCTTAACGCCGAACCGCATCACGTCTCGCATATGTGTCACCCTTAGGAACACATGATCACCCTCCCTGAATTCCAAGGGTCGTTGATGTACATCCGCGTAACTTTTCTGACGGCTTTGAGCGACTCGAAGATTCTCTCGAACCATGCAAACTTTCTCGACTGCCTGTTCAATAAGTTCTGGTCCGAGCACTTGTCGTTCGCCAACTTCCTTCCAATATATCGACGATCGACACTTGCGTCCATACATTGCTTCATACGGGGCCATATGAATACTCGCTTGATAACTGTCCAGGATCTGAACAGGTTCTTCTAAGTAAGATAGGTCGGCACTCAGCTGAAGCTGATCGAAGTTCACTATGTGACTCGGGTCATGCACGTATCTCCTTAGTTGGGAAATGTCACGACCCAATTCCGTAGAATCGTTGGGGCGTCCCTCGAATCGTGATGCCGTACGGGCCTGGGGTTGCACCCGCACAAGGCTAAAGTATTTTGCATAACGAGCACGTATTCAGAGTACGCAGATAAATTGAAACACAGATTTGAAACATGGAAAAGTTCTCTTTATTGATAATGAACATCTATTACAAACTCCTGAACGAGTCAACTAATTTGCCGCACGGGCTTACAAAAGTGTTGACTCAAAATGAGATAGCAGTCATGTACATTACATCCCTTTATAAACTCAAAATGATAAAGACCTCCGGACTGGAGGACGGTTTTGCCACGAAGCTGCATTGTGTATGGAAAGTTGCAAGCTTCTTCTTCAAGTACTTCAAAATGCGGCACGATCAGGATGCGCCTACAGCTGGACTGGATTCGGGAAAGACGACTTCGGCTCCTCGCTCGGTTCGCCTTGGTGCGGAGAACCTGTTTCAACGAGGGTCAGCATGTCGAAACATACTGGTGAAGGCGAGCTAGCCTGAACTATATCAATCAACACGTTGTTTTAATGAAGCATGCATATTTTGTGGGTTTCTATCTTGCCTTAGCTCATTTATAAGTAAGCAGCATATAGAATTTACTGAAATGAACATGCCACCGTTCGGTGGATTTTACCTGTCCGTCTGAATAACCTGCACAATACTTACCATGCCTTCCCTGCCACGAAGACACAAGTTAGTTTGCAACAGGTTTAAATATACACGTTGGGATCACTGGCTAGAAGCCATAATGGACCGTTTAGTCTTTGAACGAGGATGGTGTGCAACGAAGCACGTGAGGCGCTACACGCCATCCCGTTTGCACGTGAGACTATCGTGAAGTTCGGCCCGGACCGGATCGGTGCCAGTGCCCCAGCAACCGTCCGCAGGAACCCGTTGACCTTGTTCAAAAGTTGTCCGTGATCAATCGTTCGTAGCACGTTAACGTTGATGCAGTTGAGGCACATGAACATGAGATAAGCAACATTGCATGATTCGTTTTGCATAGTCTTCCTGACAGTTTATTTCATAACAAGTGTATTCCATACTTAGCACAATTTATGGAAGAAGATGCATTCTAGCAAACTTGAAGCATGTAAAGAACATTCATATGAACAAGCATGCAGTTTAGTAACCGTTCCCAAGTTGAATGACAAGCAATATAATCCAAGTCTATTTTCTTTTTATCTTGGTTTCTTTTATTATTACTTGGTATCGTTTGATCGGGGCAACAAGAATGCAAGAGTTAATAGTTGTGAAGACTGGAAGCAGGGCTAGCTAATCGGGTTGGTAGCCACTCACTTGGTTGGAAGGAAAGGAGAAGGAAAGAGGCGCTTCACGACTCCGCTCGCAAGCCGCCTACTGCTCGTTCACCTGCATTGCATGAACAGCTCGATCAATACTCCTTCCACTCTTTCCAATCTCGGAATTAAAGTGCAATTCAATGAATGAAAATAATGAAATCATCGAAACCGTTCAAGAAAACCCAAGCAAATCCAAAACCAACTCAAAGCACGAAAGCAACAAACGACATCGAAAACCGAGACAATAAAAGATAGCAGCGGAGAGGTCCCTCCTGACTCTGCCGCTAAGTCGATCCCGGGGGCACGGTCTACTGAATATGGGAATCAATTCCGAAGAAACAAATCCATAACAAAGACGAGTTCTTGTTTCAATATATCCCGATCGAACGATACCGTTTGTGGTTCTTAGCCGCGCTCCCCGCACCGGGGGAACGGGGCGCTACATCCTACCCAACCAATTGGAAGTTTCGTCCCGAAACTTAAGAACAGTGCTTACCGTTAAGGATGATGAACTGAATAGTTTGGGCAATCACGAATTCGGTGGGTTGAGTCACCACAAATGAGACATTGTCCGAGTTTCTTGCGACACTTATCGGCCGTGTGCCCTTGTTTCTTACAGAAATTGCACGAAGGCCCTGGGTTTCCTCTTTGGGGACCGCCGTGGTTAGGGCGCTTTGCAGCGGTGTTTCCTCTATCGTTGCCTTGACGTTTGTGATTGTAGGTATGCACAGCGCCAGTGGAAACGTGAGGATACTGCGGTTCAAAAGATAAGGCGTGATTCATGACTTCACGCATGGTTCCATACTGATTAACGACTACGTGCCCATGAATGGCAGGGCGCAAACCGCCTTCAAACCTTCTAGCTCGACTCGCTGCATCAGGTAAATAGGCCCTAGCGAATTTGGAGAGTCGGTTGAATTCGGCGGAGTATTGTTTGACTGTCATACTGCCCTGCCTCAGTTGCACGAACTCGTTTTCCATCTGACGTTGTATTGGAGGGGGTATAAAGTCCTCTTCAAACGCGGCACGAAAAGTCGTCCACGAGATCGCCTCCTCTCCGTGATCAAATTGGAGAGATCGTCGATGCACGTTCCACCAATCGTGCGCGTTGAGGCGGAGCTGAAGTTGTGCGCAGGCGACACACTTCTCTTCGGGGACCTCTAACAGAGCGAAGTGATCTTCAAGTTCGGCTAGCCAATCTAGAGCTACCACTGGGTCCTCAGTCCCGTTGAATGGGGTATTGCAGACTTTCTTGAAGTGGCCAAAGTTGAAGGTAGTCACGTCCCTCGGCCTTGGAATTTGCGGTGTCTCTACTTCAAGCACGGGCTGTTCCACCGGAGTCGTCGTTGTTGCGGCGGAATGGTTGACAGCCAAAGTCTGAACGATCTGTTGCAGGGTATCTACCTGCTTCTGTTGGACTGAGAATCGGGTCTCTAGATTGCTTTCGAACTTGGCTTGGCGAGCATCGTCTCGTTGTCGTTGTGATTCTAACATTTGCATTACCCGCTCAAGCGGGTCGACTTGAGATATGCCTCGCTGGCTCCGAGAGCTTCCCGAAGTGCCCGAACTACTTTCTTGGCCTTGCATTTCGTCCGGTGCTTGCGCTGCAGATTGCGCTGGTGCCATTCCTTCAAAAGAAGGTAAATTACATTAGGATCATAACGTATTATGGACTTATTGCATGAACGTATCTCATTTTGGCCCAGCGAATTCAAGAGTTCGCACAGGAATTTGATCGTTAAAGGAACTTTTCCAGTACGAGTCTAAGGAACTTGAATCTGTGCTCTGATACCACTATGTCACGACCCGATTCCGTAGAATCGTTGGGACGTCCCCCGAATCGTGATGCCGTGCGGGCCTGGGGTTGCGCCCGCACAAGGCTAAAGTATTTTGCATAACGAGCACGTATTCAGAGTACGCAGATAAATTGAAACACATATTTGAAACATGGAAAAGTTCTCTTTATTGATAATGAACATCTATTACAAACTCCTGAACGAGTCAGCTAATTTGCCGCACGGGCTTACAAAAGTGTTGACTCAAAATGAGATAGCAGTCCTGGACATTACATCCCTTTATAAACTCAAAATGATAAAGACCTCCGGGCTGGAGGACGGCTTTGCCACGAAGCTGCATTGTGTATGGAAAGTTGCAAGCTTCTTCTTTAAGTACTTTAAAATGCGGCGCGATCAGGATGCGCCTACAGCTGGACTGGATTCGGGAAAGACGACTTCGGCTCCTCGCTCGGTTCGCCTTGGTGCGGAGAACCTATTTCAACGAGGGTCAGCATGTCGAAATATACTGGTGAAGGCGAGCTAGCCTGAACTATACCAATCAACACGTTTTAATGAAGCATGCATATTTTGTGGGTTTCTATCTTGCCTTAGCTCATTTACAAGTAAGCAACATATAGAATTTACTGAAATGAACATGCCACCGTTCGGTGGATTTTACCTGTTCGTCTGAATAACCTGTACAATACTTACCATGCCTTCCCTGCCACGAAGACACAAGTTAGTTTGCAACAGGTTTAAATATACACGTTGGGATCACTGGCTAGAAGCCATAATGGACCGTTTAGTCTTTGAACGAGGATGGTGTGCAACGAAGCACGTGAGGCGCTACACGCCATCCCGTTCGCACGTGAGACTATCGTGAAGTTTCGCCCGGACCGGATCGGTGCCAGTGCCCCAGCAACAGTCCGCAGGAACCCGTTGACCTTGTGCACAAGTTGTCCGTGATCAATCGTTCGTGGCACGTTAACGTTGATGCAGTTGAGGCACATGAACATGAGATAAGCAACATTGCATAATTCGTTTTGCATAGTCTTCCTGACAGTTTATTTCATAACAAGTGTATTCCATACTTAGCACAATTTATGGAAGAAGATGCATTCTAGCAAACTTGAAGCATGTAAAGAACATTCATATGAACAAGCATGCAGTTTAGTGACCGTTCCCAAGTTGAATGACAAGCAATATAATCCAAGTCTATTTCCTTTTTATCTTGGTTTCTTTTATTATTACTTGGTATCGTTTGATCGGGGCAACAAGAATGCAAGAGTTAATAGTTGTGAAGACTGGAAGCAGGGCTAGCTAATCGGGTTGGTAGCCACTCACTTGGTTGGAAGGAAAGGAGAAGGAAAGAGGCGCTTCACGACTCCGCTCACAAACCGCCTACTGCTCGTTCACCTGCATTGCATGAACAGCTCGATCAATACTCCTTCCACTCTTTCCAATCTCGGAATTGAAGTGCAATTCAATGAACGAAAACAAAGAAATCATCGAAACCGTTCAAGAAAACCCAAGCAAATCTCAAAGCATGAAAGCAACAAGCGACATCGAAAACCGAGGCAATAAAAGATAGCAGCGGAGAGGTCCCTCCTGACTCTGCCGCTAAGTCGATCCCGGGGGCACGGTCCACTGAATATGGGAATTGATTCCGAAGAAACAAATCCATAACGAGGACGAGTTCTTGTTTCAATCTATCCCGATCGAACGATACCGTTTGTGGTTCTTAGCTGCGCTCCCCGCACCGGGGGAACGGGACGCTACATCCTACCCAACCAATTGGAAGTTTCGTCCCGAAACTTAAGAACAGTGCTTACCGTTAAGGATGATGAACTGAATAGTTTGGGCAATCACGAATTCGGTGGGTTGAGTCACCACAAATGAGACATTGTCCGAGTTTCTTACGACACTTATCGGCCGTGTGTCCTTGTTTCTTACAGAAATTGCACGAAGGCCCTGGGTTTCCTCTTTGGGGACCGCCGTGGTTAGGGCGCTTTGCAGCGGTGTTTCCTCTATCGTTGTCTTGACGTTTGTGATTGTAGGTATGCACAGCGCCAGTGGAAACGTGAGGATACTGCGGTTCAAGAGATAAGGCGTGATTCATGACTTCACGCATGGTTCCATACTGATTAACGACTACGTGCCCATGAATGGCAGGGCGCAAACCGCCTTCAAACCTTCTAGCTCGACTCGCTGCATCAGGTAAATAGGCCCTAGCGAATTTGGAGAGTCGGTTGAATTCGACGGAGTATTGTTTGACTGTCATACTGCCCTGCCTCAGTTGCACGAACTCGTTTTCCATCTGACGTTGTATTGGAGGGGGTATAAAGTCCTCTTCAAACGCGGCACGAAAAGTCGTCCACGAGATCGCCTCCTCTCCGTGATCAAATTGGAGAGATCGTCGATGCACGTTCTACCAATCGTGCGCGTTGAGGCGGAGCTGAAGTTGCGCGCAGGCGACACGCTTCTCTTCGGGGACCTCTAACAGAGCGAAGTGATCTTCAAGTTCGGCTAGCCAATCTAGAGCTACCACTGGGTCCTCAGTCCCGTTGAATGGGGTATTGCAGACTTTCTTGAAGTGGCTAAAGTCGAAGGTAGTCACGTCCCTTGGCCTTGGAATTTGCGGTATCTCTACTTCAAGCACGGGCTGTTCCACCGGAGTCGTTGTTGCGGCGGAATGGTTGGCAGTCAAAGTCTGAACGATCTTTTGCAGGGTATCTACCTGCTTCTGTTGGACTGAGAATCGGGTCTCTAGATTGCTTTCGAACTTGGCTTGGCGAGCATCGTCTCGTTGTCGTTGTGATTCTAACATTTGCATTACCCGCTCAAGCGGGTCGACTTGAGATATGCCTCGCTGGCTCCGAGAGCTTCCCGAAGTGCCCGAACTACTTTCTTGGCCTTGCATTTCGTCCGGTGCTTGCGCTGCAGATTGCGCTGGTGCCATTCCTTCAAAAGAAGGTAAATTACATTAGGATCATAACGTATTATGGATTTATTGCATGAACGTATCTCATTTTGGCCTAGCGAGTTCAAGAGTTCGCACAGGAATTTGATCGTTAAAGGACTTTTCCAGTACGAGTCTAAGGAACTTGAATCTGTGCTCTGATACCACTATGTCACGACCCGATTCCGTAGAATAGTTGGGACGTCCCCCGAATCGTGATGCCGTGCGGGCCTGGGGTTGCGCCCGCACAAGGCTAAAGTATTTTGCATAACGAGCACATATTCAGAGTACGCAGATAAATTGAAACACAGATTTGAAACATGGAAAAGTTCTCTTTATTGATAATGAACATCTATTACAAACTCCTGAACGAGTCAGCTAATTTGCCGTACGGGCTTACAAAAGTGTTAACTCAAAATGAGATAGCAGTCCTGTACATTACATCCCTTTATAAACTCAAAATGATAAAGACCTCCGGGCTGGAGGACGGCTTTGCCACTAAGCTGCATTGTGTATGGAAAGTTGCAAGCTTCTTCTTCAAGTACTTCAAAATGCGGCGCGATCAGGATGCGCCTACAGCTGGACTAGATTCGAGAAAGACGACTACGGCTCATCGCTCGGTTCGCTTTGGTGCGGAGAACCTGTTTCAACGAGGGTCAGCATGTCGAAACATACTGGTGAAGGCTAGCTAGCCTGAACTATACCAATCAACACGTTGTTTTAATGAAGCATGCATATTTTGTGGGTTTCTATCTTGCCTTAGCTCATTTACAAGTAAGCAGCATATAGAATTTACTGAAATGAACATGCCACCGTTCGGTGGATTTTACCTGTCCGTCTGAATAACCTGCACAATACTTACCATGCCTTCCCTGTCACGAAGACACAAGTTAGTTTGCAACAGGTTTAAATATACACGTTGGGATCACTGGCTAGAAGCCATAATGGACCGTTTAGTCTTTGAACGAGGATGGTGTGCAACGAAGCACGTGAGGCGCTACACGCCATCCCGTTCGCACGTGAGACTATCGTGAAGTTCCGCCCGGACCGGATCGGTGCCAGTGCCCCAGCAACCGTCCGCAGGAACCCATTGACCTTGTGCAAAAGTTGTCCGTGATCAATCGTTCGTGGCACGTCAACGTTGATGCAGTTGAGGCACATGAACATGAGATAAGCAACATTGCATGATTCGTTTTGCATAGTCTTCCTGACAGTTTATTTCATAACAAGTGTATTCCATACTTAGCACAATTTATGGAAGAAGATGCATTCTAGCAAACTTGAAGCATGTAAAGAACATTCATATGAACAAGCATGCAGTTTAGTAACCGTTCCCAAGTTGAATGACAAGCAATATAATCCAAGTCTATTTCCTTTTTATCTTGGTTTCTTTTATTATTACTTGGTATCGTTTGATCGGGGCAACAAGAATGCAAGAGTTAATAGTTGTGAAGACTGGAAGCAGGGCTAGCTAATCGGGTTGGTAGCCACTCACTTGGTTGGAAGGAAAGGAGAAGGAAAGAGGCGCTTCACGACTCCGCTCGCAAGCCGCCTACTGCTCGTTCACCTGCATTGCATGAACAGCTCGATCAATACTCCTTCCACTCTTTCCAATCTCGGAATTGAAGTGCAATTCAATGAACGAAAACAATGAAATCATCGAAACCGTTCAAGAAAACCCAAGCAAATCCAAAACCAACTCAAAGCACGAAAGCAATAAGCGACATCGAAAACCGAGGCAATAAAAGATAGCAGCGGAGAGGTCCCTCCTGACTCTGCCGCTAAGTCGATCCCGGGGGCACGGTCCACTGAATGTGGGAATCGATTCCGAAGAAACAAATCCATAACGAGGACGAGTTCTTGTTTTAATCTATCCCGATCGAACGATACCGTTTGTGGTTCTTAGCCGTGCTCCCCGCACCGGGGGAACGGGGCGCTACAGGAAACATGTAAGACATCGTGCACTTCCACGAAAACCGGAGGTAGTGCAAGTCGATAAGCCATTGGCGCCACCCTCTCTAGAATCTCGAAGGGTCCAACAAATCGCGGACTCAGGTTCCGCTTAACGCCGAATCTCATCACATCTCGCGCATAGGTGTCATCTTTAGGAACACATGATCACCCTCCCTGAATTCCAAGGGTCGCCAATGTACATCCGCGTAACTTTTCTGATGGTTTTTTGCAACCCGAAGATTCTCTCGAACCGTACGAACTTTCTCGACTGCCAGTTCAATAAGTTCCGGTCCGAGCACTTGCCATTCGCCGACTTCCTCCCAACATATCGGCGATCGACACTTGCGTCCATACCAGTGTTACCAGGATCATTGGTCGCTTTGGTACGTGGTACGGGTACGTGGTACGGTATCTTAACCAGTACGCGGTACGCTATTTGGGGTCGTCGTTCATTTTTATCTGGGTCATCTTTTGTACCCTATACAATTATATAGAAGTATATACTATATAAAAATAAAATAAAAATGATTAATTAACCAAAAATATTGAAAATATATGGCAACAACACATTCTTCAACATGTATCCCCCCTTTTACTGTGCAGCACCATGTTCTAGAACTCGTTGACTGCAACAACACATTCTTCAAAAAATAAAAAATAAAAACTATGCAGCAGTGCTGCTCTTCACGAATGAGAAGAAAAAACAAGAGAGAGAATGAAGAATGGAAGAAAGAAAGAAAGAAAGAAAGAGTAAGAAAAGGAAGCAACAATAGCAAGAGCAAAGAAGAAGAAGAAAAAGCGCTGCAGCAACAACAAGCCAGCATCAGGCGCCTCCGTAGAGGTCTCTAAATTTGACGACATGGGTTGCGAATGCACTCCGTTCGGGGTCGTTCGTCCCAATTCGTGGGACGTAGGGGGGTTGGCGAATTAGTCAACACTGGTCTATACAGTGCTTCATACGGGGCCATTTGAATACTTGCTTGATAACTGTTGTTATAAGCGAACTCTCCCAGCGATAGATTGGTATCCCAATTTGCGTTCAAATCTAGCACGCACAGTCTTAACATGTCTTCAAGGATTTGGTTCACTCTCTCGGTCTGTCTACCAGTCTGCGGATGGTACGTCGAGCTGAAATGCAACTTGGTGTCCATTGTCGCCTGAAGGCTATTCCAGAAACGAGACAAGAATCGTCCATCCCTATCCGACACAATTGAGACTGGCACTCTATGTAACCGGACAATCTGATCTAGGTAGATTTGAGCCAAACGATCAGCGCTCCATGTATTTTTGATTGCTATGAAATGAGCTGACTTGGTCAGTCTATCTACGACGACCCAAATTGTATTATTTTTCCGTTGTGTCTTTGGTAAGCCCACTATGAAATCCATTGAGATATCCTCCCACTTTCATTACGGAATAGCGAGGTTCTGTAACTCCGCCGGGTCGCTGGTGTTCTTCTTTCACATGTTGACAATCCAAATACCATGAAACGAACAATGCCACATCTTTTTTTATGTCATGCCACCAAAATATTGTGCGTAGATCTTTGTACATTTTGGTGCTTCCCGGATGCAGGGTGTACTTAGCATAATGAGCCTTAGTCAGTATTTTCTTTCTGAGTTCATCATCTTTAGGTACACACAATCTGCCTTTAAACCACAACGTTCCATTCTCGTGTTCCACGAAATCGGTTGCCTTCCCTGCTGAAATCAACTCACGTATCTTTTACAGGAATAAGTAATCATTTTGAGCGGACTTTATCTTTTCTCGCAAGCTCGGCTCTAACTGCAGTTGAACCAGTTGCGCCCTCTGTGTACAGACTCTGTATTCGATGTCCATTTTTTCCAACTCTCGAAGTAGCCTGCTTGACACCGATAACGAACCGACAAATTTTTGATTTAATGCATCGACCACAACGTTTGATTTTTCGGGCGTATAAGCAATTGTCAAGTCATAATCCTTTATCAATTCTAGCCATCGCTGTTGTCTCAAGTTTAATTTCTTTTACGAGAATATGTACTTAAGGCTTTTGTGATCTGTGAAGATCTCGCAGGACACTCCATTGAGATAGTGTCGCCACAATTTCAACACGAACACAATTGTCGCAAGTTCCAAATCATGCGTCGGGTAATTCTTTTCATGTTGCTTTAGCTGTCTTGAGGCATACGCAATTACTTTCCCACACTGCGTAAGAACACATCCCAATCCGAGCCGAGATGCATCGCTGTATATCTGAAATCCCTCAGGTCTATCTGGAAGAGTAAGAATTGGAGCCGAGATGAGTCGTTGCTTCAGTTCTTGAAAACTACTATCACAATCGTCTGTCCACTTGAATACTACTTCCTTTTGGGTGAGGCGAGTCAGAGGCGACGCAATCTTTGCGAAGTTCTTTACAAATCTTCGATAGTAGCCAGCCAAGCCAAGAAAACTTCTGATCTCACTAGCCGATGTGGGCTGTTTCCAGTCCACCACTGCCTCTATTTTCTTTAGGTCAACTGATACACCTGCTGAAATAACATACCCAAGGAAAGACACGTTGCTCATCCAGAACTCCCACTTGCTTAACTTCGCATATAACTGATGTTCACGAAGTGTCTGTAGTACGGTCCTTAAGTGTTCAATGTGAGTTTCTCTGTCTCTTGAGTTGATCAAGATATCATCAATAAATACGACGACGAACTTGTCCAAGAAGGGTCGGAATACTCGGTTCATCATATCCATGAAAGCTGCTCGAGCATTGGTCAAACCAAAAGGCATAACCAAGAACTCGTAGTGTCCATATCTCGTACGAAATGTCGACTTCGGGACATTCTCTGTTTTAATTTTCAATTGGTGATAACCTGAGCGAAGATCAATCTTCGAAAATACTGTTGCGCCCTGAAGTTGGTCAAACAAATCATCAATTCTCGGTAGAGGATACAAGTTCTGGACTGTCACTTTGTTCAATTCCCGATATTCTATGCCAAGACGCATTGTGTCGTCTTTCTTCTTTACAACAGCACTGGAGCCCCCCAAGGTGAAACACTGAGACGAATGTAGCTACGATCCAGTAACTCCTGTAGTTGTGATTTTAGTTCTTTTAATTCGGCAGGAGCCATTCGATACGGTACTTTTGATATCGGACGAGTATTCGAAAATGTGTCATGTCACTCCCCGTTCCCGATATACGTGTTTGGAACGTATTCTTGCTTGCTGACATGGTTGTCAGGTTGGTTGGATGCCAGACTATTTTCTGGTAGAGTTGGTTCTTGGTTTATTTTGAGATCATGACTTGGTCATGACTTGAACCATTGGTTAAGTGAACCCAAACCCTCCCTATATAAACCAAAACACACTCTTTCTCTTCTCATTATTTTCTTTCCATTCTCTCTTTTAGGTTTTCTCTCCCTCCATAGGCAAGTACACCTTGCATGAAAATGAAGAAACCTTCTATTTTATAAGTCCATTATGTTTGCTAAGTGATTCTTCATATTTTTAAAACTTGGTATTTTTGGTTTTAGTGGATGGCTTAGTGTAGATCTACATTTTGTAGTTTAGAACTTTTTGTGTTCTTGAGTTTTCTTGGGTTTTGATCTCTAAAAACTTGTTGTTCTATATTGATGAGCATTTGATTTTGAGTAGTTTAGAACTTTATTTTGTTGGATTTAGACTTCGTTTGAGGTTTCCACGGAAGGAACAAAACTTGGGTTTTCGGAAAGTGGGCTATCATGAAATGGCATGATGATTCAACCCATGTCTAGCCAGGAAAGTAGGCTGTCATGGCATGATGATTCAACCCATGTCTAGCCAGGAAAGTAGGCTGTCATGGCATGATGATTCAACCCATGTCCTTGTTTGTTTGTTTGGTTGAATCATTATGTTACGATAATCCATGGACTAAGCTAGATTATATTCTCCTATATAATATCTCTGATTGTGTATTGTGCCTTCCGTTAAGTGGAATTAGGAACATAGACTGTTGTAGCATAATGGTGTAACTCATGTCCTTGTTTGGTTGTTGGGTTGCGCTGTTGTGATATGATAGGCTGTGGATTGAAACTATGACGCAGAGTTATTTCAGCTTGACCATAATCGTGGGACGTATTCTATCTTGATGTGATAATGCACTTTCTGTCCTTGTTTGGTGAAGGGGTGTCGTGCCATGTCATGGATAGGACATACTAATTATTGTTGGCTCACGCACCTCATGCTATAGAATTGGTTTTGTTTCTTCATTTCGTGCTTCCTTTGTTGTACTTGTTATTTGGAGTCTGACCCCACTAATTTTGCATGGCAATGTTTAGAGCCAGCACGCATGACAATGTTTAGAGCTAGCACCTGAAGATCAAGTTTACTTCCCACTCACTGATGGCACGCACTTGAAGGATGGCTGCTGAGGGACACGAGTGGGTTTCTTTATTCACTGCTCGTCTTTCGTGAACTATATTCTTTTGGACGTTTAGTCAACCGGCACATGTTAGCCGGCAAATCTGGACACTAGTTCCCTACATGACTGTAATATATTCACACTGCAGCTGACTCACTGTCATGTATAATTTTGATCTTGTATTTGGCTTATCATTTTGTCTTGCTAGACCTCTAAGAACATTCTGATGCGGCATTTGGGACGCCTTACTGCTTATTCTGAAATGTTCTATATTATTGCTACTTGTTTGAATGATTGAGATATAGAAATTCTTGACCCTAGGAGACCTGATTGTAGTATGTCCCCTATGTCTCTAGACAATCTTAATACATTGTGGGTTGCTTCGATATTTCGCAAGGTGTGGTTGACTGAGTCATTCCTTCGCTCTCTAGTATTCTGGTCTGGGGCGTGACATAGTTTTATTGGTGGCCCATGCAGGTCTGTTTTTCTTTTCAGACTTGTGGGGTGTCTTGATCATAGAAAATCTTAATAAAAAATGTTCCTCCTTGAAATCCTGAAATTTGTCTCCTCGAAACTCAGCTTGACTTTACCATTGATTTCTTGATCCTTTCTCGTCCTGTTCTTGATTTATCTTGTGTCCTTTTCTTTAGGGTTTCTCCAGCTTCGGTGGTTGGAGCACTAGTGATTTCAGCAAGACAAGGATCCGTTGGCCCACAGCGAGAGGCAACACCTGTTCCTGGAGGAATCAAGGTAGAACCAGTAGAGTAGCACGGGGAACAACATGTACCAGAAGCTCCAATACCCCCGGTCGTACCAGTAGCGCCAGTAGCACTTGATACACCGGCATTGTTGGAGATTATACGAGAAATGATGGCAACACAACAACACCAACAACTTCGGTAGCAAGAGCAGAATGTCTTGTTGAACCAAGGATTATAGACGACCTTGGAAATGAGTATTATAACAGACTCAGGGACATTGGTGAGATTCTGCCGACTCAACCCTAAGTACTTTGATGGCACGGAGGACGCTATTACCGCAGACGCTTGGCTGCAAAATATTGAAACAATACTGACAGCGGCAAAGGTTCCAGATGAGGAACAAGTTAATCAGGTCCGATTGCAGTTCCAGGATCCTGCTAGAGATTGGTAGGTAGCAGAAGAAGTTGGGTTAAGACAACCTATCTCATGGGACAACTCCAGGGCCCGTTTCAAGGTTAAGTATTTCGGAATGGTAACACAATATGAGTTACAACAGACTTTCATCAATAAGGACAGTGGATGGCTACACGGCAGAGTTCTGCAGGCTTAGCAAATTTGTCCCGACGATGGTAGCAACATAACCGGAGAGGGCGATGAAGTTCCAGTATAGACTTCATCTAGAAATTTAGCAATTGGTAGAGTGCCATAATTACCAGACTTTCGACGAAGTATTGATCGTATCTAGGCGACATGAGCTGATAATACAGAGGTTAGCATCAAGGACAGGAGGCCAGAAGAGGTCTCATGCCCAGAGCGGAGGACTAGTACAGCGGGCGTCACCACCATCTCCTGGCATTCACGTTCATGACAGCGCCAAGAAGGCCAGTGGCATCAGCAGCAACAACACCAATTCGGCCGTATCAGCCGAGGTAATAGCAGCAACAACGATTGGGAGCCCCAGTCGGATGTACGTATTATGGCAAGGGAGGCCATACGCGGGAGGTGTGTAGGGCAGCGCACGGGTTGTGTCTGCGATGTGGGAGTCCAATTCATCGGATTGTCAATTGTCCTATGATGTAGAGGATTGAAGGACCGGTACAGCGATTAGCATTACCAGCACCGGGGAAGCTCAGTATAGGAGGCCAGCATTGGCAATCAGACCATTGGCTCAGTGTCCATTGCCGACGCAAACTCAGATGTACAACCAGCAGTACGGGCAGCAGAGACCACAACTGCGTCTTCAAGGGAGACAACAACAAGGAGCACCGTAAGGCCAATGACAAGCTTTTACTCTATCTCTGGAGGAGGCTTTGGCATAGGTGACATAGTGGCAAGTAACATTCTTGTTATATCTTTTTCTGCCATGGCATTATTTGATTTAGGATTATTACATTCATTTGTATGTGCATGATTTGCGACACGTATTGGATTGGAGTTCGAGGCATTGCCAGAGGCTGAATATACTTACTGGTAATGGTCTCGTAGGAGTCAGTAGAGTGTGTTCAGCATGTCTAATCATAGTGTGCGAGCTTTTATTACCCGAAAGGTTGATCAAGTTTCCTATGGCTAACTTCAACGTTATTTTAGGCATGGACTGGTTGAGAGACAGTCATGCGACAATAGATTGCCATAGGGGTAGAGTGTTGTTTAACATTCCGAACAACGAAGAATTTATCTTCAACAGAATGGTGAAGGACCAGCATAAAGGTGGCATTGCAGCAGTAGCAGGAGTTGAAGATCAGTTTTTCAGAATAATTGAAGATTTTTTTGACGTATTTCCGGAAGAACTTCCAGGATTACCCCCAGTAAGTGAAGTGAAATTCTGCATAGAGTTGAAGCCAGGAGCAGAACCAATTTCCAACAAGGTCTATCAGATGTCACTAATAGAGCTCAACCAGCTATATCAACATGTGGAAGAACTGAAGACGAAGAAGTTTATTCGAGCTAGTATCACCATGAGGAGCACTAGTGGTTCTAGTAAAGAAGAAAGATGGTTCGACACGATTATGTATCGACTATAGGCAGTTGAATGCTGTAACAGTAAAGAACACGTATCCGTTGCCTAGGATTGATGACTTGTTTGATCAATTGAGCGGGACAAGAGTATTTTCAAAGATAGATCTTCGATCAGGATATCATCAAGTAAGAGTCTGGGAGCAAGATATACCGAAGACAGCATTTCGATCTCAATATGGACATTATGAATTCTTAGTTATGTCATTCGGATTGACTAATGCACTAGTAATATTCATGGATTTGATGAATCGTATCTTCATGCAATACCTAGATCAATTTGTAGTGGTATTCATAAAGGACATTCTTATCTACTCCAGCAGTGAAGAAGAACATGAAGAACATCTTCTGAAGGTATTGCAAGTTCTGAGGGAGCATCAGTTATATGCTAAACTCAGTGAGTTTTGGTTAGATCATGTCTCATTCTTGGGGCACCTCATCTCAGGAGCAGGAATATCAGTGGACCCCAAGAAAGTTGAAGCAGTAGAGAATTGGCCAGTCCCAAAGACAGTAGCAGATGTGCGAAGTTTCTTAGGATTAGCGGTATATTACCGGAGGTTCGTGACAGATTTTGCACGGATTTCAGCACCAATGACTTGTCTGACCCGCAAGGATGTGAAGTTTGTTTGGACGGCAGAGTGCCAAGCAGCATTCGAGAAGTCAAAGAAGTTGATATCAACACCGATCATTACACTTCCAGGAGAATCAGGAGGATTCACAGTTTATTGTGACACATCTGGGAAATGATTCGGGTGTGTGTTAATGCAGCACGGAAGAGTGATAGATTATGCGTCTCGGGAACTTCAAGATCATGAGAAGAATTATCAAACGCATGATTTCGAATTAGCAGCAGTAGTGTTTGCTCTCAAGTTGTGAAGACATTACCTATATGGTGATCGGGTGGAGATATTCATAAATCACAAGAGTTTGAAGTACATATTCACTCAGAAGGAATTGAACATGAGGCAGAGGAGGTGGCTAGAATTGTTTGGTGATTACGATGTAGCACTTCAGTATCATCCAGGCAAGACAAATGTGGTGGCAGATGCTCTCAGTATGAGGGGCAGCACATTCATCTTAACAACTCAGAAGCACATTCTAGAAGATCTTCAAGAGATGGGCATCGAGGTGGTGTTACCTCAAGAGACGGGAGTGTAAACTAGTCTTTGGTGGAGAGGATCAAGTCAGCTCAGACAGAAGATTCCCAGATTTGGAGACCGTCTTTGTGTGCCAGGTGAAAAACCAGATAGGAAGTGATGACCGAGGCACATAGTTTCCAATAATCTATTCATCCGGGAGGCACGAAGATTTACCATTATATCAAGCAGCATTTCTGGTGGAACGAAATAAAAAAAAAGATAGCTCGGTTTGTTTTACGATGTCTTGTGTGTCAGCAAGTGAAGGCAGAGCAGCAAAGACCAGCGGGATTGTTACAACTGCTACCTATTCCAGAGTGGAAGTGAGAATATAGTACGATGGACTTTGTGACCGGTTTACCTAGATCTCCTACTGAACGTGATCCCTACTGAACGTGATACAGTTTGGGTAATAGTAGATCGACTTACGAAAGTGGTGCACTTTCTTTCCTTCCGAGTAGGACAGTCCACAAAGCAGTTAGCAGAAGTGTATATGCGGCAGATAGTAAGGCATCATGGAGTTGCAGCAAGTATAGTGTTATATCATGATACTCGCTTTACATCTCGTTTTTGGAAAAGCTTGCACGAATGCTTGGACACAAAGTTGAGGTTCAATACCGCGTATCACCCCCAGATAGATGTGCAATCAGAAAGGATGATCCAGACATTGGAAGATATGTTGTGGGCTTGTACCTTAGACTTTAGGGGGGTCTTGGGAAGATCATCTTCACTTAGTGAAATTATCATACAATAATAATTATCAGGCCAGCATACAGATGGCTCCTTTCGAGGCATTATACGGAAGGAAGTGCAGATCACCCTTGGCATAGGATGGCATTGGTGAACGAAAGATGTTGGGGCCTGAAATGATCACTCAAACGATTGAAGTGGTTAAGCAAATCAGGGAGCGGCTTCGGATTGCCCAAGATCGTCATCGTCATTGGGCCGATCAACATCGTTGGCCGTTAGAGTTTTATGTCGGTGACCACGTATTTTTGCGAATTTCGTCCACCCGAGGAGTCATTAGATTCGGGGTTTACGGGAAGCTTAGTTCGCGCTATGTGTGACCGTTCGATATTCTCAATAGGGTAGGGGATGTTTCTTGTCGTCTTGCCCTTCCGCCTTAGCTTCGTGAAGTGCATGATGTATTTCATGTGTCTCAGTTGTATAGGTATGTTCCGGATCCGAGTCATGTCCTCGATCACTCTGAGTTATTCGTTGATACCGACTTAACTTACGAGAAACAGCCCGTGTCCGTTTTGGATCAGAGAAAGAAGGTACTCAAGAACTGGACTATCTGTCTTGTTCGTGTTGCTTGCGGTCATCACTCCTTGGGGGAGTCGACGTGGGAGCGCGAGGGCGATATTCGATCTCGGTACCCTCACATATTCGACTCATAAAGTATATTTCCTTCGTATGCCTTCACATCTTTTATTTCGTGGTCGGCAAGCACTCATGTGAAATGATGTTGCTTTGCTTCATTATATGTATTGGTTGTAACTGCTTATATGTTTGTGTAGATTGCTTGTAGTTAGTTTGTTGCTTGTCTTGATATTTTTAGCAAGCCTTGAGCTTGAATTGCGATGACAGAATTTTTCTAAGGTGGGTAGAGATGTCACTCTCCGTTCCCGATATATGTGTTTGGAACGTATTCTTGCTTGCTGACATGGTTGTCAGGTTGGTTGGAGGCCTGACTATTTTCTGGTAGAGTTGGTTCTTGGTTTATTTTAAGATCAGGGCTTGGTCATGACTTGAACCATTAGTTAAGTGAACCCAAACCCTCTATATATAAACCAAAACACACACTCTCGCTTCTCATTATTTTATTTTCATTCTCTCTTAGGTTTTCTCTCCCTCCATATGTAAGTAAACCTTGCATGAAAATGGAGAAACATTCTATTTTATGAGTCCATTATGTTTGTTATGTGATTATCCATATGTTTAAAACTTGGTATTTTCGGTTTTGGTGGATAAATTAGTGCAGATCTACATTTTGTAGTTTAGAATTTTTTATGTGTTCTTGAGTTTTCTTGGGTTTTGATCTCTAAAAAATTGTTGTTTTCAAAAACTTGTTGTTCTATGTTGATGAGCATTTGATTTTGAGTAGTTTAGAACTTTATTTTATTGGATTTGGACTTCGTTTGAGGTTTCCATGGAAGGAACAAAACTTGGGTTTTCGGAACTTCCATGGCCGAAATCTGTTGTTCTGGGACAAAGGAGCTCCATGCGGAACGCTTAGCATGCAGCCTGGACGTCTCTCTCCAAAGTCAGCATGCGGCCATCTTGTTGGACGCATGACTGTAATCTGCACATGCGTCCTTTGGCCAAATGCATGAAACTTGAACGAATAATATTTCACTAAGTCTAAAAGATTTCATGCAGCCAAGTGTATGCGGCCAAGAGGAGGATGCAGCCTCGAGCTATGCGTTCCTCTTTCTTCAAACGCATGAGTCAGCACCGCCTTGGCTCATCTTTTCACGATTTTGTCTTGTTCTTCTGACACACTTTACTGCATGTAACATCAGTCACATCTAACACTTATGTCACCTTTCTGACTTGTATTTATTGCCTATCAGTTTGGCACTTGTCCCGAAGAGTGGACCTTGCCCTACCCATGCGGCCTTGACATCCATGCGGCCCGTGACTGCATGCGGCCTTGACACCCATGCGACCTCGACTTCATGCGGCACCCTGGATATGCGCTTACTGTTTCATGCACACGTTGAACACTTGCTTGGTTTAAAAATGTTCTCGTTTGATTGAAAGATTGTGATGCTTTGTGTTAAACTTAGAAAGAACTTGTATGATCCATATGTGATCCTGTGTTAAATTGACTAAGTACCTGACATGAGCCATGTAGATGTGGCCTTATATGCACTTACTAATTTTCCTTGATCACCTTATTATACGATGGATAGAATAACGAACGTAGTTCAACTCGGGGGAAGGTATGCAATCCCGGTCCTTATTTGGTTTAAGGATTGTGGATCTGATCTCAAGGAGTTCTTGCACTACTCTTATTCTCATCTATTGATATAATAAAGTGACAATTAATATGACCAGTGCTTAATTGTCCTGTCCTGAATGACTTGCTACTTGATAACTTGTCCATGATCTTAACTTTAACCTTGATACTAGAACTTGTTCCTGTCATGACTATTGTATCCATGCTGACACTTGATCGCACCAAAAGGGCTACTTTATATATATACATATATATATATATATATAGTAAGCCGCCGTGCCATATATTCTTGCTACGTATGTAATTATTCTCATGCACGGATCTGCTAGTTGGACCATGACTTTAGTCGTGGCTAGATAGTATTGATTGTTGCATCACACTTGGGTAAATCTATATTTTACTTGCGAGTAACAATATGGGTTTGTATCAAGAGACCGTACTTAAAGTACGACATCTAAGAAGCATGTTCATGTGACCACGACATGAGATTCTATTAACCTAAGGTTAACTAGGCAACTTAACTTGTAGAGCATTGGGAGGGAACGATATCTCGAGATCGTACATGTCGAGCCATCCTAAATTAGCTGGAAGTAAAGGCTGGCCACCACGGATACTGTATATCATCTGCACTAGTGGAGTGCAGTATCTGATCTAAATGTAAGACTGAGCTAGTATCTTTCCTATAGAAAGCTTGGGACTATTACTAATCGTTAATTAGCTCAGTGCCCTTGCAAGGGACTGGTGCATCTTATACATATATTCTTGCTCGTATATCATTGGTTCAACCATCCTGCTTGATTAGGGCACGATCTGAGGATACTTATGTATTGCATTACTGGAATAACCTAGAGATCATATATCGAGCCGTAATACATTATTGGTCGTTTAAATTTCTTGTAATGCATGTCTAGCCAGGAAAGTGGGTTATCATGGCATGATGATTCAACTAATGTCCTTGTTTGGTTGTTGGGTTGAGTCATTATGTTATGATAATCCATGGACTGAAGCTAGATTATTTTCTCCTATGTAATATCTCTGATTGTGTATTGTGTCTTCTGTTAAGTGGAATTAGGGACATAGACTGTTGTAGCAAGATAGTGAAACTCATGTCCTTATTTGGTTGTTGGGTTGCGCTATTGTGATATGATAGGCTGTGGACTGAAACTATGACGCATAGTTATTTCAGTTTGACCATAATCAAGGAACAATTCTATCTCGATGTGATAAGGCACTTTCGGTCCTTGTTTGGTGAAGGGGTGTCGTGTCATGGATAGGACATATGTCATTGATTGTTGGCTCACGCATCTTATGCTATAGAATTGGTTTTGTTTATTCATTTCGTGCTTCCTTTGTGGTACTTGCTATTTGGGGTCTGACCCCACTGGTTTTGCATGGCCAGGTTTATTGCCAGTAACTGAGGATCAAGCTTACTTCCCCCTCACTGATGGCACACACTCGAAGGATGGCTGTTGAGGGATACAAGTGGATTTTTTTATTCACTGCTCATCTTTCGTAAACTATATTCTTTTTGGGACATTTAGCTAACCGGCACCTGTTAGCCGGCAAACCTGGACACTAGTTCCCTACATGACTGTAATATATTCACACTGCAGCTGACTCACTGTCATGTATGCTTTTGATTTTGTATCTGGCTTATCATTTTATCTTGCTAGATCTCTAAGAACAATATGATGCAGCGTTTGTGACGCCTTATTGCTTATTCTGAATTGTTCTATGTTATTGCTACTTGTTTGAATTATTAAGATATATAAATTTTTGACCCTAGGAGACCTGATTGTAGTATGCACCCCCATGTCTCTATACAACCTTAATACATTATGGGTTGCTTCGGTATTTCGCAAGGTGTGGTTTGCTGAGTCATTCTCCCGCTCTCCAGTATTCTGGATCTAGGGCGTGACATGTCAATACTGAACTTAATTTCTCGATCCGGAAGCATTCAGGTATCTCGTCCGAAAATACATCGAAAAATTCTGCTACGACTTCGGTTTCACCCGAGTCTGCGCTTTTCATCAAAGTGTCCCGAACAGAAGCAAGGTACCCTTCACACCCCGAATATAGCATACGTCTTGTCGTCATTGCTGATACCACCATCCATGTCTTAGCCGTCGGACCACACGAATAAGAGAACTCCGTCTCGTCGGGAATGTGAAACACAACTCTCTTTCCCGCACAGTCAATTGTCGCATTACAAGCCCCGAGCCAATCGATGCTCAGGATGTTTTTGTAATCTGCGATGTCCAGGACTATTGTATCCAAGGACACATACTTTCCCCCAATACAAATGTAATCGTCCTTGCAAATCGAACTAGCAGGAAGCCAATCTATGTGTAGCACCAGAATCAAATAGTACACGAGCAGGTATTTCTCTGTAAAGCAGTATACCTTTGATGACAGTGTTTGAGGCAAGCACTTCTTCTTGAGTCAGTGCAAACACTCTACCCTGTCCTCCTGGTCGCGGGTTCTGAGCATTCACAGTTGCTGCCTGTGAAGCTCGTGGCGCTTGACCACGATTCTGATTGTACTGCGGGTTGCGATTCTGATTATGATGTTGATCGCGATTTTGATTTCTTCTTCCACTATTGCACCACGAAGCCTTGTGATCCAGACTGCCACACTTAAAGCATCCCGCCCGACACTCATTTTGACGATGTCCAACTTGCTTGCACTTATTACAGTACGATCGTTGATAGGGTCATCTGTTATCGTTGGTGTTCTGACGCTTGGACGCATCAGATCCGCTTGCTGCCATGGGTCCTTTGTAGTTGTTCCCACGACTGTTCTGTGTCGCCCCTCGAGGATGAAACTTCTCCATCTCGAGAGCCGCTTTATAGGCTTCCCTGTACGTCGCACACTTTCGATTGAGAACGTCACGCTGCAAGCCTTCATTCAGACCCTCGATGAACCGTAGTTGTTTTACCTCATCGTTATGTATCATATAGCCACCGAACTTGGATCTCTTTAGGAACTCTACCTCGTAGTCGTCGACGGACATATTGCCTTGCTCGAGCGCTATGAACTCATTTTCCTTCTTGTGACGGACAGCTGGTGGGATGAACTGTGCTATGAACGCTTGTTTAAATGTCTTCCAAGAGACCTTGTTTTCCTGGTTGGTACCGCAAAGCGCTTCTCTCTTGGACTCCCATCAGTCCTCTGCTTTGAGACGGAGCTACACAGTTGCACAGTCCACTCTCTTTGTGCCCTGAAAATCCAACATACGGAAGATTCCCTCCAAGGTCTTTAGGAAGTCCATTACTTCCTCTGGTTCCTCACTACCATTGAACTTAGGCGGATTGCAGCTTTTGAATTCAAAAAACTTGTACGTTGGTCGCCTTCTTGGAGGCTGTTCAGCTTCCACAACTTCAACTATCACTGTTTCTTTAGCAGCAGCCACATCGGTCACCTCGTGGTTGTTGGTCATAGAAGTGACTAGTTGAGTCAAGTTATCGACTTGCTGCTGTTGCGCATCAAATTGTGCGTGGAACTGAGTCATTAGCTGCGCTTGAAGCTCACGATGCTTTGCCTCTATCATCTTGTGATGAGCATCGCTGCGCTTCTTTTGCGCCTCTAACATTTTCATTACTTTTTCCATTGGATCGGACGACGATGTCGCCTTAGAGTTATCACCCTTAGTCATCTGCAAAAGAAATAACTTCCATTAGCACTCATAAAATATTTATGGACTTATTATATGGAACATTTCATGCAGCGCTATCGAAAAGCAAATCATATGAGAAAATCATTGTTGTTTGAAACTTCTACTTGAAAACCAATTTTGAAATCCGAGGAACTTTAAACCGTGCTCTGATACCAATTTGTCATGCTCCGGTTCCACAGAACCGATTCGTCCTCGCATTCGGTTCTGCAGAACTGTTCGTCTTCTCTAGGACATGATGCCGTACAAGTTTGGGGTTGCACTTGTACAAGGCAAGAACGTGCACATGTGTCAAAATCTTTTGTAAACGTTCTACAACACAGCAGCAGATTATGAAAAACACATTTGTATAGAAAGAAAAAAATTATTTATTGATTCATTGCAATGGAGTACAATTTTTTCAGTACTGAAATGGAAATGCCTGAACGGCTTACATAGCTTTTGCATAAAAGAAAAGACTGATAGGCTGACATGGAATAATATTCTTATCCCATACATTATGTCCCTTTATTACATTCTTGAAAACTTGAAACCAACAACTAGAAATCTTGGAATACTTTGAAATTTGAAGAAGCTTGAAAAGACTGCAACGAAAGCTTTATCTCCCTTGAGCGTCCGCGGTACCCTGGTCACCTGGGTTGCCCACAGAGATGTGGGTCAGTACATAACTTGTACTGGTGAGCAGAACTAGCCCACTCACCTAAACTAACACTTCTGAATTAAAGCAGCAGTTTAATATGCAACAGAATTTAGGCGATAATTTAATAGACAACAATTAAGATAGGCAACAATTAAGCAGTGAAACATATAATCTTTTGCAACATATGAATCTTACCGCGGCCAATGGATGTTCCGGTATAAAGTACATGATTGTTCTTACCGTCCCTGCATAAGACATTATTTGCATGAATTCATTCCCACTGGGTCATTTGTGGTGTAGCACCACGATGGACACGCCGTATAGGACTTAGATGGGCGTGCGATGCGTCATTCAAAGCAGGTAGCAAGCCTCAATGAATGTCTTGCTTATACCCAGCAATACCAAGGCGCTACTATTTCCCCCGGGCCGAACGGTCCCCAGTGCCCCAGATTTTGTTTGAGAAAATTTATTACCTTGTGCACAAGTTGTCCATGACCATACAATGCATCTACGACTATATGATAAGCATAAATAGCAGTGTAAGTTGTTGAAGTATTTAGAGCAACATGTACAATCATTCATTCTCGTTTCAACATACTTATTCAGTTTCTCGATTGGTAGTCCGTAGACTCCAATTTACCTCTATCTCGTAGCACCAAGCCACGACATAATGTTTGTATCATTTCCAGTGTTATGTAAATGAACTTCCCTTTTATCAATGCAATTCATTGATTTACAATAGTGGTATTAAACTTGTGGCATTAGTAGGCATTATCGATCATTGGACTTAGCAAGGTTACAAGAGAACTTATTGTTTATTGGCATGAAGGAGTAGAGAAGAAGGGACATAACCGCTCACCAAATAGAGAATGCCGAGAGAAAATGACACTTACTCGCTCAGGATCCGGTCACGCGTCTATCTTCATTCGCACCAACATTTGGTTAGATTGCCACCTTCTTTTCTCTCAGAGTTATCTAGAATGAATGCATGCAATCTATAAAAATGGGCTAAACAATCAATCATCGAAAACCAATCACGAAAACGGATTCATCAAAACCAAGCAGCGAAAATCCAAAAAAACCAACCAAAAATCTAACGAAAACTATTGGACTCATTCCAACAGAAGTCGATCCATTAATTAGAAAAGATCATTGCATTGTCCGTGATTGATTCCGCCGTAAAGTTTCTCCACACTCAATTCCGACTGAGTCAATTGAGCCACAAGCCTTATATAGTGAACCGCTATGAGCGGGGCACTACATCCTAGCCCACTAGTGACTCCGTCCTTGTCTGTCATTGTCTGCGTTTAGAAAATATTCTAACCATTATTAGAACAATAAATTATTTTTCATGTCAAAGTAAATTATAAGCAAACAACAGACAACATCCAAATGAGATAAAGAAAGAAAAGACGAAGAGCATACTATATTCTATCCCATCTTCAATAATACAATATTACCTAGCTTTATCCCAAAGTTGTAATTGCCTCACACTCTAACAGAGAGAGTTAACTATCTATCTGTTAACCCCAACTAAAAAAATGAAGGTGTCTCCAAGTCCATGACAAAAAAAAAAAAACGGTGGACTGGAGTGGGTTGGGTGGGCTGGAGCCCACCCCAGCCCACCAGTAGCTCCGCCTTTGCCTAAGTTGAAAGGAATATACTATAAGACACTATAAGACCAGGATGACCAACTAAGCTATTCACAGTTAAAAGGTTAACATTTCTAGAAAACGAGTGCAGCTGAAATGAATGGATTATAGACAACACATTGAAATACAAGATAAGAATAAGTGTATTGCAAGAAGTTGGAGGTGTCACCAATTGAGGATAAGATGAGAGGTCTTAGGCAGTTTGGACTTTTGACGCTTGCAATGTGGTATAAGTTAAAGGAGTTGCTAGAAGTTGGGTAGACGTGGATGAACCTGCATTGAGGTGGTAAAAAAGGATATGATTTTTGTTAATGTTACATGGACATGACCCTCTTAATAGTGATGAATGGAAGAAAAAAGATCCGAAGGCCTCAAGATTTTGGGATGAAGTCATTGTTATTGTTGTTTACTTGTTAGTTGAAAGTTCATTTTAGGATAATAAGACAAATTGTTTGATAGTTAGTGGAGCTTTTATGTTGTTTATTATGATTCTATTTTGAGACAATTTGATCCTTTTTCATTGATTTTACTTCATATTTTGCAGATGATGCGACATGTGGGTCACCAAGATGGATTGGCAAAGGTCTTTCTTGTGTTTGTATCAAGCGAAAAGAAGTATACGAGCGAATATGTATTAATCTGACGCCATTACAGGCATGTTCTATAGATGCTTATTGTAGAATATTTTGGATTAATTGTTATATTTTTTTATTGATAATCTCTTGGCTATTTATAGCCTTACAATCCTTCATCTTACATTAATATCCCATTAAACCCCCTGTAGAATATTCTAATATCCCAACAAATATACCAAGAATATTATAATATACCAACAAATATATCAAGAATATTCTAATATACCAACACTTCTCCTCAAGATGGACGAAAGATATTCACTAAGCCCATCTTGTCACATCCTCTAATAATATCTGCAAAGCTAAATCCCCTGGTCATACTGTCTGCTACCTGCTCCTTGGTTGGAACATGACCTAGCTCTAGTAGTCCACAGTCCAACTTCTCTTTGATGAAGAACCTATCGATCTCGATGTGTTTGGTCATGTCATGCTCCACTGGATTGTTGGCGATATTGATGGCTGATTGGTTGTCACACCACAGCTTCATCTAGGCTCCTTGGTCCAGCTTCAGCTCCACCTGCATACTCTTCAGCCATAGCAGCTCTGCAACTCTCAAGGCCATAGCTCTGTACTCCGCTTCAACTGTCGGTCTGGCCACCACCGACTGCTTCTTACTCCTCCAAGAGACCAAGTTGTCTCCTACAAATATGCAATAGCCCGAGGTAGACCTCCTGTCATCAGTACAGCTAGCCCAGTCAGAGTCACAGTAGTCCTCGATGCTCAAGTGGTCATTCTTTCTGAATATCAACCCCTTTCCGGAGTCACCCTTCAAGTATCTCAGAATCTGGTACACTGCGTCCATATGACCCTTGGGTCATGCATGTAGCGACTCACCACACTCACTGCAAAGCATATATCAGGACGCGTGTGGCTCAAATAGATCAACTTGTCCACCAATCTCTGGTATCTGTCTCGGTCAACTGGTTCTCCAGCCTCAGCACACAGCTTGAACCCCTGGTTGATCGGCTTCGCTGCAGGTCTGCATTCCAACATCCCTGTCTCTGTGAGAAGGTCCAGCGCATACTTTCTCTGAGAAAGAGCAACTTTCTCTGCTTCTCGAGCAATCTTAATCCCAAGGAAGTACCGAAGAATGCCAAGGTCCTTCACCTCGAACTCCTTGCCAAGCTTCCCCTTGAGTCGGGCAATCTCCTGCTCATCATCTTTTGTGATAATCATATCGTCCACGTACACCGCAAGCATGGTGATGTGGCCTCCACTCCGACGGAAGAACACAGTATGATCAGCATTGATCTGCTAATATCTCATCTCTATCATCGTCCTCTTGAATCTGTCAAACCATGCTCGAGGAGACTGCTTCAGTCCATAGAGGGGCTTCTTCAACCTGCAAACCTTGTCCACTGTCTTATCGGTACAGAATTCTGGTGGTATCTTCATGTACACTTCCTCCACTAGATCCCTATGAAGAAACACATTATTCACATCCAGTTGGTGTATCTTTCCATCTACCATTCGCTGCCAAAGAAATCAGGGTTCTGACGGTGCGCATCTTCGCCACTGGTACAAAGTTCTCATTATAGTCAATGTCGTACGTCTGACTGTATCATTTTGCCACCAGTCGAGCTTTATAGCGCTCTACTTTTCTATCTGGGTCTTCTTCACAGTAAAGACTCACTTACATCCGACTGCCCTCTTTCTCTCTGGCAGTTTTACCAGTTCCCAAGTGTGGTTCTTCTCGAGAGCGCCTAACTCCTCGTGCATCGCCGCTTTCCACTTTGGATCGTTCTTGGAAACCTGAAAATTGTTAGGTACAATAATACTATCCAAAGATGCAATAAATGCTCCATGAGAAGAAGAGATGTTATTATATGAAACAAACTGAGCAAGATCCTAACCATATCTATCAAGAGGATTTTCTGCATTGCTGCGAGTGGTCCTCCGTACTGATAATGGTGTGGGAGTAGTAGGAAAAATGATATCACATAAAGGGGAATCTGATGGTGGTGTAGATGTCTCAGGAGTTGAGACGGACGCAGGCAAGAGACTTGGCACTGGCACTATAGGTACTGGTCCTGCAATTTGCTTCCCTTTCCTATTGTAGGTAAGTAACTCCCCCTGAGCCGTGGGTCTAACACCTCTCATTACCTCCCCATATTCCTCTTCACTTTCCTGCTTCTCCTCAAATGATCTTCCATGCCATACTCCTAAATCAGTCACTACACTCTCACCAATCTCCCTCTCTCGTCTCATACTCTCACTATCAGGTGAGTTGCTCATGGATGAGGTTCCCTCCTGACGGTAGTATGGCTCAAACTCCCTGAATTGAACATCCATGCTCACATACTTCTTCTCTACTGGTTCCAGCACACGTACCCCTTCTGAGTCGCCGAATAGTCCATGAATACACACTTGACTGCTCTGGGGTCAAGTTTTCCAACAGACGGTCTGTTGTCCTTCACAAAACATACGCAGCCAAACATCTTTAGTGGGAGTATCCTACTATTATTTTCTTGCAATATCTCACATGGAGACTTTCATCCAGTACCTTCGAGGGCATCATGTTGATCAATCGAGCTGTTGTCAACATTGCATGCCCCCACAGACTCTGTGGGACATTCATGGCGATCATCATGCTCCTTGCCACCTCTAGAAGGTGTCTGTTCTTTCTTTCTGCCACTCCATTCTGTGCTGGTGTGTATGCACAGGTAGTCTGATGCTGTATCCCTTGGGCGGACAGGTATTCCTCAAGTGCTTTGTAGGTATACTATGTTCCATTGTCAGACCTTAGTACCTTCACCATTGTTCTGTACTGGGTCTGGACATGTTTATGAAAGTCCCGAAAACAGGCAAAGACCTCACTCTTATTCTTCATCAAATACAGCCAGGTGACACAAGAGGAACAATCAATAAAAGAGACGAAATACTTGTAACCATTCATAGTAGTTGTGGCACACTGCCCCCAGACATCAGAATATATAATATCAAAAACAAAAGAGCTTCTATGGCCCGCACCAACATATGAGCTCCTAGTAAGTTTGTCTAAATCACATGCATCACATACTAGTTTCTCCTTATTTGTCTTCTCATAAATAGATGGATAAAACATACTCAAAATACCAAAAGAGAAGTGCCCCAACCGCCTGTGATGGAGTATCAGTGTATCATCGGCACTCATCTTTGGTCCTCCTATTTCTGCCCTTTCTGCACAGACACCAATTCCAAATCCAGTCCTTCCCGATCCAGGTACCACAGTCCATCATGCCAAGTGCCAGTCCCAAGTCTTCGTCCCGTCTCCTTCTCCTGGAAGATCACCTTAGGAATATCAAAAGAGACAATGTATTTTAGTTGGAGGATTATAGAACTAATGGACAAAAGACTGACTGGAAAAGGAGCATATAAAATATTGGATAATCTTACTGAACATGTACAATCGACAGTACCCTTACCGTCCACTGGCTGAAAAGTACTATCGGTCGTTTGAATGCTGTTTGCAGATGCTAGGTTAGTGTAGGAAGAGAACTCACTAGCATTCACTGTCACGTGTCGAGACGCACCCGAATCGATAATCTAGTCCGACGATCTAAGGGAAGACATAGATGCAAGGGCGAGTGAGTCATCAATACCTTCCGATGGATGGGCATACATGGCAGCGTTGCCTCTGGCGAAGACTAAGGTGGACGCCTCCTCAGTCTCACTCCTCCTGTCTCCATCGCTTGACGCTCTCTACTTTCTCCTGAGTACTTCCAGCATGCCCAGTAGTGCCAGATCCTCCTCAGTATAGGCACCATTAACTCCCTCCTCGCCTTCTGCTACCAGCAGATTCGTCCGATAATCTCCTCGACCACCCCGTCGACCCTTGCGACCACGGCCACGTCCTCCAAACTGTCCACGTCCGTCACCTGAATCTTCCTCCTTGGGTGGTTTGGTGCAAGCATACCTCAGATGGCCCACCTCTCCGCAGTTGTAACACTACCAGGGGTCTTCCTTAGGTCCTGTGCCGCCTGAATTGGCAACCACCAGTACTGACTTTACTTCAGGAGAACCACATGTCCCTTCCTGTAGCGTGATACGAGTCTCCTCCTGGATCATGGCCGAGATAGCCTCCTCAAGTGTAGGAATCTACGGTTGGGCTAGAAGTAATGCTGTCCTCTGAGAAAATACTGCGGCCATACCCTTAAGAAACTTCATCGTCCTCTCCTGCAGACATACCCGTCTCTCCTTACACTTTGGTTCCTTGCAGCTCGTCCGATCTGAGAAGTGATCATAATCCAACCACAGACGCTCCAACTCCGTGGCATACTCCTGTACCGTCTTCTCTCCATGTACGGTGTCGTCGATCTCCCCCTTGATCTGGAAAACCCTCAAGTTATTCCCCACACCATCGTAGGTTCTCCTCAACTTCTCCCATACGTCTTTTACCATCTCAAGGCCATCCATTGTGGCGGCGATCGACTGGACTAAAGAATTGAGGAACCAAATGTATACCACCATATGAGTGAACTTCCACTCGTCGCGTCCTGTCGAGCCATCATCCGGCTCTGTCTTCTCTCCTGACAAGAAACCCTCCAAGTTCTTCCCTGCAAGGGTTCTCCTCACCCGTCGTGACCAACTCAGGTAAGTGGCCGGTCCATCAAGCTTCAGATTGATGGATGAAAGCTCCAACTTCGCCAATGTTCGTGTCGCGCTCTCACCAGCCGACAGTTTCATCAGCTTCATCTACGTTGCGACATCCGCAGAGTCCAACTTCTTGATGATCTCCTCCATCGATCTTCCTCTTCTCCGATCGCCTCACACCCGTCACACTATTCACGTTCGCCCTCTTCGTCCTCTCCTAGACCCGATCATGTTTCTCCCCCATCAGATTTAGGTTTTCGATGTCAATGACTGGAACGACCCTCGGGAGATGCCAGGAGCCGCGGCAGAAGGCTCCGCGGAAGTCGCGGCTTCGCGTTGGTGGTGGCGGACGAGCGGTGCGGCAGCGGCAAGGTTTAAAGTATCGGCCGATACCGATACCTATCGGCCGTATCGGATCGGATATGGCCTTGGCCGATCCGATATCGGCCAAAAAAATCGGGATCGACCGAAACTGGTACATAAAATTTCATATCAGTCTGTATCGGCCGATACGAGACCGATACGGGCCGATACGGGACCAATACTGGCCGATACAGAAAAAAATCAGATCAAATCAGATCATCACAGGAACTTTAACAAAGTAGATGTTCTACAAAAAGCTAAAAAAAGTAGAAATTGATTCCAGACATATCAAATCCAACAGAGAACAATAATAAAGAACCAAAATAGTAGAAGAAAAAAACTATAAATAGAGGCAAATTCTTCTACAGACATACACATGATGACTATTGTTTTATTCAATTATAATTAAAATAAAATAAAAAACACTTAAATAATGCATAAATATGTAAATTATTTTTTATTTTTTTTATTAATAATTATTTATATATTGCCGATAGCCGATACCAAAAAATCCGATACTCCGATCCGATACCGTCGATACTGCCGATACTACCGATATGGATACTCATACAAACTGTCCGATACCGATACCGAGTTTTTGAACCTTGGGCAGCAGTGGTGACGGACGACACGGCAACAGTGGTGGCGGTGCGGCAATGGTGGTGGCGGGCGGTGTGGCAGCGGTGGCGGCTAGGGTTTGGGAGATGGTGGCTAGGGTTTGGGCTCTGATACCATGTAAAATATTTTGGAATAATTGTTATATTTTTCATTGATAATCTCTTGCTATTTATAGCCTTACAACCCTTCATCTTACATTAATACACCATTAAAACCCCCTGTAGAATATTCTAATATCCCAACAAATATACCAAGAATATTCTAATATACCAACACTTATGTATATTCGTCTCAAGCTCAAATGGGATTTGTTTGTGTTACTATGTTTTGGATACAATAAGTTTGCTATTTAGAATTACTTCCTTGTGATTAGTATCTACTAAATATGAATCATTGCAGGAAGAAAGATTGCAAAGGCTGAAGCATCGGATGAAGGTTTACTTTGATGCCTCTAGGCTGGATCATCAGGTGAATTTTCAATGCTCATGTATATACATAGTTGGTAACTGATAATGTATATACATAGTTGGTAACTGATAATCTCAGGAGCTTGAAATGCTTACTGATCTGATGAAACTACTTCAATTTTGTAATGTGAGTAAAGGTTAATTTCAGGACTTTTCTCTTCTATTTGTGCAGTCTTAAGAGCACAACATAAAGGTAAGAAATTAAAAGCAATAAAACTCTTATAATTTACTATAACATGCAGCCTAATCCACAATACCAAAGCTGGATTTTTTTCTTCTATTACTTCAGTGAAGAAATACAAAGAACAGTGGCAACCCTCACCTTTCATTATAGTGATAATAATTTACCCATAGAGAGACAAGTTAACATGACAGTAACTCTCACAATGAAGATAACCTCAAAATATCTCTCTACTTATTGATCCTATTAGTAGAGCCCCCCTTTGACTACTGTTAGTTGGCTCTAGCCCTTCAACTTTACTTGCTTACCATGGGTTGCTCACTCTTGGATGGAACTGGAATTCACCGTACCTTTTGAATAACATGTATGAGCATGGGGGACTTACTACGTGAAGCAATTCAATTCAATTCAATTCAATCCATGAGGTTCATCCACCTCTAATTTTTGTGGATTGCTTTCTTGTTCCCAATACACACATATAAAGCTTAAGTGATCACTTATATTTTTCCATAGACAAACCACACCCCCCCCCCCCCCCCCCTACCCCCCACCCCCCACCCACACAAAAGAGCTCCATTACCCTCCAACTAACTTTCTGACCCGGAGGTAGACTCATAATTGCCCTCCCTAACAATAATTATATTACATTGAATATGGGTTCTCATCTTGATGTGTTACATGCTTGTTAGGTGCTCATTCGCTTCTAAAATCTATTTTCACAATCCACTATGGATCCATTACATTGCACAAACAGAAGGTTGGCAGAGATCTTCGTCTTCCTATGCTGAAGATCAGTACACTAGTCACTTCTTGTTATCAGAGAACATGCTGGACTTTACAGCAAAAGTTTTCTGAGAGGGTAACCATACATAAATTGCTTTGTTATGCATTTAAATCTAGATAAAATCTTTGCTAATGTGCATCTGCACCACACATAATAATTTCCACTTTTATTACATTGAGAGCTAACACTATTGTTCTCCACTTCTGATGATTTTGTCACAGTATTCATGTTTCAGTTTACTTAGCTGTGTTTTTTCTTGTTATTTACTCTTGTACATAGCATGTGGATCTTAAATACGATTTGTTTGGGATTTGGCTTCATGGTTGGTCCAGTCATTGCTGATATTACTCTCCCCACCTGCTCAAGGTGTCCACGTAGATATGGTATAAAGCTATGTTTGGTGTAGCCAGGATGCTAAGTAGGGTTGTGCTTCTGTTCATAAGTATTGAGCCTTATTTGGTGACCTGAAGCCTTAACATGAATCTTTCTCAGAATAAAAATTGGATTTTAAGTGGTATTGGTTAATCATGGATGCATTATTATTTACATGAGCAGATCACATAAAGATTGTAGTCAGAACCATTATATCATGCACGATTTGAGATGCACCTTTGATACCTGTTTTTATTGATGTTGGAAGCAGGGTTCAAAGTTTTGAAAGAGCATATTGTAAAATATTGATGTACTCTTGGTTATCACAATTGCTAAAGTTTCCATATTGACAGGAAGCTCTAAAAGCTCTTTGGTCTGCTACCTATCCAGATCAAGAACTCGATGGGTTGATATCTGAACAATGGAAGGACATGGGGTGGCAGGGCAGGGATCCATCAACCGACTTCAGGTATCCTTGAGTATTATTAACCTTTTGTGTGTTTTGTACTGTTAGATGTTTACGTTCATGTTCCAGTTCATTTATGCATTATTTATTTTGATTAGGGGGGCTGGATTTATTTCGCTGGAGAACCTGCTCTTTTTTGCAAAGACATTTTCTGTAAGATCGCACAACATTTATCTCATCTTATCAGGATATGCTAGAGTTTATATCTGAGGGTTGATAAGGTGCAACCACCCTTTTGATTCCTTTCTTCTACATCATCATCATCATCATTATCTAAAAGCCTTGTTCCCATAAAGTTAATGTTTCACATGGAGCAGAGTTTTCTTCACTAAAATAGCTTCACTAAATGATTGATAAAATCTTCTGAGAAAGCCCTCCACGTCTAGCAATACCTATGCAATACCTGATAGAGGAGACTGGTTAAGAGAAGGGTATGATATAACAAATGGTTAGTAGGAATTGTACCATGATCTAGGACATACCTTGTTCAACACACAATTGGTTCTGCAATTTTAACTCGTGTTATGAAGTACAAGCTCCTTGCACCGTAGTTCATTCTTGCTAGTCTAGATGTATGTGCAATATGTTAACATTTGTTCTCGACAATTGTTTGTGATGGCGATCATATTAGACCAAGACGCCACACGAGACAGAGACGAGCCTAAGTTTTGGACTAGCTAGCTTGCAAAATCTAAAAAGATATTTTGGTTGAGGAGTTGAGATACTTTTATCTTTAGTGTTATTTATTTGTTATTTGGAGGTTACTTTGAATATGAAGCTTATATTCTTTAGGAATCAATAGTTAGGTGTTTATCTTATTATTATTTATTTGTTATTTGGCTATTAGTTTGGATGAAAAACTTATATTTCTTAGGATTATTTGTTTATTATTTAAGTTATTTTGTGTTATCTTATGATTGAATTGTATGGCTATAAAAAGAGTCAAAGAATTATAGAAGAGACATTGAATGAGAATAAAATCTACTATTAAACTTCGAGTGTGAAACCAACGAGTTAAGTGAGTTTTCTTCTCTCTATTCTACTAAACTCGTGCCGACATCTTCGTCGAAGGAGCCATTGCCCTCCTTGGAGGAACACTCGAACAATCTTCTTCAACTAACGACTCTGAAAACAAGCAATCAACGGCGACACTGAATCGAAATCAACTCCATCAAAAACCAAGTCAAATCCGGATCGAGTATGTCGTATTCGTGTGGCACATGTGATCTTCTTTCTCGAATAGATTTAAATCATTAATAAATTTTGACTTTATATATCATCCTAAGAAGAATTAAATAGGTCATTTGCTGAATCTAGTGAATTTAAAGAACCTATTATGTCTCCTAAATATTTTGAACTTGTTTCAATAGTTAGGCTCGTGAATAATTTCTAGTATTTTTTTGTTACAAATAATTGTAATAGTTTACAGGAAATAATAATTGATTGTAGGGACGAAAATTATTTTTTTGGATGCATCAAGATAACCACCATTTATGGAGGTAGTTATGGAGGTGCTTGATATTAGGTCAATGTTGGATATTTTGCTTCTTCCATCTCCACAACCGCCAGTACCACCGTGGAATTGTCGTCTTTTTAGAAGTTTTTATATTGACTAAACTACCAATCAAGGTTCAAAGTATCGGTATCGGAATCGGTATCGGACCATTCCAATGAGTATCGGGATCGGCGGTATCGGTAGTATCGGCGGTTTCGGATTGGAGTATCGGATTTTTTGGTATCGGAAAGCAAACAACTATTAGTAAATTATTAACATTTTAGAAAATATATTTTATACATTTATGCATAATTTAAAGTATTTTTAGTGTTATTTCTTAGTATTTTTGAAATTGAATGAAATTGTAGTCACCATTGTCGATTGATTTATATGCGATAGATAAGTTTTTCTCATTTATATGCTTTTACAACCTTACTATGCTTTTACGCCCTTGCTAATTGGTCTTTTTTAATTCAATTTTCTTTGCCGAATTGACCGGAAAAGAGACCTCTAATGCCGGTATCGGTCAGTATCGCGTATCGGTCGGTATCGGATTGGGACATGCTAAACTGTATCGGTATCGGCCGTATCGGATCGGTATTGGCCGATACTTCAAACTATGCTCTACCAATACAGAGGCCTCCGCCATAGGCAAATTTGGAGGACAACAACATGAGCATAATTTTCGAATTTAACGCTTAAATGATTCACCATGAGGTGAATTTTATGAAACCGAGGAGAATGATGAGAAACAAATTTAGATATTATATTATCTTTTTTGTTTTTTTGGTTATTTTAGATAGAGATCATTATTATCTGTCTTAGTTAAATCTGTAGCGCCCTGCTCCGCATCGACGCTACGTACAAAGTGATATCGCCTTGCTTGTTCGAACGGAAGTCTTCTCGGAGAGTTCCCGACCGATTGATCAATGTGAGTGGGCAGAACTGCATTCTCTGATTCTTGCACGACTTAATAATGAATCTGAGTTTTTGAATGTTTGTTTGCTTAAGAAGAAATGTTTTCATAAGAGAATGATAGAACCGACTCAGTATGCTAATAAGAGAACTCACATAGCTTGTCATCGAAACGAATCTGCTGCCTAACTAAGAGAATGTGTATGCTTGTCAGAAATGAAATAGAACCATCGCTATGCTAAAGAGATATAAGAAATGTTGCATGCTTAGAAACACCGACACAACTATTGAACGAACCTTTGCTATGCTAAGAAAGATAAGTAAATAAACTGCTCAATTATGTCCCTTTGAATATGCTAAGAAGAGATAGTTATTGCATATGTTAGAAATAAAATCAATCGTGCTTGCCTTCATATGTTTCGCTTGTCTGTTTGCTATATCGATCTGCTAAGTGAATATGTGTGAGTGCTGTGACTAGTAGTACGCCCTGAGGATACGGCTCGCAAGGGTCTAGTGGGGTGTGCTATTAGTAATGTGATAAGATGTGCTTCGTTTCGATAAGATGTGTTTCGCTAAGACCGCATATGTTTTGCTTGATCATTGTTTTGCTTGCACTATGTGTTTATGTCATTGCATTGGTCTCGGACAACTTGTGCACAAGGTCTTGTCTCTCGAACGGTTCCTGGGGCGCTGGGAACCGCTCGGTCCGGAAGAGATTTTTGGATCGCCCTGAGGTGTACGGCTCGCAAGGGTCTAGTGGGGCGATATGTCAATTAGTGTTGTGCAGAACCCATGATGTCACAGCTGCTTGCACTCAGGTGTGTTGGTGAAGAGCTGAACCTTGAGTCACAGCTGCCGACACCCGCGCGTGCTAGTGAAGAGCTGAACCTTGGGCAACTGCTGCTAATCATGGGGCAACCCATGGACCGTCATATAGATAGGGCGCATGCTAGGTTTACCTTCTTGCATACCTATCATTTGTGACACCAGTGTTTTGATACATAAGTTATGAATATGCAAATGTGGCTAACTTGTGTGTCTGCTGCAGGGATAACCGTTCGGCTATGGGGTAAGAAATATAAGTTTATGCTTAAGTCTGCTCGTTCATTTTGTCTGCATCGTAGAGATTATATAATAGAGCTTCATGCATTGCATCGGTCAGACAATGACTATTAGTGCAGAGCTGAACCTCGGTCACAGCTGCTAATAGAATCAGAATGTGAGTCATTGGATAGCTGGATTACCGCTGCCAATCCTGAGTTTCTCGGGGACCGAAATCATATAGATGTGTCTGCTTATGTGCTAATGAATACATGATATGTTTGCCTCAATTCGATATGTTCAGTCTGCTAGATAAGCTTTGCCCCAAGAGTTAGTTTTGTGTTGCACAATATATGCTGCGCACTACACGATACCGCACAGTCCCAATTCGTATGCTTATAGTTGAATGTGCAAAACTGTTTCAAAGTTATGTTTTCAAAAGATGTAATCTGACTAATAGTTCTGAACAGCATGAAACGAACTTAGGTAAAAGTAGCAAGATCACTAGTAATGCAATGTTTTGCCACATGATTACTTAGTGTGGGTTTCAGGGGGTGTAGCTTCTGTTCAGTTGTTTTATCTCACCAGTACTTGCATAAAGTGCTGACCCACCAACAGTTTGCTTGTTCGCAGGTGCCGTTCGTGCGAGGAAGCGATAGCCGTGCCTCATCCCAAGGAACCGGAAATCTGGAGTCGATGTCTTGAGCCGCATCGAGCTGTGCTGCTTTTGTATAGAGGGACATAATGTATGGAACGGTGTTATTGTAATCGAGAGAAGAGTGCTTGAGCGATCTGTAACCTCGGTCATGCGCCGCTTGTAACAATTTTGATTATTAATAAAGAGCTTGTTTATCATGTGCCATTGTGTTCTTTACTTTTCTGCAATATGTGTGCCGCTGCTTCGGTATTGATTAGCTTACTTGCCCTTGTTCAAAGCTTTGGCCTTGTGCAAGCGCACTTTAGGCTTGCACGGCATCACGTCCCGATGAGAACGATTGTCCTGCGGGAGAGCTGTAACGTGGTGATTCACGTTCAGCGGGGACAATTGGGCTTGCGGGAGATTGGGGCGTGACATAATGGTATCAGAGCAACTCGATTCTTTGCCCATTTCGTTGCCTCCGACTCTGAGTTATGATTGTGCTGCAATGAACGTTCCATACAATAAGTCCGTAGATATTCTCAAAGATGTGCACAAAAGTTTTCTGGATTTGATTTATTGCTTGAGATATGATTTGTGATTTCTGGATTTGCTGAGTTTTGATTTGGGATGGTGAGGGATGAGGACTATCGCTGCTCTGTGTTATCGTGAGTTTCTCCTTGAGTTTCGAGGACGAAACTCTTTGTTGGTGGGTAAGTATGTAGCGCCCTGCTCCGCATCGACGCTACGTACAAAGTGATATCGCCTTGCTTGTTCGAACGGAAGTCTTCTCGGAGAGTTCCCGACCGATTGATCAATGTGAGTGGGCAGAACTGCATTCTCTGATTCTTGCACGACTTAATAATGAATCTGAGTTTTTGAATATTTGTTTGCTTAAGAAGAAATATTTTCATAAGAGAATGATAGAACCGACTCAGTATGCTAATAAGAGAACTCACATAGCTTGTCATCGAAACGAATCTGCTGCCTAACTAAGAGAATGTGTATGCTTGTCAGAAATGAAATAGAACCATCGCTATGCTAAAGAGATATAAGAAATGTTGCATGCTTAGAAACACCGACACAACTATTGAACGAACCTTTGCTATGCTAAGAAAGATAAGTAAATAAACTGCTCAATTATGTCCCTTTGAATATGCTAAGAAGAGATAGTTATTGCATATGTTAGAAATAAAATCAATCGTGCTTGCCTTCATATGTTTCGCTTGTCTGTTTGCTATATCGATCTGCTAAGTGAATATGTGTGAGTGCTGTGACTAGTAGTACGCCCTGAGGATACGGCTCGCAAGGGTCTAGTGGGGTGTGCTATTAGTAATGTGATAAGATGTGCTTCGTTTCGATAAGATGTGTTTCGCTAAGACCGCATATGTTTTGCTTGATCATTGTTTTGCTTGCACTATGTGTTTATGTCATTGCATTGGTCTCGGACAACTTGTGCACAAGGTCTTGTCTCTCGAACGGTTCCTGGGACGCTGGGAACCGCTCGGTCCGGAAGAGATTTTTGGATCGCCCTGAGGTGTACGGCTCGCAAGGGTCTAGTGGGGCGATATGTCAATTAGTGTTGTGCAGAACCCATGATGTCACAGCTGCTTGCACTCAGGTGTGTTGGTGAAGAGCTGAACCTTGAGTCACAGCTGCCGACACCCGCGCGTGCTAGTGAAGAGCTGAACCTTGGGCAACTGCTGCTAATCATGGGGCAACCCATGGACCGTCATATAGATAGGGCGCATGCTAGGTTTACCTTCTTGCATACCTATCATTTGTGACACCAGTGTTTTGATACATAAGTTATGAATATGCAAATGTGGCTAACTTGTGTGTCTGCTGCAGGGATAACCGTTCGGCTATGGGGTAAGAAATATAAGTTTATGCTTAAGTCTGCTCGTTCATTTTGTCTGCATCGTAGAGATTATATAATAGAGCTTCATGCATTGCATCGGTCAGACAATGACTATTAGTGCAGAGCTGAACCTCGGTCACAGCTGCTAATAGAATCAGAATGTGAGTCATTGGATAGCTGGATTACCGCTGCCAATCCTGAGTTTCTCGGGGACCGAAATCATATAGATGTGTCTGCTTATGTGCTAATGAATACATGATATGTTTGCCTCAATTCGATATGTTCAGTCTGCTAGATAAGCTTTGCCCCAAGAGTTAGTTTTGTGTTGCACAATATATGCTGCGCACTACACGATACCGCACAGTCCCAATTCGTATGCTTATAGTTGAATGTGCAAAACTGTTTCAAAGTTATGTTTTCAAAAGATGTAATCTGACTAATAGTTCTGAACAGCATGAAACGAACTTAGGTAAAAGTAGCAAGATCACTAGTAATGCAATGTTTTGCCACATGATTACTTAGTGTGGGTTTCAGGGGGTGTAGCTTCTGTTCAGTTGTTTTATCTCACCAGTACTTGCATAAAGTGCTGACCCACCAACAGTTTGCTTGTTCGCAGGTGCCGTTCGTGCGAGGAAGCGATAGCCGTGCCTCATCCCAAGGAACCGAAAATCTGGAGTCGATGTCTTGAGCCGCATCGAGCTGTGCTGCTTTTGTATAGAGGGACATAATGTATGGAACGGTGTTATTGTAATCGAGAGAAGAGTGCTTGAGCGATCTGTAACCTCGGTCATGCGCCGCTTGTAACAATTTTGATTATTAATAAAGAGCTTGTTTATCATGTGCCATTGTGTTCTTTACTTTTCTGCAATATGTGTGCCGCTGCTTCGGTATTGATTAGCTTACTTGCCCTTGTTCAAAGCTTTGGCCTTGTGCAAGCGCACTTTAGGCTTGCACGGCATCACGTCCCGATGAGAACGATTGTCCTGCGGGAGAGCTGTAACATGGTGATTCACGTTCAGCGGGGACAATTGGGCTTGCGGGAGATTGGGGCGTGACAAAATCATCTTATGGATAAGTCTTTAAAGATTTACTTTTATTTCTTGAGAGTTTATAAATAGCTTGTAAGTTCATAAATTATTCACCAAAGAATCAAAGAATTATAGAATGAAAAATCTATTTTGAATTTGTATGGTGAGATGCAAAATTCTAAGGTGGATCTCTCTTGTCCGGTCTTTTTGTCCGCCTTCAACTAGGGGTGAGCAACGGTTCGGTTCGGTTCAAACCAAACCGATTATAAGAAAACCGAGAAAACCGAAAACCGAATTTTGGAAAACCGAAAACCGATCCGTATTTATAAAAACCGGAAAGAACCGGACCGAATTAGAACAACTCGGTTTTTGGTCGGTTCGGTTGTAATTGCAAAAAAAATAAAATAACGAAACTTTAGGAATATCCACATTCACAGATAAAATAAATCTACTTTGTTTCATGTTTCATGATTCTATTAAAAATAACTACAAATTTATAGATCAATACCATGCAAGCATTACTTCAAAACTCACATATAAAGATGAACCCCAAAGAAAAAAAAAAGATGAAGAAAGACCTCCACTAACATTTCAGACTCTAAATCTGAGCTCCCATCTGGATCTCTTCAAGGCTCTGGATCTGACATCTGGTCTTCAAGGCTCCGGAATTTCCGGCTTTGGATCTGAGGGAGCTCCCACATCCTAAGTGCTCTGGATCTGAGAGGAGAATATTTGGGAGAGGAAGAAAGGGAGTTGGGAGCTGTCCGACATGAGAGAAAGAGGCCCAGAAAATTTTGGAGCGAAAATTTTTGGGAGAGAGAGATTGGGAAGAGGGAGATGTCTCTGGAGAGGGAGAGAAAAGAGGCACAGGAAAAAAATAAGGAGAGGATGTAGGGTTCAATTTGTTTTGTATGTATAGATAGTAAGGGATAGAAATGTAATTACATAATTCGGTTTTCGGTTCAGGTTGGGAACCGAATTTTAAACCCGTAACCCGAACCGAAAAACCGATTTCCTTATTAACTAGAACCGAACTCCGACCCGTTCGTTTCAAAACCGACCCGAATTGTTATTTCTGGTCGGTTCGGATCGGTTTTGGGTCAAAAATCGAGAATTGCACACTCCTACCTTCAACGTTGATGTCGACTAATCCGACGCCACCCACACGCCATTCTAAAATTGTGCATTCATAATTATTATTTTCGTATTTTTATTAAAATTAGTTGTGATTAATTTATAATAGTTGATTGTTCACGTTTTATTTAAAGCTTCCGCGTCTAATTTTTCATAAATTTCCAATTCCATACAAATCATATTTCCTTTAGGTCTTTGTTCTACGTCAAATTGGTATCTGAGCCTAGGTTTAGGTTGGTTTATGCATTTACATAGCGGGAGAATTTTAAGTTCAAATATGGAAAATAGTGATTTGGTTGATAACTTATCTTCATTGATATTAGACTCTAAAAAGCAAATAATAGATGAACTAAATCCTAGTTTCAATGCACTTGATGCTAGGATAGAGGCTTTCAGTGCTAGAGTCAACCAAATGGAAGTGATATATGCCCTTGAACAGCCCCACCAAACAATCATACAACATCATTCTTATTCGAAAAATGGGAACAACCATAAGTTGACCAAATGCGCCTACAACCAACATGCTAGGGAGGGTCCTAGAAATTTCATATACCCACCGAGAGGAATAACCCTGCTAATCGTGCTCTACCTAGGACAGAGGAACTTAGAGCTAGGATTCTAATCTTGCATGTTCTCCATAAATACCTTCCACAAGTAGACAGTCTGACATCGTATCTGGACCATTAACACCACTCCTACCACAATTACAACATTGGAGCCGTATGAGACAAGATGGAGGATATTACTGATGACGAGATAGTCTATACTATAGGCGGAGTCTACCAACGCTTCTTAGTGCGTTGGCGTAGACGATCAGAGTCTGATTGTTCGTGGCTGATTATAGATAAGCTCCAGAAGCTAGACCCGAATATATTGACGGAGTATTATCATCGTCATTCACCACGTGGTGAATCTTCTAAGTCGGAGAGAGTTAATGGGGATCAGATTCGACCAAGATGCAGCACGAGACATAGACAAGTCCGAGCTTTGGACTAACTATCTTGCAAAATCTAAAAAGATATTTTGGTTGAAGAGTTAAGATACTTCTATCTTTATTGTTTTTATTTGCTATTTTTAGGTTAGTTTGGATAGAAAGTTTATATTTCCTAGGAATTGTTAAACTATGTGTTTATCTTTATTGTTATTTGGAGATTAGTTTGGATAGAAAGCTTAGCTTCCTTTTCCTTTGGATTATTTATTTATGCTTTGAGTTATTTTTGTTATCTTATGGCTGAATTGTATGGATATAAAAGACCCAAAGAATTGTGAAAGACACACATAATAAATGAGAATAAAATTCACTATTAAACTTCAGTGTGAAACAAATAAGTTAAGTGGGTTTTTTTTTCTCTCATATTCTACTAAACTCTTGTCGTCGTCTTCTTCGAAGGATCCGTTGCCCTACTTGGAGGAGTTCTCGAACAATTTTCTTCAACTAACGACTCTCTTAAGACGAGCAGCAATCAACAACACCGCCGAATCGACATCGACTCCTTTAAAATCCAAGTCAAATCCTAATCAAGTATGTCGTTCTCATGTGGCGTGTGCACTGTTCTAAAAGGCGTCCGCCTAGGCCGCCTAGACGGCGCCTAGGCGCTAGGCGGCTAGTGTCTGCCCGATGTCCACCTAGGCGCCCGCCTAGTCCCTCTGATGTCCAACGATGCATGGTATAGGGTTTTATGGCTTTTTATGCAATTTTCGTTAGATTTAAAAAAAAAATTGAACCGCCTACATCTAGGAGTCCGCCTAGGCGGGCTAGGCGCTAGGCGGCGGGTGTCCGCCTGACTAGCGCCTAGTGCTTTTCACAACCATGGGCGTGTGCGATCTTATTCCTCAACAAGGAGTTGTGTACCGTATTCTAAGGGAGTCCAAGTACGTGTTGACCTATCCCTCTTAGGCGAAGTTTGTGTCTTTCTTGAGGGCTTGTGGCGGAATCACTCTCTTCCGGATAAGTCGTGCAAGTTAATTTCAAAACCAATAATGATAACTAGAGATCTCCTTCCACCATTTTCTGAAAAATCAATACAAAGAACTTGCTCACTAGTTAAATCTCCTATAAACCCTAATTGTAAAATTGAATTAGTTGAACTTAAGTCCCCATTCCACGTCAGTTTGCTTTCGTGTCTAAAGTCTAAAGCACAATGTATTGTACTGTCGTGCTCTAAAGGCCATCCAACGAATAGCTTGTAAGCTATATAAAGTATAAACTTCACCAATATATGTCTATGGCCGTATAAAGTGTCCATATGTATATCATATGAAGGAACTCTAGAAATTCAGGTGTGCAGATTGAGACATGCATAGAACATCAAAGAACAATATTGAAGCTTATATTGCAAATATACTGGGATGGCAATAATCCTTTTTCTCCATTCAGCTCCAGTTATGCCCATATTCTTTGTTACCTCGACATTTGCCACCTTTTTAATTTTACTGCCTCAATTGACTTCCTCTAGTTCTACCAGGTCTGTCAATTACAATCCTGTAATTCCTATATCAGTGGCGTGCACACGGCAAAGATATTTGTATGTAGTAGTGTATTTTGGAGTAAATGTGTGGTGTGATACGTGTCTGACACGATGCAGCACATTTTCGAAGTGTCTGTGCTTCCTAGTGTAATTCTAACTGGTGTATCCCCCCTACACCTACCCACCCACCCACACACACACGCATGAACTTCAGAACTTGTTGGGACCTTGCCAAGTGGTTTTATACCACCAATAGAAGCATCCTCTGACTAACCAGCAAACTGACTCCTATATTCTTTCATATTTAGTTGTGTTGGTGCCCATCCATTCAATATTCCCATTTGAGCTACTTTCATGTTTTGAACATGTTTCTTGATTGTTAGTAGTATATGTAAATAGTTTGCATTATCGGCTGATACCAATCCGTTACGGTCGATACCACCGATAATGTTTGGCATGTCCATATCCGTTACCTACTACTACCAATATTGATTTATACCGACGTTGGGGATTTCTTTTCTAGCAGTTCGGTAGAGAATATTGAATGAAAAAGACCGATCACAAGGGTATAAAAGAATAGTAAGGTTCTAAAAGCATATAAATGAAGAAAAAATATTTATCGCAGGTAAACTAATCAGTAAGGTTGACTATTATTTCATTCAATTTCAAAATTATTAATAAAATACTTAAAATTATGTCTAAATGTATAAAATAATTTTCTAAATTTTTAATTCTTTATTAATAATTATTTGCTTTCTGATACCAAAAAATCCGATACTCCGATCCAAAACTGTCGATAGTGACAATACTGCTGATCCGGATACTCATAGGTATGGTCTGATACCGATAACGCGAACCTTGTTATGTAGGGGAGACTATAATTTATCTCATGCTATTTGAAAGACCTTTTTTCTGAATATTCTTGTGTGTGACCAGATAAGTGATTGTTTTTCTATATTTATATTCAGATAGAGCCGCTTAATTAGTATTATAACATATTGTTACAGGCATCCTTTCAGAGACTACTAAATAAGCAAGGAGGGAAGAGGGCTACCTGGGAGTACCCGTTTGCAGTTGCTGGTGTGAATATCACATTTATGATCATGCAAATGCTTGATCTGCATTCTCGTAAGATTTCTTTTCTCCCATTGTACATTTTACAGATTGTATATCACACTAAAAGTTACTTTGGTTATGGAAAGCTATAAGATAGAAGGAAGTGATACTTTATATAATAACTCATAAGTTAACCTAAGTAAATGAAATTTGAAGTTATTTGGAAGAGAAGATTCGTGTAAGGAGCACATTTTTTTCTAAATAGTATTCTGGTAACACGTTCACTATTTATCCTCTTGGTATTTTGTGTTAATATAGCATGTGAACTGAAACATTTGGATTTATCTGACTTCAATATGCATTTGAGATAAAACAGTGGGCAGAAAATCCCCAATCCTCCTCTCCATGCGCGACATGCTCTTCATTAAAGTAAATTTAGTGAAACATGTCCAAAATACAAAAGGAGGCAACTCCGGTAACATAATGAAATATAAAACATACATACCCCAACAGCCAGAATGGATAGCGAGACAAAGCTTGCCGCGGCTAGAAACTATCAAATAGAGTAGTAGACAAATGTCAACATCTTGAAGTATCCTTCGTCGTAGGCGATGACCTCCATCATAAGTTCCACATAGGAAAGGAAATACAAGTGATTGAGCTCCGCTCTACCGTATGTAGTGTGGTCCATCTCTATTCATTAAAATTGATATCACCCCTTGTGTCCTTTTGTCGAATATCACAGTCAGAAAACATTATGTTGTATCACTCATACCATAGTGTATTTGAGATTTCTAATGCATCAACTGTGACATGTTTTCCATTCGTCACCCTCAGGTGCTGTGGTCCTCACCAGTTTATCACCCTTTTGACCCCCTTGTCGACTACCGCCAGGGGCATCACCTTCCTAGTCATCCGCCCCTTGTCAATTACTTAACAGTCGCCATATTTTACTATTGTTTCTGACACTTATCGATTGACACTTTGCCCAATTGTTCTTTGGCATCCTTCCCAAGATGTAAATTTAGGAGCAAAGTAGACAACATAAAAAGAGAAAAATAGACCCTTTATTATCCGCAAACCCGTACCACAATGTAATGGCAATGCAGAATATGTGACTTCCGTTTTGACGATGACCTTGTTGTCACTAAACTCCATTGTTCAACTAAACCCCTTGTCAATGATAATGACCTTCAACCCTCTTGACCTTCAACTGCGACGATAACCCTTGCACCCCTATGCCTACACCAATGTCGGTTTCACATCATCGACGGAGACTTCAATTCCTTGACTATGTCCGGGTCACACTTGTTGACAGTGTAGATCTGGTCATATGTGTGTTGCCAGCATTCAATCAATGTGGTGAAGGAACCAGTTTGCCAGCCCCTATCAGAACTGTCCACAAGGGTGTGATTTTGTGCGACAACAGTGAAGTGTCAGATCTGTCCATAGAGGTTGCTGAATTGATTGTGGCCAGTGTGGGGCGTTTGAACATGTTGGGTGTCATGACCAACATGAAGGAGGGGATACAGGGAGCGGCAAGACCAATGGCTGTCTCCTTTCCCTTTCTTCTCCAACCTGGGGTGAGAGGGAGAAGGGATGAAAATGGGAGGGTAAGGGCAACCTCTTGCTGGTCTACTGTTTTTATCAATCCTCTTAGTGATGGGAGGGTAAAGGCAACCTCTCGCTGGTCTACTGTTTTTATCTATCCTCTTAGTGATCTGACTGCCGGGATGGTGGACAACTATGTTGCATGGACACGAAAAAATGATGTCCATATCTTGTCCTTACCCATGTGCGTGTCTGTACTCATGCAACATAGGTAACTACTTTGTACCTATGTTAAAATGTTTGTATCCTGTATCTCTATCGTGTCTGTATCCTTGTCCATATTTGTGCAACCTATAAGATGTCTTCGTTAAGAAGCATACTTTCTTATCTAATCAGTCAGCCTCTCGTGGAATCAATAATAAAGAGCTGAGATTTTGGCTCTTGTGGAATAGATAATAAAGAGCTGAGATTTAAGTATTATCTCTTGTATGTGATTGTTCCATAAAGAGCTGAGATTGTGAGGTATTCTCTCTTTTATGTGGTTGTTCCATAAAGAGCTGAGATTTGAGTATTCTCTCTTGTGTGTGGTTGTTCCATATGTAATGTTTGTGACCCTTGGTAAACTTGCTTGTACTCTCTTCACATAGTTAAAATCTCTACATACAAGTCTGGCTTCCTACTAGCAAATCTATTAAAGAAATGATTGTCAAGATCATGGCATTAGTCAATGTGTTAGGGTTCTCAAGGTGCTAGGAATATGTTTCTGCGGAATCATAAAAGATCCATAAGATTGATTTTTTTCTTCTTATTGAATTTGAAGGCTTTGAGTTATTGAACTATTCAAGTGTAAGAACATTTCACATAGAATTTGAAGTTGAACTTGATTCAAGATTTGACTTCGTTAGGTTAATATGCGCAAATTAACTAAGGAAACAAAAAAAATGAAAGAATATTGTTTCAAATGTAAGGTTATTTCATTCGTGTTGATCAGACAATTAGGCTATTTTCTGGTAGACATCAAAGCGTACTTCTAGATGCAGCTTTGGCACGGAAACATATTTTACCTGATGAAGAATTTAGTAGGACGTCAGCTTTAGGACACAAATCCTACTTATATATGAATCGAATGTTTTCCCCTCTCCCTCAACACTTCTGAGAACCAACCTAAGTCCAACCAGCCTCATGAATGTCCCAACTTCAAGGTCACTGGCATCTCACTCATCCGAAACATGCAAAGCAGCCCACATCCAGCTCGGGCACTCAACGATATCATCATTTCCGCCATTCCTGATTGGTGTTCTCAAGGAGACAAAAGCATCACAGGAGTTATCTTGGATAGTACAGTGGCAAATATTTTACCGGCGGGTAGTAACTAGAAGTATTTCACCTGCTGGAGTCCCCCACAAAATGAGGCCCTCAGGGATGTAGGAGGAGGAAAGATGATTGATCAGATATCGGCGATGACGATGAGCAATACGACAGGGGGGGAAGGGGGGGGGGGGGGAGGATAGGTTATGGGATAGAAGGGACAGGTGATAGATGTTCTAGAAAGCAATTTGAAGGTGCAGTTTTAGTAACTAGAAGTAAACAGAAGAATGTGGTGATTCAAACCGGGATTAGCTAACACCTGATTTTGAAAGCTTACTTTTGAATCCCAATTAACTAACACCTCATTGCTAAACTGCAATTCGGAACTGCTTGACTAATCCCTAAACGAACTATTTGATACTTTTCTAATATTAATCCCGTTTTTTGTTAAAGGGATTAAGCTACGTGTACAAATATACTCATCCAAATATACAGTCAGGATAGACTCCTGCCCGATGGACACGGCCATGCAATATAGGTTCATGTAGTCATATTGTTACCTACAATTTATCTATTGCAAACGACAAGATAATGTCAGATATTGGATATGAGGGCTCTGTATGTTAGATATTCTCCGAGTTGTGATGCTATTACTTGAGAGAAATGGTCATCTGTATTTTATCTGACATGGAAGTTGGGAGGGGAGGTTGTTTGAAATTGATGCAGATCCTTGTTAGAAAGGAGATGTTGGAGTGGTCATAGCACTAGAAAGGCCGTTGTAAATTTCACTGATTACCTTTCTCATCATCATCATCATCCAAGCCCTCTCAGATGAGAATGAGGATGACTATGGAGTATATCAAAGCTCCTTACAAGATTTGAAAAAGTTTTAAAGTTTTGTGACCGACTATCAACCTGACGTCAACTCTCTACTTTGGTGCCAAGTAGCTATGAGCATGAGAGAGTCACGCCATAAAACCTAGGTGGCCAGGTGGCAGGTAGGTAAACCTATCTTTTGGCTTGCACTTTAAGCTCATGCATCAAGGGAGCACCCTCAAAGTTTTGCTAGATTATAAAGAGTTTAGATGAAGAGGTAAGATGATACAATTTGCTATAGGAATTGTGTTCATCTCTATGGCATATTATGCCAAGGAGTGAAGAACAAACTGATACCTTTCTAAGTTGATCAAATATCATGAAGACTTATGTTGTTGCTAACATGTCATCATGTTTTCTACTCCGAAGATGCCATAGTCATAATCATATATTTGTCTAGATGTGATTACAGTATCCTAGAAAGCAAAATGGCTATGTACATAACCTACAGTCATTGTTTACAATCTCATATATTTTTAATGTGTACCATGTCATATAGTTTATTGGGTACTGTATAAAACTGGGTTGTGTTATGCGTATCTTAGATTCATATAGCACCTTGAACAGATTCTTGGCTCCAAAACAATTACATGGTTGCGTTATTTATAAATTTGTGTTCTTCTGCACAAATGGTCGGATACTGAAATCTATGAAGAAGTTCGACAAAACCTGTCTTTTTAATTTTTCTATTTTATTTATTAAATTTGATTTTCTCTGCAAAAGAGAATACACTTTCGAAGAAGTTCATGATCATATAGAAACAACTTGACTCAAATCATCTTATTGTAGCACACCGTCGAGGACTTGATGTAATCTATCCTTGTCTCCCCAAATTGGATACCCCGTGATACATAACTTGGCTTGTCACGGTTTCTTCCTACAATGTAATGCTAGTTAATATTCCATTTAATACTGTTTATTTTACATAATGGAAGAGGCAAGTCAATAAATTGTATGTTATTCTCAAAGATAAAAAAAAACTAATAATAAATAAATTGTAAGCTTACTGAAACAAAGTGAAAGGAGATTTGATAGATGTTATATCAAATCACTGAAAATTTCCATTCTAATACTATTTCTTTTACACAATAGGAGAGGCAAGTCAGTAAATTGTATGTTGAAATAATGGGATAAAGATTGGAATTATTTGTGTATTCCTTCTGCCTCAAATGGCTGAGCTTTATACATAATGACAAAAACTAAAGATAAGAAAGAGTAACAATGGAAAAGATATACTCACTACCTATCCTAACAATAGCAATATATCGTCCTTCAAGACCACGGAGCATATTTGCAAGCCCGGATGATCCGAAAGATGAAGGTAGAACGGAGATGTATGATCGAGGGAACGCATGGATGTGGCATGACGAGAGGCGTTCAATGGTGAGGTGGGATTGAGAGTGTGTGTGTCTGATTCACTCATTGCGTAGGAGAAGCAGAGAATGAACTAGACGAAAGAAGATCGAAGAAAAAAAAAATCAGGGTTTGAAAACTTGCTCTGATACCATGAAATAATGGGATAAAGATTAAAATTATTCTTGTATTCCTTCTGCCTCAAATGACTGAGCTTTATACAGAATGACAAAAACTAAATATAAGAAAGAGTAACAATGGAAAAGATATACTCACTACATATCCTAACAATAGCAATATATCCAATAACAATAACTAATATTATCTCCAATATATGTTTATTGAAAGAAAGTGGAAGGTGATGGGAGAAATTCGATAGATGTTGGTTCAAGTCACTAAAAGTTTCCCATAGCATGAAGGTATCGGCAGGGCCGGCCCTGAGCTCACAGGGGCCCGGGGCGAACTTTCAAAATGAGGCCCCATATATAATGTAAAAAAAATAAAACAAAAGTAAAATAAAAAATGTACCTCCACCAAGATTTGAATTAGGAACCTCTTGTGTGCAAGTCTAATGTAATAACCACTACACAACAATTGCCTTGTGATAAGAATGGTCCATGGTAAATACTAGTTCTATTTTCGGTACAAAATTATTTATATATTTAAACAAAAAAAAATTTTGGGCCCTTCTGGCCCGTGGGGCCTTGGGCGGTCGCCCTGCCCGCCCTGGGCCAGGGCCGGCCCTGGGTATCGGCAATGAAAGAAATAAAAATAGCTACTTGTTTTGTCTCTTTTTCTCTGCTCTGTTTTAATCACTTGTCCATGTCTCTTGATATGCAACCAAACATTGCTATAGTATGCACATCCCAAGGCATAAAGGTGGTCATTGATAACATAATTTTTTTCTGCAGCAAAGCCTAGGACGTTTATACGAGCTGTTTTTGTCCAAATGCTATCAGGTGAGGCTGCAATACTTTTCTAGCTACTCCACTGCTCCTTTTTTTTAACTTTTATTGTAGATCTGAAATATTCTCTCAATGTCAAAAAAACTCTAATAATTGCAAGCATCATTTACCATATGTTTGCAGAGGATGAGTGGGCATTCGACTTGCTGTATTGTGTGGCATTCATGGTTATGGACAAACAGTGGCTAGAAAAGAATGCCACATATATGGAATTCAATGTAATTACTACGTTTTACTGCAGCATTTTCCAACTTGGTTCATTTCTTCTCGGCTACAACTTATTTAACTTGAGATTGACGGCTAAAATGTTGTATGTTCACAGGAAGTCTTGAGATCAACTCGGGCGCAGCTGGAGAGGGAGCTCCTATTAGATGATGTGGTGAGGATAGAGGACATGCCATCATATAGCCTTCTTTCCTAGCTAAAGGGGGGGACAAAAATACTACAAGTGTATATACCTTCAGGCCCCTCGTAACTTTTTCTTCTTTCTTCCATGCCCCTCTGTTAATCTTTTTTGAGTTCTTTGATAGTTTTGATGAAAAGGCATAATCATAGTTTTGAGCAAATGAAACTTCCACTTTAGTTGAGACTTTTCGTTGCTCTTATGTCTATTCTTGTGTTCTCTTTGCTTGGGAAATTTGTTGTATGTTCTTATGGTATATTATACAAGTTTAGTGTTGTTGGGCTATACTGAGACTTTCGACCAGTAAGCATGTGAAAAGTGTCTTTATCTTCCCGAAAGCAAGGTGTACATAATTCATGGGCCAGATGAGTGGAGTGGGGATATTGGTTATGGAATTATTACTGCATTTTGTAAGTTGTGGCGTCGAACTTGAGCTCAGTGAAACCTGCAAACAGAGAACAGTAGTTCAGCAGTTGTGACAAATTTACTACTAATATATGTATTGGCTAGGAAAGAAAACTAAGGGAAGCAATGAATAGAGCATTGAAGTGTTCTATGTAGAAACTCATCCCATTTAGATAGGATCAACTTTCCTTTAGCAACTAAAAACAACCTTCCCTAGCAAACATTGATGCTGATTACATTTTTTTTTTTAATTTTTAGGTAAGATCAGTCACTAATGACCGTCGTCCTTGTCCTTAACTACTGGTACCAAGTTCCTCTTCCATTTTTATTTTACCCGGATCAAGATTCGACCCACTCCCTTTTCACGACAGCCTCCTTGGTGGTGCAGCATCAATTTATAGGCACAAGTGATCTATCCCTGTAACAAAGAAGAGGAATAACAAAAAATTTACTGATCTCTACTTCTTTTCATTCTAGTTTCCCTTTGTGGAATTCTTTAGATTAATAAGCCCAGGTTGGCTCAAGTGGTGGTAAATCTGAAGTTAAGTAACAAAAAATTCACTATTGCACAAACTCAGATTTATACACATATCTGGATTAGCTTAGGAATGCAAGTGCCACTAAACTTTTGTGCCAAAGTCACTGTTCAACCAACAGAAATGCTGTTTGAATATCTGTAGGAAACAGGAGAAAATGGTCCAGTTTGTTACTTGTGGACTCAGAGCTTGATCACAGTAAAACAACAGAGTGCAAAAAGAAGGAAGGGAACTGCCAATAAAGCAACAGAGCAAAGTGCTTCTTGTGCGAACAACCTTAGTGGTGTACAAATTCATAGCTACAATTAACATCCATAACAAGTAGTGAGAATTTAACGAGTCCAGAAACTACCAGATGACTGCAGTATTGGAAAAGAGCAACAGAGTTATTCAGAACACACATTGAGGAAGAAAATATTGCAAAAGAGTATATATTCTGAAGGTGAATGAATCAATACATGATACTCAAGTGTAACCTGTACAAATGTTTACATGATGTTGGACTTGGAAAAAGATATGTGGATAATGCTCTATCTAACCACCCAATTAAGCAAAAGCCCAAAATATAGTCACATACCTTTCTTTTTTTGTGTTAAGCAAATGCTCAAAATTCTTGTTCTTTCCTTTCTTATGCTTTAATATAAACATTTTTTCCTGCAGTAAATGCTGCTATTTACATCGGCGTTAGCCAGACACACTAAGGGAGCATTTGGTACATGGAATTTCTTTTATTCCGGAATAAATTTATGATGGAAAACATAAGTCTCATGTCTGGTTGAAGTTATAAAATTTTATTCTCGTGAATTGCTAATACCGAGTAAACAATTTGTCAACAAAGCATGAAAATTTTATCCCTTAGAATAGTAGTTTTTTTTTGCCCAGGTAATTTGTTTTTCTATACTCTTTTTAAATTTCTTTTTATTTTTAAAATCTTTTTTCATTATTCTTTAAGAATTTTGTTTTTTTTTCATCTTTTTTTCATTTTTGAAGAATTTTTCCAGTTTTTTTTATCTTTTTCTTTCTTTTAGAATAAATTTTGTTTTGTTTTTTTTTTCCCAGTTTTCTCACTTTTTTCATCTTTTTCATTTTCTAAAGATAATTTTGTTTTTATTCAGTTTTTTTTCCCATTTTTAATCCTTTTTTTCATTTTTTTTTTATTTCTTTCCAAGAATATTTACATAATTTTGATTCCCGAAGATATAAAAAATATGGCTATATTGTTCTGCCTACCAAAAGCACACGTGTTGAAGAGAACCTCCTCGAAGTATATGATGGAAACATTTCTCTTTAATATTTAGACGAAGCAAGCAGCAGCTCACCTCTGTTTCTTGCATTGAGGACTTGCAACATTTTAGTTGTTAGAATGCTTGCCTCCGGGGCCTTGCTATCTTACAACATGAATAAAATACCTGAAGATTGTCATTCGGAGTTCTTTTAAGAGTCGAGACGACGATGACGACGCCATTTGACTGAGAAAAGAGACCAAGGTTGGGGTCGAATTAGCATTCCAGGATTTGCAGTATGATACATTTCCATTATGTTACCTAACTAAACCCGCCACCGACTACTACTGTGCTCCTTTCAATGCATATATTTGTCATCACAAACGAGTACGGTGCATCCTGTTCATTATCCCCTGAATTCTTGTTGCAGAGATATTCTCAGGTCTCAATGTATATGGCTCCACAGACTAGAACCCTTTTCAGTAGGTGCGGTGCAAAGCGGCCCGGATGGTGCAGGGATGCGGTACGGTTGCGGTGTGAGGCCTTCGGATCGGAATGTGGCCTCCAAATCATGAACCTACGCCAGCAGTTCCACCGGTGGAAGAACATAGTTACCATGCAATGGCATACTATTACCATTAATCTTGCTGTTACTACTAACAAATGCTGGCATAAAACCTCACTTGGAATTAGATACCACAGCAAAAGGCTCAGCTTGTAGCGCCCCGTTCTCCCGGTGCGGAGATCGCGGCTAAGAAACACAAGACGGTATCGTTCGATCGGGATAGATTGAATTAAGAACTCGTCCTCGTTATGGATTTGTTTCTTCGGAATCGATTCCCATATTCAGTGGACTGCGCCCCAAGGATCGGCTTAGCGGCAGAGTCAGGAGGGACCTCTCCGCTGCTATCTTTTATTGCCTCGGTTTTTCGATGTCGCTTGTTGCTTTCGTGCTTTGAGTTGGTTTTGGGATTTGCTTGTTTTCCTTGAACGGTTTCGATGGTTTTCATTGTTTTCGTTCATTGACTTGCACTTCTATTCCGAGAATGGAAAGAGAGGAAGAAGTATTAATCGAGCTGTTCGTGTGCAGGTGAACGAGCAGTAGGCGGTTTGCGAACGGAGTCGTGAAGCGCCTCTTTCCTTCTTCTTTCCAAAATCTAAGTGAGTGGCTACCAACCCGATTAGCTAGCTCTGCTTCCAGCTTCACTCCGTTGCCCCGATCAAACGATACCAAGTAATAATAAAAGAAACCAAGATAAAAGAGAATAGACTTGGTTAATACTGCTTGTCAATCAAAAACTGTGAACGGTTACTTACTTGCATGCGTGTTCGCTAGGAAATATTATCATATGCATAATACAAGTTAGAATGTATGCTCTTCTTTAAATTATGCTATGAACATAACTTATCCTGAATGCAATAATCTGATAGGGAGACTATGCCAAAGTAGCTCTCCTCCTGTTACTGTCCCGTACCTGTTATTGCCCTGATTTGCCTCAACTGCTAACTTAGTGTATATGTTGATCACGGACAACTTGTGCACAAGGTCTTAGTTCCTGCGGACGGTCGCTGGGGCACTGGCACCGATCCGATCCGGACGGAACTCCTGAATAGTCGCCTGTATCGGATGAAATAACTTGTGACGCCCTGTTCAACTTTCCGTTACTTGTTATTTCATTCATGTACTATGCCCCGTCCATTATGGCATCCCGCCAGTGATCCCCTGTATATTTAAACCTGTTGCATACTAACTTGTGTCTCCGTGGCAGGGAAGGCAAGGTAAGTATTGTGCAGGTAATTCAGACGGTCAGGTAAAATCCACCGAACGGTGGCACGTTCATTTCAGTAAATTCAATATGCTGCTTACTTGTAAATGAACTAAGGCAAGATAGAAACCCACAAAATATGCATGCTTCACTAAACAACGTGTTGATTGGTATAGTCAGGCTAGCTCGCCTTCACCAGCATGTTTCGATATGCTGACCCTCGTTGAAACAGGTTCTCCGCACCAAGGCGAACCGAGCGAGGAGCCGAAGTCGTCTACCCGATCCAGTCCAACTGTTGGCGCATCTTCACCGCGCCCCCGAAGCATTTTGGATTCAGGAGCCTGCAACTCTTCATACACAAATGCAGCTCCGTGGCAAAGCGATCCTCCAGCCTGGAGGTCTTTATCGTTTTGAGTTTATAAAAGGATGTAATGTACAGGACTGCTATCTCATTTTGAGTCAACCCTTTTGTAAGCCATTCGGCATATTAGCTGACTCGTTCAGGAGTTTGTAATAGATGTTCATTATCAACAAAGAGAACTTTTCTATGTTTCAAATCTGTGTTTCAATTTATCTGCGTACTCTGAATATGTGCTTGCTATGCAAATCATTAAAGCCTTGTGCGGGCGCAACACCAGGCCCGCACGGCGGTCACGACTCGGGGGACGCCTCGGGGCGTGACATAGTGGTATCAGAGCACAGATTCAAAGTTCCTTAGACTTCGTGCTGGAAAAGTTCCTTTAACGATCAAATTCCTGTGCGAACTCTTGAACTCGCTAGGCCAAAATGAGATACGTTCATGCAATAAGTCCATAATACATTATGATCCTAATGTAATTTACCTTCTTTTGAAGGAATGGATCCAGCGCAATCTGCAGCGCAACCACCGATCGAAACACAAGAAAGCAGTTCGGGCAATTCGGGAAGCTCTCGAAGCCAAAGAGGCATGTCTCAAGTCGACCCGCTTGAGCGGGTAATGCAAATGTTAGAATCGCAACGACAACGAGACGATGCTCGCCAAGCTAAGCTCGAGAGTAATCTAGAGACCCGATTCTCAGTCCAACAGAAGCAGGTCGATGCCCTGCAACAAATTGTTCAGACTTTGGCTGCCAACCATTCCGCCGCAACAGCAGCGACTCCGGTGGAACAGCCCGTGCTTGAAGTGGAGACGCCTCAAATCCCAAGGCCGAGGGACGTGACTGCCTTCAACTTGGGCCATTTCAAGAAAGTCTGCAACACCCCGTTCAACGGGACTGAGGACCCAGTGATGGCTCTAGATTGGCTAGCCGAGATCGAAGATCACTTCACTCTGCTAGAGGTCCCCGAAGATAAGCGCGTCGCCTGCGCGCAACTGCAGCTCCGCCTCAACGCACACGATTGGTGGGACGTGCATCGACGATCTCTCCAATTTGATCACGGAGAGGAGGCGATCTCGTGGACGACCTTTCGTGCCGCGTTCGAAGAGGAGTTTATACCGCCTCCAGTACAACGTCAAATGGAAAATGACTTCGTGCAACTGAGGCAAGGCAGGATGACAGTTAAAGAGTACTCCGCCGAATTCAACCGACTCTCCAAATTCGCTAGGGCCTATTTACCTGATGCAGCGAGTCGAGCTAGAAGGTTTGAAGGTGGACTACGCCCTGCCATCCATTCGCACGTAGTCAATAATCAGTACGGAACGATGCGTGAAGTCATGAATCACGCCCTATCTCTGGAACCACAGTATCCTCACGTTTCCACCGGCGCTGTGCATACCTACAATCACAAACGCCAAGGCAACGAGGGAGGAAACAACGCTGCAAAGCGTCACAATGACGGCGGTTCACGAAAAGGAAATCGGAGGCTAATTTGTCATTTCTGCAACAAGTCGGGGCACACAGCGAACAATTGTCGTAAGCGGCTTGGGCATTGCCTCCGTTGCGGTGACCCCAACCATCGGGTAGATGTTTGCCCTTTTCCGGATCGCCGTACTCCTGCTCCCTAACGGTAGGCCCTGTTTTTAAGTTTCGGGACGAAACTTCCAATTAGTTGGGTAGGATGTAGCGCCCCGTTCTCCCGGTGCGGAGATCGCGGCTAAGAAACACAAGACGGTATCGTTCGATCGGGATAGATTGAATTAAGAACTCGTCCTCGTTATGGATTTGTTTCTTCGGAATCGATTCCCATATTCAGTGGACTGCGCCCCAAGGATCGGCTTAGCGGCAGAGTCAGGAGGGACCTCTCCGCTGCTATCTTTTATTGCCTCGGTTTTTCGATGTCGCTTGTTGCTTTCGTGCTTTGAGTTGGTTTTGGAATTTGCTTGTTTTCCTTGAACGGTTTCGATGGTTTTCATTGTTTTCGTTCATTGACTTGCACTTCTATTCCGAGAATGGAAAGAGAGGAAGAAGTATTAATCGAGCTATTCGTGTGCAGGTGAACGAGCAGTAGGCGGCTTGCGAACGGAGTCGTGAAGCGCCTCTTTCCTTCTTCTTTCCAAAATCTAAGTGAGTGGCTACCAACCCGATTAGCTAGCTCTGCTTCCAGCTTCACTCCGTTGCCCCGATCAAACGATACCAAGTAATAATAAAAGAAACCAAGATAAAAGAGAATAGACTTGGTTAATACTGCTTGTCAATCAAAAACTGTGAACGGTTACTTACTTGCATGCGTGTTCGCTCGGAAATATTATCATATGCATAATACAAGTTAGAATGTATGCTCTTCTTTAAATTATGCTATGAACATAACTTATCCTGAATGCAATAATCTGATAGGGAGACTATGCCAAAGTAGCTCTCCTCCTGTTACTGTCCCGTACCTGTTATTGCCCTGATTTGCCTCAACTGCTAACTTAGTGTATATGTTGATCACGGACAACTTGTGCACAAGGTCTTAGTTCCTGCGGACGGTCGCTGGGGCACTGGCACCGATCCGATCCGGACGGAACTCCTGAATAGTCGCCTGTATCGGATGAAATAACTTGTGACGCCCTGTTCAACTTTCCGTTACTTGTTATTTCATTCATGTACTATGCCCCGTCCATTATGGCATCCCGCCAGTGATCCCCTGTATATTTAAACCTGTTGCATACTAACTTGTGTCTCCGTGGCAGGGAAGGCAAGGTAAGTATTGTGCAGGTAATTCAGACGGTCAGGTAAAATCCACCGAACGGTGGCACGTTCATTTCAGTAAATTCAATATGCTGCTTACTTGTAAATGAACTAAGGCAAGATAGAAACCCACAAAATATGCATGCTTCACTAAACAACGTGTTGATTGGTATAGTCAGGCTAGCTCGCCTTCACCAGCATGTTTCGATATGCTGACCCTCGTTGAAACAGGTTCTCCGCACCAAGGCGAACCGAGCGAGGAGCCGAAGTCGTCTACCCGATCCAGTCCAACTGTTGGCGCATCTTCACCGCGCCCCCGAAGCATTTTGGATTCAGGAGCCTGCAACTCTTCATACACAAATGCAGCTCCGTGGCAAAGCGATCCTCCAGCCTGGAGGTCTTTATCGTTTTGAGTTTATAAAAGGATGTAATGTACAGGACTGCTATCTCATTTTGAGTCAACCCTTTTGTAAGCCGTTCGGCATATTAGCTGACTCGTTCAGGAGTTTGTAATAGATGTTCATTATCAACAAAGAGAACTTTTCTATGTTTCAAATCTGTGTTTCAATTTATCTGCGTACTCTGAATATGTGCTTGCTATGCAAATCATTAAAGCCTTGTGCGGGCGCAACACCAGGCCCGCACGGCGGTCACGACTCGGGGGACGCCTCGGGGCGTGACATAGTGGTATCAGAGCACAGATTCAAAGTTCCTTAGACTTCGTGCTGGAAAAGTTCCTTTAACGATCAAATTCCTGTGCGAACTCTTGAACTCGCTAGGCCAAAATGAGATACGTTCATGCAATAAGTCCATAATACATTATGATCCTAATGTAATTTACCTTCTTTTGAAGGAATGGATCCAGCGCAATCTGCAGCGCAACCACCGATCGAAACACAAGAAAGCAGTTCGGGCAATTCGGGAAGCTCTCGAAGCCAAAGAGGCATGTCTCAAGTCGACCCGCTTGAGCGGGTAATGCAAATGTTAGAATCGCAACGACAACGAGACGATGCTCGCCAAGCTAAGCTCGAGAGTAATCTAGAGACCCGATTCTCAGTCCAACAGAAGCAGGTCGATGCCCTGCAACAAATTGTTCAGACTTTGGCTGCCAACCATTCCGCCGCAACAGCAGCGACTCCGGTGGAACAGCCCGTGCTTGAAGTGGAGACGCCTCAAATCCCAAGGCCGAGGGACGTGACTGCCTTCAACTTGGGCCATTTCAAGAAAGTCTGCAACACCCCGTTCAACGGGACTGAGGACCCAGTGATGGCTCTAGATTGGCTAGCCGAGATCGAAGATCACTTCACTCTGCTAGAGGTCCCCGAAGATAAGCGCGTCGCCTGCGCGCAACTGCAGCTCCGCCTCAACGCACACGATTGGTGGGACGTGCATCGACGATCTCTCCAATTTGATCACGGAGAGGAGGCGATCTCGTGGACGACCTTTCGTGCCGCGTTCGAAGAGGAGTTTATACCGCCTCCAGTACAACGTCAAATGGAAAATGACTTCGTGCAACTGAGGCAAGGCAGGATGACAGTTAAAGAGTACTCCGCCGAATTCAACCGACTCTCCAAATTCGCTAGGGCCTATTTACCTGATGCAGCGAGTCGAGCTAGAAGGTTTGAAGGTGGACTACGCCCTGCCATCCATTCGCACGTAGTCAATAATCAGTACGGAACGATGCGTGAAGTCATGAATCACGCCCTATCTCTGGAACCACAGTATCCTCACGTTTCCACCGGCGCTGTGCATACCTACAATCACAAACGCCAAGGCAACGAGGGAGGAAACAACGCTGCAAAGCGTCACAATGACGGCGGTTCACGAAAAGGAAATCGGAGGCTAATTTGTTATTTCTGCAACAAGCCGGGGCACACAGCGAACAATTGTCGTAAGCGGCTTGGGCATTGCCTCCGTTGCGGTGACCCCAACCATCGGGTAGATGTTTGCCCTTTTCCGGATCGCCGTACTCCTGCTCCCTAACGGTAGGCCCTGTTTTTAAGTTTCGGGACGAAACTTCCAATTAGTTGGGTAGGATGTAGCGCCCCGTTCTCCCGGTACGGAGATCGCGGCTAAGAAACACAAGACGGTATCGTTCGATCGGGATAGATTGAATTAAGAACTCGTCCTCGTTATGGATTTGTTTATTCGGAATCGATTCCCATATTCAGTGGACTGCGCCCCAAGGATCGGCTTAGCGGCAGAGTCAGGAGGGACCTCTCCGCTGCTATCTTTTATTGCCTCGGTTTTTCGATGTCGCTTGTTGCTTTCGTGCTTTGAGTTGGTTTTGGGATTTGCTTGTTTTCCTTGAACGGTTTCGATGGTTTTCATTGTTTTCGTTCATTGACTTGCACTTCTATTCCGAGAATGGAAAGAGAGGAAGAAGTATTAATCGAGCTGTTCGTGTGCAGGTGAACGAGCAGTAGGCGGCTTGCGAACGGAGTCGTGAAGCACCTCTTTCCTTCTTCTTTCCAAAATCTAAGTGAGTGGCTACCAACCCGATTAGCTAGCTCTGCTTCCAGCTTCACTCCGTTGCCCCGATCAAACGATACCAAGTAATAATAAAAGAAACCAAGATAAAAGAGAATAGACTTGGTTAATACTGCTTGTCAATCAAAAACTGTGAACGGTTACTTACTTGCATGCGTGTTCGCTCGGAAATATTATCATATGCATAATACAAGTTAGAATGTATGCTCTTCTTTAAATTATGCTATGAACATAACTTATCCTGAATGCAATAATATGATAGGAAGACTATGCCAAAGTAGCTCTCCTCCTGTTACTGTCCCGTACCTGTTATTGCCCTGATTTGCCTCAACTGCTAACTTAGTGTATATGTTGATCACGGACAACTTGTGCACAAGGTCTTAGTTCCTGCGGACGGTCGCTGGGGCACTGGCACCGATCCGATCCGGACGGAACTCCTGAATAGTCGCCTGTATCGGATGAAATAACTTGTGACGCCCTGTTCAACTTTCCGTTACTTGTTATTTCATTCATGTACTATGCCCCGTCCATTATGGCATCCCGCCAGTGATCCCCTGTATATTTAAACCTGTTGCATACTAACTTGTGTCTCCGTGCAGGGAAGGCAAGGTAAGTATTGTGCAGGTAATTCAGACGGTCAGGTAAAATCCACCGAACGGTGGCACGTTCATTTCAGTAAATTCAATATGCTGCTTACTTGTAAATGAACTAAGGCAAGATAGAAACCCACAAAATATGCATGCTTCACTAAACAACGTGTTGATTGGTATAGTCAGGCTAGCTCGCCTTCACCAGCATGTTTCGATATGCTGACCCTCGTTGAAACAGGTTCTCCGCACCAAGGCGAACCGAGCGAGGAGCCGAAGTCGTCTACCCGATCCAGTCCAACTGTTGGCGCATCTTCACCGCGCCCCCGAAGCATTTTGGATTCAGGAGCCTGCAACTCTTCATACACAAATGCAGCTCCGTGGCAAAGCGATCCTCCAGCCTGGAGGTCTTTATCGTTTTGAGTTTATAAAAGGATGTAATGTACAGGACTGCTATCTCATTTTGAGTCAACCCTTTTGTAAGCCGTTCGGCATATTAGCTGACTCGTTCAGGAGTTTGTAATAGATGTTCATTATCAACAAAGAGAACTTTTCTATTTTTCAAATCTGTGTTTCAATTTATCTGCGTACTCTGAATATGTGCTTGCTATGCAAATCATTAAAGCCTTGTGCGGGCGCAACACCAGGCCCGCACGGCGGTCACGACTCGGGGGACGCCTCAGGGCGTGACACAGCTCTCCTTCTTAATAATCTAGATGGGCTTGGTTAATATCCAAATTCAACATTATCCCATATGATACACACTCTCGTTCATAAATGGTGAGATCAAACTGCACAAACAATTTTTTTTTTTAAAAGGGTCAAATTTTACATAGACTACAGAAATAGTGCAGTGACATTCTTCAACAGGATGTTGCCAAATGTAGTGTCGCCAAAGAGAGCACTGGCACTCTTTTACAAGTGAGAGCTGATTGTGTTTTTACCACTTTTCATTGCAGTTATGATTCTTACGGTTTGCTCAGATTTCCGCAAAGGATCTGATGGTTTCAAAGCCATGGTTTTCTGGGAGAGGTGCATTTCCAGGGCGAATTGATATCATCACTTCAAGACCTAGAATGCAGATTAAATATTTCATTCAGTAAATCCGTTCATTAAAAATAGATCAGGCTAAAGAGTTTGCTAACATTAGTCATAAATAGACAATAAACTTTGAATAATAAGAACTGGCTTAGAATGCAGATCTGAGGGGACTAGTATACTTTCCATGATATGTATTTAAATCTAGAGTTCGACGAAAACCCAGATATAGCGTCTAGTGTAATAGTTATGACACAATCGGGAGTCTTGTGAGAAAATAGCTAATAAGACACTATGCTAAAGCCTCACTTATTCCGCATATTAAATAACGGAAGGAAAAAAGACTTGAGAGCTCAAATGGAAATATGTAAAGGTCAAGATTACGTTAAATTGGGAGGATACAGAATTAGTCTACACATAATACATTAAAGAAAATTAAAATTAAAATGGCATAAAATAAAACATGAATTGATTTTTAATAAGTGAATGATCTAAACATTAGAAGTGTCTTGAGGCTTTGTATATCACCACAATGAGGTTGCAGAGGGACTTAAATAGGATAAAGCAAAAGAAATAACCAAGTCTACGCAAAGTCACTACAATTGAAAGGGTCAAAACAAAATGAGAGAGGCTAAATTGCACTTAAATATCCTCAATTATTCATCTTTGACACTTTAATATCCCGTACTTTCTTAGACAAGTTGACACCCTAAACTTTTTTTCTTCACGTTAGTACCCTGAACTATCACATTTTTTTTCAGTTAGAGGTGATGGATACAAAAAGACCATAATGTCCTAATCCTAACCCAAGCCATACTAATTGATTATTTATTCAGGTTTTAATTAAAAATAGTCAAATATAGTGTTTCATTAATTTATTCTAATTTCTACCTAATCTGGGTGAGATTAGGTTTTGGGTGTTTCTTTCCTTTTACTTTTTTTATTTTTTACAGTTTTAAATTTTTCTTTGAATATGTTTTGATTCAAGTAATTTTGAAATTATTTAGGGGCAAAAAAGTCCCAAATGGACCATTCCAAACTTAGAAAGTACATGGTATTAACTTGCCCCCAAAAAAGTTGACGGTATTAAAGTGCCAAAGTTGGAAAGTTGGGTATTAAAAGTGCAACTTAGACAAACTAAAAGCTAAGTGCAACTCTCATGGGCTTTTTCTGAAACCAGCCAGTGTTATATCCAAGTGAAGTTAATGGCAATGTTTGCCGATGACAAGTAAAAAATCTGTAGTCCATCAAGCGTCTTAGAAAAACCACCTACTTTTACCAGTTAAAAGAGCACCACAGAGGATGAGGTTGATTGAGTACCTCCTATTTTGTTCTCCAAGACAAAGGAAGGGGCCATGTAGTGGATACTATCTAAGGAAATGGGCAAAGGTTTGAATAAGAAAGGAGTATGATGGACTACAAGCACCAACTTGAGGAAAAAATTGGTCTCTACTAAACAAAATGGTGCTTGAAATGTGGAATGAGTTAAAATCATCAAAATTCTACTCAACAAATAGTGGTTGAAATCTGGAATGAGGTGTTAAACATCATAAAAGGCCTAAGGACAACTGCAAGGAATAACAGGAAAAGACGGAGAAAAGTCGGGAATTCTTGCCTTTCTAAAAGGGACTAAGGTCTTAAATCATGAAGTTTTAACCATGAAGGACGGGAGAGGTATTGGGTTCCAAAATGATAGACGGCGATGAAAGCAAGCACTAAACTGAAGATTTCCTTGCTGGTTTGTGGAAGATTGAAAGTTTTGTGGATATTCAATGAAGGGTACCAGATTGATGCGGACGTGACATTCAAAAGGGGGCTTGTGTCTATTTTTGGTGGATTTTGAATATTTGACCAAATCTTTTATATGTTTTCATAATTATCTTTTTATTATTTTTCTAGTTGGTTATAATTTATTTCTGAGGACTTAAAGTTAGGTTTCTTTCTTACAAATAAGACTTCATAGAAGAGAATAAACATTGATGGGAACCAACGAGTGGAGAGCCATGAAGGGAACCAATGACGGCAATAACGACCAACTTCTCATTAACAAAGTGCGGGGAGTTGAAGGCATCTTTACCGCTTTCCATCCCATGAACGTATCTCTGCAGGGATTTAATCTACACGTCCGACGAGTTGAGCGGGTGGTAGGCTTTCAAGAACCGTCGAGGAAACAATATCGAGATCCAAAAACGACATCACGAGTGAGCAACTCCTGTGACCTCTCGAGAAAGGGTCAGCACGAGATAATCATCCACGGAGGGTTCGTGCGGATTCGTCTACCACGAGCAAGGAGGAGTTCGATAAACTCGTCAGGAGGGGTTGTGATGACGATCATAGTGGTGACAAGCCGACTGACCGACGGAATTATGGTGGTTAGGACGACTTCGATAGACACGGTCGCCATGGCAACGATTTTCACAACAGCAAAGGTCGGTTGGATGACAATTATGCTTATCAACGTTGTGATGCGTATGGAGGAATCCAAGAAAGAACAGGCATTCAATGGTCAAACAAAAATTGTGCCAACACTAAGACACAAAGATTTCACGTAAAAGGACAACCAGTTCCTAACATGTTGTACCATTAAAGACAGAAAATTTTGGGTCATGCTTGATGACGACAACCAAGTAAATCTCATCAACCGACTAGTAGTCAAAATTGCAAGGTAGGCGTTGGAGAAGCATCCGAACCCGTATTTCATCAGAAGGAATCGATAAGCGGCGAACGTCAAAGTAACCTAGCGTTATCGAGTTCCTTTCTCCATCAGTGCCTATCGAGACGAGCTATACTACACCATGATGGATGGACTCCACGCTTGTCGTATATTGCTAGGGAGGCTATGGCACTACAAGGTGGACGTGAAGCATGACGAGTGCGACAATACGTATCGGCTAGTGAAGGATGTGGCGAGGTATAGACTTATGCTTTTGCAGAAAAATACCTGAACCAAATATTCCAGGAAGAGGGGAAGGCTTTATATTATTGGTGGTTTCTATGAAGGAATCGGAAGCGAATTTCAAGGAGGTACGTGATTTGGTAATGAGAGAAAGCATAGAGGCCGAAGAGTCGACGGATGAAGGAGCGAGTCCAACTGAGGTACAATCGGTACTCGACGAGTTCTGCACGTTCTTCTGGAAAAGTTTCCTAGAGGACTACCAACCATGTATAACGTCTAACACAACCACATTGTTGTTTCCAAGACGGATTTATCGAGGATACCACATTATTGCATGAGGTCCTGGGAGGACAAGATCCTTCCGAAAAAGGTAGAGAACTTGAAGTAGAACTTGCAGTCGAGTTCTCTACAAAAGAAGGAAAATATTAGGAAAATCATGAGCATGTTCGTCATGAGCTTGTGCGTGGTTAACAAAATCATGTGCCAATATGTGGTTAACAAAATTACGATTGACTACAAGTTTCTGATGAGGCGACTAGACGACCTATTAGATCAACTGAGTGTGACTGGCGTCTCCACCTTGGTAGTCTACAAAGCGGCTACCAACAAAAACGCAATCCAACCTATGGGTGAGTGGAAGACGGCGTTTAAGATGCGGGATGGAGTATTGGAGTGGTTGGTTATGATGTTTGGGTTGTCCGATACACTCGAATATTTGGAGCATTATTTGAGGTTTTTGTAGACGATCGTGCACAAATATGGAGTTTCCAACCGGGTGGCCGACACACTTAATAGGAGGGCTTCATTGCTAGACACTCATCCATGAGGTTCTTAGGTTGGAACACATTAGAGAGTTTTATGTGGACGACAAGGGTTTTGCGGAGACATGAGAGTAGCTTTCGTCAAAAACAAGTCGTCGGCTACTTCTACATAAATAACGGTTTTTTGATGAAAGGAGATCGCTTTTGCGTCCCTCGTACATATTGGAGGAATAAGCTGATTAGGGTCTCTATGGGGACAACTTGGCGACATATGTGATGCATGGGACGAAATTGTTCTTTTCTAAAAGGTGCATTTCCATGGAGTTCACGAGAACGTTCGGAAGTGACTACATAAGGCTAATAAGGGACAGTGCAAACTACTACAAAGATTTTCATACCACACCCTAGGCGCAAAGTTATCAATGTTGGTGGCGACATCATAGTGTGCTTTCAAAGTGATACTGGTTGGCCTTACAACAAGCTTCGACCAAGGAAATTGAGACCATTCAAAGTGTAAAGGGAAATAAATTAGTTGGGAAGATTAGACCTCGGCAAGCATTACGGTCACTGGCCACGGAACAATTTATCCAGACGGCGACAAAGAGAACTCGAGTCAAGTTCTCTACAAAAGAAGGGGTCTGACGTTGGACACGAATTATTCAAAAGAGGCTCGGGTCTATTTTGGGTGAATTTTGAATATTTGACCAAATCTCTTATATTTGTTTCATAATTATCTTTTAATTTGCTTTTCTAATTTGATTAGGATTTATTTCTTAGTACTTAAGTTAGCTTTTTCTTTCTTATAAATAGGATTTGTATTACAAATAGGACTTTGTAGAAGAGGATAAACATGTTTTGATGAATAAATTTGATATTGAGTTGATCCATGGGAGTTTTATCTTTTTTGATTCTCGTGTTTGAGAATTGAGGGTCCAATCCTCGTATCTTGGGTCATTGGCTCCAGTGATCGGTGTTCCGTGTTGTGTCACGGATTGAGCTTGGGTTCCGGAGGGATCCTCAGTACTAAACTAAAACAAGAATAAGAGAAGTTTATTAAATTCTTGGCATAATGGAAACCAGATACATCCTATGATCATAGATGCAAGTGGAAATGGGAGTGAGTGATGCCTCGTCGAATAATAACTCCATAGAAATCTGAATAATACATATAACGGCCAACCTTATGGAAGCAAAAACTACAAGAGTAAGATGTCAGGATATCACCAAGCAGACATTCATCTTACCATTGCTGTAAACAAATGTAATATTTATTCAGGACAACCTTAAAAGAAGGAAATGGACATGCCAGAATAACCCACTTTTCAATGGTTAGTGTCTGAATAGGGATGTCTGGCAACATATAATACGAGGGTTAGTGTCACACGATGACAGTTAAGTGAGGAGGATCCAGGTTATAAGGTTCTGTAAAGATCCCGGAGGCTTCTTGGCATTGAGATGACTTCCAGGCATTGGGAGGCTCAGACACAGAAAAGGGGGGAACCAGCAACTTAGTAGCACTTATTTTCTCCACCAATTTGCTCGCTTGGTAGGGTTGACTACAGAGCAGACAATGAAGGCAAGGAAGTAGTTCTCCAGGCAAGTAGCAAAGGTCAACCAGATGCCACAACCATGAAAGTGGAGGTACTTTGGAGCCCTTGTACAACTGATAGCGGAGACATGACAGGCTTACATGGCTCATATGCCCAACTTCTATAACTGTTTTTGTTTTTGGGAACGCGGTGAGATCCAAACCGGAGTTGATCCATGAGATACAATATTGGACACGACCCATATGAGTTAAGAGGAAAATCACTTGTTAACTCCAGAACCAATACCATATATCTACACATCATCCTCCCACTTTCTACCTGATGTGGGACAAAATTTTATATACAACTTCCTTTATATTGTCAATAAACGTGTGAATCTTGACTCAACCGGATGCGATATACAACCCAACAATTTCCACCTTAGTTGGTATCCGTATAAGTTCGAGCAACTAGAAGATCCAACATATTCTCATCTTGATCCTTGAATACAGCGTTAAACCCACACGATCACTAATCTAACGTATTGCGCTTCAGCTTGGGCCCGCATGCTAGACCGACCCTTGAAGTCAATATGTTTAATCCCTCCAACCTTAGATCCCATACTGGTTGGACCACCTTATGGACATGATCATAAACTCTACCTTAGGAGCGAACCTCTATAATCGCTCTAACCTTAGGTCCCTGGCCCAGACCACCTAATAGAGAACTTCATCTTAGTAGCGAACTTGAATCTGATTATACATATCATGGACGTGTCCGCACTATCTGTCTTAAAGCAACTAGAACGCCAAATTTAGTGTGACTCGTAAGCTTAGGCTCTGAAACGACTTGTTGGGAACACGGTAACATCTGAACTAGAGTTGATCCATGGGATACGATCTATATGACTTTAAAACGGAAATCCCTTTCTTAAGTTTAAGACCAATACCATATATCTATCTCATTCTCCCACTTGCTATCAGACATGAGACTAAACTTTTGTATACAACTATTTTTATATTGTCACCATATTTGTGAATCTTGAGCATTCAACCTGATACGATATACAACGCAGCATCTCTGTGTGGGGGGGGGGGGGGGGGGAGGGTGGTTTCAACATTGAAAAAGTTGCGATATGTGTCAAGCCAATTCGAGGCGGGCAATCTCCTAAGATAAAATTGTTGTTGAAATTCAAATTTGCATGTCCTTCTTATTAGCTTCTAGGTTTAAAAAACAAAGATGCGCCAATAGATGTGGATCTCAAAGCATAAAGCTAGAGCAAGAGACCCTTTTCTTATTAAATAAAAGAACTAAGTTGACTTATTAAAAAATTCAAAATGAGCCAATAGAATTCGATCTAACTCCATACAGTTAGGATCTCAAAGCATAAAGCTAGAGCAAGAGACCCCTTTCTTACTAAACAATAGAACTAGTTGTGCGTCCTCTGGCCCTTAATTTCCTCTCATACCAAAATGTTATGTATAAAGCCAATTCAAGAAATACCAAATGTTATGTATATGTTGTGGAAATTCAATTCTGCATGTTCTTCTCATTAGTTTCTTGTCGGTGAGCCAATGAAAGCAGAACTAGCTCCATACAATTAGGATATGAAAGTATAAAGATATGGTCAGAAAGAGACCCGATCCTTATTAAACAGAAAAAACTAACTTGACTTGTTCAAAACTTAATGATGTCGTGGTTTGCAGGGCTTGCATTCACGTCTTTGTGCTAATAGTGCAATTGCATGCGCATATCAAGTTGCTATATATAATATAGAGGATCAAAATGAAGTAGGTCCTTTCGGGTGATATCGGATTCTTAGCTTGCAGCACTATCAAATGATAACATAGGTTTCATGTTATATAGCAAACGAGTTTTCTTTAACTCAAAAGTCAGAATGACATTATCTTTTTCATTGTTCTTTAATTACGTTTTCTGGGAAGTACTAAGTTACTTTCAGGAAAATGAAACTGAAATTCAATCAAGACCTCATGCTTGAGGGTGGAGAGTTTACCACTGCTAATGCGGTACCACAAAAGAATATACACAACTCTTAAAAGTTTGTCATTACAGCAAGAATAGAACAAGAATGCAAGCAAACTAGTTCCCTAGGCAAGGACCTGGATTAAGATATCATAATTTGTATTGGAGCCTTATTTAGTCATCCACGTCCTGGGGCATCACTTGTCAGAGAATCAAACAAAGAGGGACAAAAAGTGGTATGCATAAAGTGCTAAACCAGATATTTAAGTAAAACTAATAAGGGATATGTTTTACCTGCAGCCTTTGCAGCCACAGCTTCTTGATAGACATCTGTTATAAATAAGATTTCTGATGGCTTATCCACTCCTATTGACTGTGAGATTTCAAAGTAGCTACGTGCTTCTCTTTTGTTTCTACAGACAGAAAAAGATAACCGATAAGCTAAAATAAAGTGAACAACTCATACTTCAGTTATATAAGGTTTTCCATTGGAGAGATCATTGACAAATAAAAAAGTACCCGACATTGGTGTCAAAAAATCCACAAAGGTATTTTCTCAAATCTCCAAATGTTGTATTCCCAAAAATAAGCCTCTGAGCCTCTCTGCTACCACTAGAATATATGTAAACCTAAATACAGAAATTGGTACTTTTGGTCAAATTAAGTGGATAAAATAAGAAATGCTTGAAACAAAAGAAATCTAGAAGAGAAAGGAATAGATACATGACAAGAGGCAACATTTAACTAGAGCTCAGCACGAATTACTACAAAATTAAATTAGATCCTGTTTAGGCATAGTTAACCAGGATGAAGTTGCTTAAAGACACAAGGTTTAATTTAACCCCAATCTACAGGTTAGGAGTTCTAATTATACAAGCCAGGAGTAACAATCCCTTACCCCCTTCTCTTCGAGGAAAGGATTCCAATGATCCTATAACTCTAAGAGAGTTGATACCATCTAGAGAAGACTGAAATTTCCAATATAGAAGTAGTCTTATTATTGTGGTATTTGAACCCAGTAACTTCATAGAAGTTATCTAAGTATTGATTTTATAATTCAAGAGATATTATCTTCTCAGGCCAGCAGACTATTGCCCAAAAATAGATATTTAGCTAAAACCTAGTATAAAAAAAGGAGAAGGGAGTAGGAAGAGTAAGGAAAAAATGTATGAAAGATTGTTTGAAATCCAAGGTGGGATGGACCTTAACAAATAGGTTTCCAGTATTCTAGAATTATGGAAAAGAAAACGTCAAAAGAAAACAAGAAAATTTGCATAGATGGCCATGTTGCGACTGAGAACTAAGGTATGGGTATTTCCTATAATCAAGTAATACATTATGGGGGTTTCTGCCAAATTATCCTAAGAAATGAAAGAAATTTGTCAAGTATATGTGACCTTGATTCCATTAGCATGCCACTTTTTAAGTGCTTCAGGAACATCCTCAAAGACAATTCCCTGCAACTCGTTATTTCCAAAGCCAGTTCTCCATATATGTCCCTGCATCATAAAATTAAAAGGGAGTAAAGTGCTTTCTGTATATATCATGTGCACCTGTATGTGTATGTATCAAACTCAGGAAGTATGTTCACCTGCAGTTGTTTAAGAGCAGTAATTTTTCTGTCAGCTTTTATCATCGCTTCTACATTAGTCACCAATGAATCGATCACTTTTTCTTTTCCAGCATTATCAGGTGGAATGGGTACAGAACCCACAACCCCTTTTTCTAGGTCATCATTAACCTGAAAAATCATCATTCTCAATTTCAGAAAATTAGCAAGTGAGTATAGCTGACCCCATAATGAATCTGATGACCAAAAAATTGTGCAGCACATTAAACAAAAGGAAGAGCAAAGAAATTAAAATAGAATGGGTGAAAAATTAAAAACAAGTGTTCCGTGATAGTGCATGCGATATAGGAATGTATCTAAGACAGACATTTATATGTACAACCTTCCACTCCACTGTGTATAACTGACCCCACAATGAATTTGATGACCAAACAATTGTGCAGCAGATTAAAAAAAAAGGAAGAGCAAAGAAATTAAAATAGAATGGGAGAAAAATTAAGAAAACAAGTGTTCCATGATAGTGCATGCTATAAGAATGTATCTAAGACAGACATTATCTGTATGACCTTCCACTCTACTTTTCAAACAGGTTTTAGACGATTCCAAATAAAGTGCAGCTAGTATGGACTCCAGCTAGAAAGTTACCAATCCCACCTCTGCATGCATACATGGTAAAAGGATTTTGATGGTTCTTGATGTGGAATCTTATATTGGAACTGCTTAGGACAACAGCGGGTTTGAGCGAGTTTTAGTTATGGAGGATCACAGTTTGGTGGAGGAAGAATATGAGAGTTTTCTTCTGGTTTATTGAAGAAAGAGAATGAAAGAAGAAAAAGAGAGAAGATAAGGAAGGAATGCTTCAGATAGAATTATTAGTGTTTCACACCCAAGTATCTTTTCACAAAACTCATCTCATATTCGAGGAACTCCAAATTTTATCCATAAATTCATTGCTTCATAAGGCTTGCAATGGTACTTCCTTCATAAAAGCTCTGTCAAAAAAGTCCGAACCCGAATAAAACTGTTAATCCTAATGAAAGCATGATTACAGACAGGAAACAGTTTTTAAAAGAAAATAAAGATCCTAGTAAACAAACTGAACTTTATTTTAAATGCGCAATTAAACGAAATTTGGATATAACTATATAAACTCATTAAATCCCAATTTCATAAAAAAACTAAATTTGGTCTATTATCCCTTGGCTTATAGTGCTAAAGCTAAGCTCTGATTGTACTATACTGTACATCTATACTATGGTACATTGTACCAAGGATATCATATCAAGCACCACCACTGACTATAGTAACTTGAATTGGGAAATGCATGTGTATCTGCACGACTCCCAGTTGAGATGAATCAACTTACGAGTTTATAGAACAAACAAGGTCACACAGATTATCCTTTTGCTTTCCTTTTACATCTTTTGTCCCATAACAGCAGCTAAAAAACACAAGGACTCGTACAAAGTAGCACATGTTAACTAAAATCTGCATATTAAGATGGAAAAGCTGAAGATTTATGCTTACTTGAGCACGCAATAGATCAATATCATCTTTTGTTTCCTTGCTATCAAAAGTGGATGATAAATGATTCCGAACATTATCACGAGCATAGGGAAACAGAACATCCGTAACAAATGATATTGGAGTAGTTGTCCCTTCAATGTCCAAAACAATGCATAGCTGCAAAATAACCAAAGAGGGTCCTGAAGGTCATTATTTCTTGCAAACAAATACTAAGAATGATAAGGTAAAACAACTAACTAAATGCAAAATTTCCTTCCCCTAAAGGGAACTCAACCTAGTCCAAAATAGTTTAAAAGGGAAAAACATTGAGAAGTCTATAGATGTAAAAAGGATAGTTCAACTCACTCTTGATGGTTCAGCAGCATGATAGCCATTCTGGGGTTCCGCCCTAACCAAACCACTAAGATGCCTCTCTTTGCTTAATGGACCATGGCTTGGAGTAGTCCAGTCAATGTTCAACTGCTGGAGCTTGATCGGAGCGTCGAAAAGGTAATGATGACATTCAGCCTAGAAAGGAAAAAGGAAAGAACGCCGAATCAACCAAAAAAAGTCTCTTCATGTTGATCATTACAGGCCCCTGGAACTTTTCTTTCGATTTTCTGGTTTTTTTCTCATTTATTTTATTTTGGTATTACGCCAATTTATTCTATTTTACTCTTTCAATAAATTCTCTTGAAATCCTATGAATCGCTTAAACCCTGAGATTCATACTAGAACCATAATGATAGCCACAATTTCAACAATGGTTCTATCAAGAAAAAGAAGAAAGGTAATTTAAGAGAAGGGTAGTTGATATAAAAAAGATGGTAGCAAATAGAGAAGTCAATGGATTTTAAACTGTTCACAGGGGCAGGAATGAAACTTTAGTGACATGCAGATGAGATCTAGCCCCTTTAAAATATTTTATTGCATGAACAAACAAGTGAAGCTCGCGCACTTGATGATTCTGCTAAAACAAAAACAGAAGGAAAATGTTAGTGATGAGAACCAAGACTGGACACAACAAAAGCACTTAAATAAGTTTCAAACTTCTCTCGTGGGAAATATAAAGCAGCAGATTGCAGTATTGAGAATCAGATATTTTTTATATGAAGGAATTATTAAATTACTCCAAGACGTTCTGCAATGGAATCAAATAGGTCCAGGACAAACTATCAAATAAACAATTCATGTGAAAATAAATAGCCCAACAAACTTTTACCAGAAAATGGACCTTGCTTACATTAAATAAGAGAAACAAAGAAAATTTGGTTATCCTTTCCACTTTTCATGATAACACGTGGCAAACTTCTACATTAGCTACTGTTGCACTAGAGATAAAAACTAGAAAATATATTCAGAATCAGTTCCATCTTCTGAATAGTCACTCTTGTAACCAACAAAAACAATAATCCTTAGGGTCATGTGAAAGCATGAGACTGTTAATCTATTTTATTTTACTACAGGAGGGTAGCAAACTGAAACTTTTAGAAAGTTCATGGAAGTCAAGTGAAGATTAAAGTTGTATATGGTATCAAAGTGAATGCATGGAAAAGTTGAAGGTATTTTAATACAAATTAGTCATCAAGAAATTGTTCACTAAAAGGAAGACACTAGAAGAACATGAGCAGATGACTAATGAGATCATAGGTGGACAGGAATGATCTTCATTAGCAGACAGTCATCGGAAAGGTAACCCAAATGACGAGGGAGCTCGAGATTGCCATGACTCGAGAAAGAAATGCATCTAGTAGTAGGTAATAAATGAAGCAAACTAAGGGTTTGGGGCAGAACATTATTACCATCAGCCTACAATCAGTCTATGCTGACTTCTCCAATTAACTTTTACAATACATTTATATTATCATCATAAGAAGAATATCCTTATTTGCATAAAAAGAAATATGACGTCTTTTCTCTTTGTTCGTTGTTGGTCGAACCAAGAAAAGAAAGAGAAGAAAGGGCGTGACTAATGTAGTCCGCCGAGCTCCTGCTTATTGCTAAAGCTAGAACATGCAAATGCATTTCAGAAAAGAAAGGTGTATTATCCAAATGGCCTTCGCTTCGTGCTCTGCTCTTTTCTATTTGTTATGCATAATTATTCGACATTAATTTATATATAAATATATGTAATTAATATATCCTTAATAAAGAGCACGCAAGCATAGTAATACTTGATAACCACGACCATGAAGTACTTCCACTAATATAGGTACTTACACACTTTAATGGAATAATATAAATATATAACCCCCCAACCCTTATCACCACTATGGGGTTGTAGTATAGCGATAGGGGCTTTAGTACGGTAATAGACCAACCCAAGTTCATATCTTTTTCTAATGCACATTTAAATTGTTCCAAAGCATTGATATGATTTCGAGAGTCAATAGTACATAGATAGAATCAATGTGCCAAATCAATACCAAGAGAAGGACTTTTGACTCAATCTATAAAGACAGACCAAATCTTTCACTAAATCTAGTAGACCTAAATAACATAGGAATCCTAGGAAATCAATCCTAAAATATAGTTAAGTTTAGAGATAGAGAGGAGAAGGGGAAGTAGGGGAAGAGAGAATATGAGAAAGGAGATTGCAAGGGCCTTAAACCCTAGGTTGCATCTCATGTCTATTTATATTGATATGCAATACACCCACAATTACTATTATACCCTCATATGATAAATAACAAAATAAAATAACTCTAACACCCTCCCTCAAGCAGGAGCATATAGATCAGACATGCCCAGCTTGCTACATAAATCAGAAAATGGACCGCGAGCAAGTGGTTTGGTGAGGATATCACCTAATTGATCCTCTGACCGAACATAAGGAGTGACAATCTGTTTCTTCAGCAACAAATCACGAACAAAATGACAATCCACCTCGATATGCTTCGTGCGCTCATGAAACACCGGATTACTTGCGATAAACATTGCCGACTGATTATCACAATACATCTCTATCGGAATAGGAATCATAATTCCCATTTCATGAAGAAGAGACTGCACCCACATCATCTCAGAGCTGTATGAGTCATCGCACGGTACTCGGCCTCTGCACTAGAACGAGCCACAACATTCTGCTTCTTACTACGCCTCGTGACAAGATTGCCACCCACAAACGTACAATAGCCAGAAGTAGACCTCCTATCACTGCGGCCTGCCCAATCAGCATCACTGAACCCAGTCACCGTAAGCAACTGGGAAGGTTTGTACAACAAACCCTTTCCAGGTGCACCCTTCAAGTATCGAAGAATGCGAGAGATAGCCTCCCAATGTGGTTGCTGAGGGGCATGCATAAACTGACTAACTACTCCAACTGCATATGTGATGTCTGGTCGAGTAACAGTAAGATATATAAGTGTCACGCCCCAGTCCCAAAATACCGAGGGACCGGACGCGTGATAATGGCCAGCAGCACACACCGATGGACAAACCCAATTTAATGGATCCATCGGGGCATACTTAAGCTGTAATATAACAATAAGTAGGTCCAATGATATATGTCACAGTCTATACTAATCTCATCCACAACAGATAATCACAGATCAAATGCCAGAATAATGTAAATAAAAACAAACTAGCATATCTCAATAAAGGTGTCTCGGAGAACAATCCGAGAACAAGTCTGATACATCAATGCAATAGACTGGAAAATAAAGGAACTGGAAATAGAAATAAATGAGCAATCTCAAGGCAATACCCAAGAGAAGTCCTCTAGCACAATCTCGTCCTCAGGTGTCGGTACAGCTCCTGTATCTGCTCCTGTTCCTGCTTCTGCTCCTGATAAAGCTCAAGTACTGTATAACTCTAAGTGGATCTCCTCTGCTAGTCCTGGGGACAAAGTCCGGATCCAGGTCCTCAGGGGACAGCAAGGTACAGAAAATACAAGCCAAAATAAATGCAGTGCAGCAGAAGATGCAATAAATAGGGTAAGCTATATAACCATCTATGTGAAAATGCAAGTGAGAGCATCACTAGTGCTCAGGCCGAAACCACTACAAGCTCTGTGTCGGGGAGCCGGTAGCGGTAATAACACGTAATGTGCCTAGCTCTGCTACGAGAGTCTGAGGCCTCACAATAGTAGTAAATAGATATATGAAACAGCCTGTAGCCTGTGTGTCTCTCCCCACCCAATGTAACCACGCATATCATGACCATAACGTCTCATGTCCATGTCAAGCGGGATCATATCTAATGCAACAAGTCATACTATATCTAAGAATATAATGTCCATGTCCTGTATCCTATACAGAATCACCACGAATATCTCGAGAAGATCCTATCTCATGAATAGTGTCAAGTGTCCTGGGTCAAAGTGTACTTGGTAAGACAAGTACGAGAATATAAAGTGTCACGAATATCCATCTCTAAATGACAATACACAACACCGCGTACGGTGTTGGCACCCGACTAATAATCGGACGCTAAGTACGTCACACGGTCCTAGGTTAAGCATGCACAGCAATATAATGAAGCAAGAAAAATATATAACAATACTGCAGAGTTTGGCAAGGTACACTTGCCTGGGGTCCTGGTTCCAACTGTAGCTCTGGTCTCAGTGTGATCGGCAGGTACTACTCCGGTTGCTGAAATAAACATCACCATTAGATTCAGAAAATATCAAATAGCTAGAAACGCCTGTCCTTGAGTCCAATTTGGACACAAGGGCAAAAACGACATTTTCGGGTCAAAGCGGGGTCCACATGTGGGCCACTTTGCACCGAAAAGCGTGTCAGGGTCAAAGGTCTCCAAATTCGCCAAACTTAGTGTCAACAAGTCAGGAACGATGATACGAACCCAACGGAACTTCCAGAATTGGATTCCGATGAGCCGATCACAAAATCGCCCGTCGGGTGGAACCTGTGGGGCCCACGACACACGATTTTGTCAACGTTCTCAGAATCGAACCAAACTTGGCTCACAGGACCAGCATATTGCTACGAGTCCGATGGCGCAAGTTTCGTCTCGATCCGACGAGTGTACACAAAGTTACAGCGTGTTCCAGAATCGACGGATACGGGACGGTGTCGGCGGATACGCGTTGATTCCGGTGTGCACGCACATCCGAATCGACTTCTGCGAAATCCCACACGTCCGTATCAACGTCACGCACGATTCGGTAAAGATCGCGTGCGACCAAGTCGTCCCGTTTGGCGGGGCGTACCCAGTTCCGGGGTGAATCGGGTCGTCGTTTTTCCTGTTTTTGGATCGCGGTGTACGATCACCACAGGACGCGATGCCCCGAGCGGGTTGCACGGTCACCGAGAGGGTTATACAGTCTACACGACGCAACTGACGGAACAGGAATCGGAATCACGAGGTGAGAGGAAACGCTACCTGAACAGGGCTCCGTGAAGTCTGAATTCCACGTGTCCGAGGGTCAACTTCGTGTCCTGGACGTGTCCCCGTGTCTTGCGTCGACCGAGTCCTGTGTCCAGGCTGTGTCCGTGTCCACTGCTGAGTCCAGGCTAGGGTTTAGGGCAGCGGTATCGGATCCTGCTGTGTCCGGAGACAGCGGAGGAGGAGAAGAAAGGAGGACAGGGCCCGGCAAGGTGAAGGGCTGTGGTGTTCGACGAGGATGGGAGAAGGTGGTCGGCTGCCGAGGGGTCGTGGTGGAGTGCAGGTGGTGGCTGGCTGGGAGGTCCTCAGGCGGTCGGGGTCGTTCAGGTGGTCGGGGTCGTCGGTTGCAGCGCCTCGAGGCCGTGCTGAGGTGGTGTTGCACCGCTCACGGCTGAGCAGTTGACGCGGAGATGGGGGATCGGCCTAGTCGTTCACGGAGTTGTTGATGTCAGTCCCCGGCGGTCCGCTCCGGTCGACAGGCGGAGGACGGTCGAGTCGTGGACCGAGGGGCGCTGACGGGGAGGAGCGGGCTGAGCTAGGGTTCAGGGGAGGAGCACGGCGGGGCTAGGTGGCGGAGGAGTTGATGGGTTGGAGACGGCCGGCGCTGCAGTGAGGTCTGGGCGGCCTCGCAGGGGTGGCGCCGGGGTCGAGCGGCGGCGCAGCGGAGAGGTTGATCGGCTGGGCTGAGAGGGGAGTCGCCGGCGGGGAGTAGGATGGAGAAGAGGAAAGGCCCGGGCGAGGTGGCTCGCGGTGGAGGATGGCCGGAGATCCGCCAGAGGAGGCGGCGGTGGAGCGGCTGGGCTTGGGGCGGCTTAGGATTAGGGTTAGGGTTAGGGTTAGGTATTAGAAATTAGGGATTAGGGATTTCTATTTCCTTTTCTTTTTAATTGTGGAGAAAAACCTAGGGAATCATGTATTTATACATGCCGAAATTGGACTAGGGTTAGACCTAGGATTCGGGCTGGGTCAACGGGTCAACGCTCCTTGGGCTGGGCTACGGCTCTCCTGGGGATGTCGGGCGTCACACGGATTTAATTCGGTTAAATTCTAAATTGGTTTCTAGGGCTTTAAAAATGATTCCGGAGTCCAATAAATTCACCGAAAATTACCCTATGTCCGGTTTCCCATTTTACACCATAAAATATTATTTTTATAATATTTTAATATTAATTAACCGAAATTAAAAATCCTTTAATTACCAACGCCTAGGTTTTAATCATCAGAAAATCCTAAAAATTTTCCAGAAAAATCCCCAATTAAAAATTCTGAAATTTAGGGGGCTTACAATCTACCCAACTTATAAAAATTTCGTCCTCGAAATTAAAATATGGTAGGGTGCTCTCTATCCAATCTCACTTGATTACAGTCTAAGAATTTCTCTCAAGTGGACATTACGGTCTCTACCCAACTTAGAATTTACCCATCTATCATCTAAGGCTATACTTCTAATAAAGCTATGCCCCAACTCATGTTATTGAATTCTCAAGGTTTTAACACCAACATATCACCTATGATGTTCCCTTAATCATATATAAAAGGGTCATCAATAATGTGACCGGCCTGTGGGGTATATCTAGTACTGTCTATATATCAACTTATACTAGGCACGAGGTTTCGTCTTTCCGAAGTAAGGGAAGACGAAGATCAATGATAAAGAGTTCAAGGGTGAGTTAATTGAGCAGGAGTATCAGGATCAAGGCGTTTAACGAATTCAAATGGAATTTGTCAAGACAATTGTGGATTGAAATCATATTCTGGTAATCCTTTGTTCGTATGCTCGTATTAGTACAGTTATGTAACTGATACGACATGCTCAGACATATCTAGAGGGCAAGTATACTAGTCAACTATGTATCTCAATCCACGTAAAGTAGTCGTGCGAAGAGCGAACCAAAATGCACTAAGGTTGATCAGACCGTAATACACTGATTCTGAATAGACAATTGTATTAATGTGTCGACCCAATAATACATATGTCATGAACAAGCTTGATAAAGAATGAGCTTGCAAAAACTAGGCTATATTAGCAGCATAAGTCAAGGTGGTACAACAATTATAAGCACGCTAGATGATGATGAAAGGAGGTACAACTTAATTCAAGCTCACAAAACAACCCAAAATAAGCACAAAATAAAAGACTCTACAATCTCTACGGTTATCAATTATAAGCAAGTTCAAAATTACATATGTTAAGTCTGAGTTCACGAACCAATAGGCACGAGATAAAACAAATCTAGAAACAGAAAATTACGAAGAATTACGCGCATTAGCTACTCCATGAGTCTGCGCGTCCTCTAAAGTCATCGTTGGAGCTTGTCCGCGTCTTCGTAGTCGATTCCTCTGTTGCTGCTAGGCTTGCTGGAAAAGTGCTGCTTGTGGTATCAAAGGTGGTCTCGGCTGATACCCTCCTGGAGCTGGCGGTAGGACTCCTTCGACTCTCGTTTGCGGTGCTTCCAATGCTGGAGAGGCTGGCCTTGGTGCTGGTAGTGCTTGTTGGTTATTCATTGGTGCTTTGTCTCGACGTTCGGGGCATTCCTTCTTTAAATGCTGACTGGATCCGCAAGCTAAGCAAAATTTTCTTTTGCGTCTGCAATCGTTCTCCATATGGCCTCGTTTACGACAATATTGACAGATAGGTAGTACTTGCGGAGATGCTTCTGGTGGCTGGCGCATGTGAGACTTCTTTATAGCTTCTTCCTGTGGTGCTCCGGTTGGTGCTGATGTGGCTGGTTGTTGAATCATCAATGCTTTCTCTCGATGCTGAGAACAGTCCTTAGCTAAGTGTTGGTTGGACGCGCATATCAAGCATAATCCTAACTTGCGTCTGCATTCTCTTTCAGTATGGCCTATCTTACGACAATGCTGACAAGTAGGAAGAAATAAGGCTCTGGGTGCTGCTCTTGGTGGTGGATTCATCTGTGGTCGCTTTGCCGCTCTTTCCTGTTGTGCTTGGTCTGGTGTTGTTGCATACGGCCGCTTCTGGCTGGACTCGATCCTTGTGATGTACTCCATGGGTCTTGCTGTAGTGAGAACATACTCGTCTAAGGTAGTTGCAGCGGGGCTGATTAACTTCCGTAACTCTGAGCTGAATCTGTCGATGAACTTCTCCGCTTGGATCTGCTGTGCTTCTTCCTGAACCTTCTGGTGGGCTTGCATCATCGCGTAGAACATTCGAAACATTTGTTGTTCGTCCATAGTCTGCCCTTGTGGAACGGTAGGCGTCGGTGGAGCCAACTGCGTCGATGGTGGAACGTCATCTTCCTGGATTCTCGAGGCATGCTGACTTGCTTGCTGTGATGATGGTCCTTCACTAACTGGTGTCACTTCATCTTCGTGGGTAACCACAACACCTTGTGGTGTTCCTGGATGAGTCTCTTTGCCGACTTGGGGATTCATTTCTCTGCAACCAAAATAAACTATAAGGGCGCTCAGGAATCAAGGCAGGATACGAGTCAAGAGATTAATTTGAATCCGATATAGATATCAATAACGTTTCAAGCAAGTGGATGAGATCCTAGAAACTTATCCTATTCTTATTGCAGGCTTGCTCGGTCCCTAAGTTGAAACCGAACAATTTAGTCGTTGACCTGCATGGGCCACCACAAAAACCATGTCACGCCCCAGTCCCAAAATACCGAGGGACCGGACGCGTGATAATGGCCAGCAGCACACACCGATGGACAAACCCAATTTAATGGATCCATCGGGGCATACTTAAGCTGTAATATAACAATAAGTAGGTCCAATGATATATGTCACAGTCTATACTAATCTCATCCACAACAGATAATCACAGATCAAATGCCAGAATAATGTAAATAAAAACAAACTAGCATATCTCAATAAAGGTGTCTCGGAGAACAATCCGAGAACAAGTCTGATACATCAATGCAATAGACTGGAAAATAAAGGAACTGGAAATAGAAATAAATGAGCAATCTCAAGGCAATACCCAGGAGAAGTCCTCTAGCACAATCTCGTCCTCAGGTGTCGGTACAGCTCCTGTATCTGCTCCTGTTCCTGCTTCTGCTCCTGATAAAGCTCAAGTACTGTATAACTCTAAGTGGATCTCCTCTGCTAGTCCTGGGGACAAAGTCCGGATCCAGGTCCTCAGGGGACAGCAAGGTACAGAAAATACAAGCCAAAATAAATGCAGTGCAGCAGAAGATGCAATAAATAGGGTAAGCTATATAACCATCTATGTGAAAATGCAAGTGAGAGCATCACTAGTGCTCAGGCCGAAGCCACTACAAGCTCTGTGTCGGGGAGCCGGTAGCGGTAATAACACGTAATGTGCCTAGCTCTGCTACGAGAGTCTGAGGCCTCACAATAGTAGTAGATAGATATATGAAACAGCCTGTAGCCTGTGTGTCTCTCCCCACCCAATGTAACCACGCATATCATGACCATAACGTCTCATGTCCATGTCAAGCGGGATCATATCTAATGCAACAAGTCATACTATATCTAAGAATATAATGTCCATGTCCTGTATCCTATACAGAATCACCACGAATATCTCGGGAAGATCCTATCTCATGAATAGTGTCAAGTGTCCTGGGTCAAAGTGTACTTGGTAAGACAAGTACGAGAATATAAAGTGTCACGAATATCCATCTCTAAATGACAATACACAACACCGCGTACGGTGTTGGCACCCGACTAATAATCGGACGCTAAGTACGTCACACGGTCCTAGGTTAAGCATGCACAGCAATATAATGAAGCAAGAAAAATATATAACAATACTGCAGAGTTTGGCAAGGTACACTTGCCTGGGGTCCTGGTTCCAACTGTAGCTCTGGTCTCAGTGTGATCGGCAGGTACTACTCCGGTTGCTGAAATAAACATCACCATTAGATTCAGAAAATATCAAATAGCTAGAAACGCCTGTCCTTGAGTCCAATTTGGACACAAGGGCAAAAACGACATTTTTGGGTCAAAGCGGGGTCCACATGTGGGCCACTTTGCACCGAAAAGCGTGTCAGGGTCAAAGGTCTCCAAATTTGCCAAACTTAGTGTCAACAAGTCAGGAACGATGATACGAACCCAACGGAACTTCCAGAATTAGATTCCGATGAGCCGATCACAAAATCGCCCGTCGGGTGGAACCTGTGGGGCCCACGACCCACGATTTTGTCAACGTTCTCAGAATCGAACCAAACTTGGCTCACAGGACCAGCGTATTGCTACGAGTCCGATGGCGCAAGTTTCGTCTCGATCCGACGAGTGTACACAAAGTTACAGCGTGTTCCAGAATCGACGGATACGGGACGGTGTCGGCGGATACGCGTTGATTCCGGTGTGCACGCACATCCGAATCGACTTCTGCGAAATCCCACACGTCCGTATCAACGTCACGCACGATTCGGTAAAGATCGCGTGCGACCAAGTCGTCCCGTTTGGCGGGGCGTACCCAGTTCCGGGGTGAATCGGGTCGTCGTTTTTCCTGTTTTTGGATCGCGGTGTACGATCACCACAGGACGCGATGCCCCGAGCGGGTTGCACGGTCACCGAGAGGGTTATACAGTCTACACGACGCAACTGACGGAACAGGAATCGGAATCACGAGGTGAGAAGAAACGCTACCTGAACAGGGCTCCGTGAAGTCTGAATTCCACGTGTCCGAGGGTCAACTTCGTATCCTGGACGTGTCCCCGTGTCTTGCGTCGACCGAGTCCTGTGTCCAGGCTGTGTCCGTGTCCACTGCTGAGTCCAGGCTAGGGTTTAGGGCAGCGGTATCGGATCCTGCTGTGTCCGGAGACAGCGGAGGAGGAGAAGAAAGGAGGACAGGGCCCGGCAAGGTGAAGGGCTGTGGTGTTCGACGAGGATGGGAGAAGGTGGTCGGCTGCCGAGGGGTCGTGGTGGAGTGCAGGTGGTGGCTGGCTGGGAGGTCCTCAGGCGGTCGGGGTCGTTCAGGTGGTCGGGGTCGTCGGTTGCAGCGCCTCGAGGCCGTGCTGAGGTGGTGTTGCACCGCTCACGGCTGAGCAGTTGACGCGGAGATGGGGGATCGGCCTAGTCGTTCACGGAGTTGTTGCTGTCAGTCCCCGACGGTCCGCTCCGGTCGACAGGCGGAGGACGGTCGAGTCGTGGACCGAGGGGCGCTGACGGGGAGGAGCGGGCTGAGCTAGGGTTCAGGGGAGGAGCACGGCGGGGCTAGGTGGCGGAGGAGTTGATGGGTTGGAGACGGCCGGCGCTGCAGCGAGGTCTGGGCGGCCTCGCGGGGGTGGCGCCGAGGTCGAGCGGCGGCGCAGCGGAGAGGTTGATCGGCTGGGCTGAGAGGGGAGTCGCCGGCGGGGAGTAGGATGGAGAAGAGGAAAGGCCCGGGCGAGGCGGCTCGCGGTGGAGGATGGCCGGAGATCCGCCAGAGGAGGCGGCGGTGGAGCGGCTGGGCTTGGGGCGGCTTAGGATTAGGGTTAGGGTTAGGTATTAGAAATTAGGGATTAGGGATTTCTATTTCCTTTTCTTTTTAATTGTGGAGAAAAACCTAGGGAATCATGTATTTATACATGCCGAAATTGGACTAGGGTTAGACCTAGGATTCGGGCTGGGTCAACGGGTCAACGCTCCTTGGGCTGGGCTACGGCTCTCCTGGGGATGTCGGGCGTCACACGGATTTAATTCGGTTAAATTCTAAATTGGTTTCTAGGGCTTTAAAAATGATTCCGGAGTCCAATAAATTCACCGAAAATTACCCTATGTCTGGTTTCCCATTTTACACCATAAAATATTATTTTCATAATATTTTAATATTAATTAACCGAAATTAAAAATCCTTTAATTACCAACGCCTAGGTTTTAATCATCAGAAAATCCTAAAAATTTTCCAGAAAAATCCCCAATTAAAAATTCTGAAATTTAGGGGGCTTACAATAAGTTTGCCAACCAAACGTCTATAATATCCAACATCCTCAAATAACTCTCCCCTGTCAGCATCAAGCTTGTCATGATAATCCATAGGAGTCTCAACTGGCCGACACTCCAACATCCCAGTCTCGGAAAGCATGTCTAGAACATACTTGCGTTGTGACAGATACACCCCCTTCTTAGATCGAGCAACCTCGATTCCAAGAAAATATCGAAGAATACCCAAATCCTTAGTATGAAACTGACGACTAAGGTAGGCCTTCAAGTCCGCAATTCCAGCATGATCACTCCCAGATATAATGATATCATCAACATAAACAATCAACACGATAATACCTGCTGAGGAAGAATGGCAAAACACTGAATGATCTGATGTGGTACGCCGAAAGCCATACTGAATGAGAACTGAACTGAACTTGTCAAACCAAGCACGAGGTGACTGTTTCAGTCCATATAATGCTTTCTTCAATCGACATACGAGTCTTTTATTTCCTGCTACAACATATCCCGGTGGTTGATCCATATAAACCTCCTCTTGTAAGTCACCATGCAAGAAAGCATTCTTTATGTCCAGCTGATATATAGGCCATCGGTGATTAACCGCCACAGAAATAAGAATCCGAACTGAATTCAGCCGAGCCACTGGAGAGAAAGTCTCCATATAATCCACGCCATATGTCTGAGTATACCCTTTGGCAACCAACCGTGCCTTGAGGAGCTCAACAGAACCATCAGGATGATACTTAACAGTGTACACCCATCTACAACCCACTGTTTGTTTTCCAACAGGAAGTGATGTAAGCTCCCAAGTCTGATTTTGATGTAAAGCATACATCTCCTCATCCATTGCACTTTTCCAACCAGAAGATGACATAGCCTGCTTGTAAGTTTTGGGAATAAAAGTAGAAGACAATGAAACAGCAAATACATGAAAAGATGATGAAGCACGGTGTAATGAAACATAGTTAGAAATGGGATGTTTATTCTTTGTGGTACAAAGGCGTTGTCTTTTTCTGAGAGCAATAGGAAGATCATCTGGATCTGTGGTGATGGGAGCAGAAACCTCGGGCACAGAAGATGATTGGTTGAAGGCTGAATTTTGCAGAACCACTGGCCTGTCCTTGGATCTCTGATAAACCTGTAAATGGGGAATGGAGACAGAAATTGATTCAGGAATGACCGAAAGTGGTATGGAAGATATCAAATCTGTTGTAAAAGGAATACAACGGTCTCCTGGAGGAAAGAAAGGGGTAGACTCAAAGAATGTAACATCCGCACTGACATAATATTTGCATGACTGTGGACTGTAACAACGATAACCTTTTTGAGTACGGGGATAACCAAGAAAGACACACTTCAGAGATCTAGGAGCCAACTTATCTCGATTAGGTTCCAAGTTATGAATAAAAGCGACACAGCCAAACACTCGAGGAGATAAGGAAAAGGGTGCGACATCTGTATGTAATATAGTAAATGGAACTTTGTTATTTAATACAGATGATGGCATGCGATTAATAAGATAACATGCAGTAATAACGGCATCTGCCCAATACTGTTTGGGGACATGCATATTGAACATGAGAGTTCGAGCCACATCTAAAATGTGTCGATGTTTGCGTTCGGCTATACCATTTTGTTGAGAGGTGTGGACACAACTGGTTTGATGAATCATACCACGATCAACACAGAAACTGTTCACAGAAGATTGAGTATACTCCAAAGCATTATCAGAACGCAGAATTTTGATACGTTTATTAAACTGAACATAGACTTCATTATAAAAGACAGATAAAATATTTGGAAACTCAGATCTTTCTTTCATTAAATAACACCAAGTCATTCTGGAATAATCATCAATAAAAATAACAAAATACTGAAATCCTTTCGAACTTTTGACTCTAGACGGACCCCAAATATCAGAATGAACAAGATCAAAAGACTCTAATTGACGACTCTCACTACGACGAGAAAAGGAACTACGGTGATGCTTGCCTAACTGACAAGCCTCACATTCAAGACTAGAAACATGGCTCAAACTAGGAACAACTTGACGCAACTTAGCCAAAGACGGATGTCCCAAACGATAATGCCACTGCAACGGAGAAGTAGAAACAGAAGTGAAGGCCTTTCCAGGTAGATCCAAGTAGTACAGTCCATCTTTTTCATGTCCCGAACCAATCGTCTTCTTCGTCCTGAGGTCTTGAAAAATACACGAATTGGAAAAAAATGTCACAGAACATTGAAGAGATTTGGTTAACTGGCTCACAGATAACAAATTAAATGGAAAATTAGGCACATATAATGAATCGAATAATGATAGTGATTGAGTAGGGTGAATGACACATTTCCCAAGCACAGGACGAGTAGACCCATCAGCCAAGATAATATTATGTTTCATGGAACTACGATTATGAAAGATAGATGTTATACCAGACATGTGAGAGCTTGCTCCTGAGTCGATGACCCAAGAGGTGGATGGTGACTGGGTTGCCACAAAAGCAGGATTACCTATATGTGCCATGGTTGCAGTAGGTTGGGAGGTGGTACTAGCAAGCGCGTTCAACTTCTGGAGGATCTGTTGAAATGGAGATGAGGTATCGGACGTTGAAGTCTGATTGAAACCCGAAGTATCATCTCTGGGAGCAGAAGTGGTGTCCTGGGACTGCATATTTTCATCATGCACTTGATGTGCATATTCTGGTTTGCCCCATTTGTCCCAACAATAGTCTTCTACATGACCGAGCATTCCACAATAGTTACACTTTCGTGGTTGACCACGGCCACCACCACCACCGCGGCCACCACCACCACCGCGACCACCACCACGACCATTGTCTCTACCACCACGGCCTCCTCCTCGACCAAAACTACGACCACCATCTCTACCGCCACGTCCAATACCATGTCCACCACCACGACCAACAGCATTAGAAACTAGGGCAGAAGAGTCAGTACTCGGCACCACAGAACTCTGTCCCAGAAAGGAACGATTGAGACGGGAGAAAGTATCTGCCACCGTAGGTAACTGCTCTCCAGCAAGGATTTGAGCTTTATAAGGTTCGAGCGCAGGATCCAAGCCAGCTAGGATGAGTAAAACATGAAACTCTTCCTTCTGTCTCCGAGCTTCCTTCAAATCAGTAGTAACAGGATGATATTGAAGCAGTTCCTCCCACAAAGCCTTCTTTGAAGCCAGATATTCATTCACAGGCTTCCCATTTTGCTTTGAATTGAACAATAACTCGTACAACTCATAGATACGGGCAACGTTTCGCTTCTGCGAATAAGATTCTTCCAGAGATGCCCAAATATGTTTGCTTGATTCACACCACTGAACATTAGCAGCGATATGTGGTTCCATACTATGCCACAACCACGACATAACGTATGCATCTGCACTCATCCAATCTTCATACTCAGCGGACGTTTCAGGCAGGGGTTCTTCGGTCAAAAACTTCAACTTCTTCTTCGCCCTTAACACCACTTTGATAGACTTGGACCAGGCAAGATAGTTCGCACCATTGAGTTTCACCGCTGTAATCGACTTTCCCAATTCATCATTATGAATAACAGTAAAAGGAGAACCACCTCCGCTACCACCACCACTATTAACCTCGCTAGAAGATTCGGTCTCCACCATACTTGCAGATGCAACAGAAAGACGAGATCTTTGAAACCCTAGATCTCACAACGAACCTCAACCGACGACGAATAACCAACGGAGATCTGTAGAAACCCTAGATCTCATAAACGAACCACGAACGACCACGAACAACGAACGACGAACGGCGAATCATGAAAAGTAGACGAAAAACAGCCAAAAAACAGTTCGATCGGCCCTGTCGGGGATGGGATGTACAGTACTTACAAATATATGCTCTGATACCAAGTTAAGTTTAGAGATAGAGAGGAGAAGGGGAAGTAGGGGAAGAGAGAATATGAGAAAGGAGATTGCAAGGGCCTTAAACCCTAGGTTGCATCTCATGTCTATTTATATTGATATGCAATACACCCACAATTACTATTATACCCTCATATGATAAATAACAAAATAAAATAACTCTAACACACCTAAATTGGAGTGACTCAAAATTCTGACTTAACCAAAATTCCGAAAATTTGGGACCTGTTCTCCAACAATATTTAACAAAATATAGTGGCACAAACCCAATTGTCAACCAACAGAATGGGCATCTGACATCCAGGAGCACATTGGGATAATATATATAATATAACCCTTAACCATCGTTACACATCCGGACTCGTATCATAGCGTCAGGGACTTGTTTGAAGATTTGACCGACAAGAATTTATTTCATCAATACCTTCCCTCAAAAAGAAAGAATTTTGCATAATACCAAACAGCTCAACCCATGGATAGGACACGGCAACACGGACACGGACCATCTATTTTGAAGTGTCTTAGTGTATTCTGGAATGTCCGGGATGTGTCCTATATGTGTCCGACACGTGTCCGACACGATACATCCCACACAGATTTTTCGGCTGTCCGTGCTCCCTAGGCAATTGCGTAGTTCTCTCGGTTAGATGTCGTTCTCATTTGTACAGTTTCGGCTATGACCCAATTCACAAAAATTCCAACTATTTTTTTTTTTTACCTTGATAAAAAGGGGAGCGCAGTCCATGCACTTGGGCGGATTGTTCGCATACGGCTTCGGCGACGGCGCCGACAGCACAACCGCTCCGCCCTCCGACAGAACGTACATTCTCTCCTTGTGAGCCCCTGAAAAGAAAGAAAACTGTCAGTAATAAATGACAGGGACTAAAAGTGGATTGGGTCACCGCTCGCTCGCTCACTGGAGAGGGACATGACGACGAGCTTGTCGGGCTTGGGGGCGGTGATGCTGTAGAAGTTGCGGCAGTGGTCGGAGACGACGGCCCGGGAATCCTTCACGGGTTTTCCCTCCAGGTAGACTTGGGAGGAGAGGCTCGCAGTTGCTGCTGCTGCCGCCGCCATTTCTGGTTCTCTCTCTCTCTCTCTCTCTCTCTCTCTCTCTCTCCAGTTTCAGTCGAGTGGAAGAGAATCAAGATTATAAGCTAAGGGGGAGGTGAGTAGGAAAATTCTGTACGTTCGTAAAACACTTCTTTTCTTACAGAGAATTTCCACAGAAAAATAAGATTTGGAGTAATTGGACGGAGAGAGAAAAAATGTCCAGCACGTTTTAGCTCCTTTTGTAAAAAAAATTAATAAACTATGGAAAATATTCTTAGTAAGAACGATTTTATTTTATTTTTTTAATTTGCAATCTTTTTCAGTAATAACTAAAGCAAAAGGAAGAATTTTTTTTTTAAATTTTAAAGAAAAATCGTCTTACCAAAGAATTTTCAACTTTTATATTTATTAAAAAAAAATAGTGGAAACGTCTATAGTAGGAATGTTTTTAATTTTTATTAGTTTAATGTATTGTTTTTTATTTTATTTTCAATTCAAAAGGAAAAAAACAATATTCTAATATATACAGGTTATAATGACATGAGGTCCGTTGTAGTGCAGTGGTGAGAGTACTCCTTTGCATTTTTGCAGCTCCTATTCATTTTTTTCATTTTTTTACCATAATTTATATAATATTTTTTTTACAGAAAGGAAATAAAAAATAAAAAAAATTATTGAAAACGTCTTTGATAGCTACGTTTTCCCTTAAAAGTAATTAAAAAAAAATCCTTTTTCTTTAGTAGTTACAGGAGAGTATATATATATATATATATAAGCGTTTTTAGTATAGACGTTTTCAATAGTTTATTATTTTTTTTTACTAAAGAGTCAAAACGTTCTTAGTAAAGACGTTTTTTTTCTCTCTGTCTAATTATTTCAAACTTATTTCTCTATGAGAAATTCAATCAAAGTATAATTCTTTTACGAAAAAAATTGTTCATAAAACATTCATTGAGGGTATATATAAATAAGGGATATTTAAGTTAACTACCTTCATGTTTTAAGTTTATTACACAGGGTATTCCTACTTTGAAACTAATTACACGGGATATTCCTTTCCTTTATAAAAAAGAAATTGAACTATAGGGGGTAGTTCTATAGAAAATATATCCTTTATAAAAAAGAAATTGAACTATAGGGGGTAGTTCTATAGAAAATATAAAACATAGGATTACCCAGTATAATTAGTTTCAAAGTAGGGATATCCCGTGTAATAAACATAAATCATGAGGATAGTTAACCTAAGAAAAATGCTTTATGCACCGCCTCCTCCTCTCATCCCGCCGCGTCCCGCCGCCACACGGCACCCCCCCCCCCCCCCCTATTGGATCCGGTCCCCTCTCCCCCTATTTGCTTCGGCCAATAAGCGTGTGCCACGTGGCGGCGGGACGCGGCAGGATGGGAGAGGGAGGCGGTGCAAATAGCATCACTCATAACTTAAATATCCCTAAAATAAATATGAAAGTGTACACGTGCGCATTATTAACGTACCTTAAACCCAACATAAGAGCCTCTCCAACCCTATTGTGACTTTGAAAAAAAAAGGAAAAAAAAAAGTTGTTGCCACAAAGGAAAACATTTTTTTATTTAAAAAAAAAAATCTCCAATGCAATTGTCAAATAAATTGTAAAGTTTATGTTGTAAAAATTATAAAAAAATATTTGTGAAGTTGGTTATCTAATTCTAGATAATGGACTTGACAATATCTTCACCTCCATGTAATCAATTATGAATAAAAAGTATTTAGAAAAAAAAAGAAGAAGAAGAAGATAGAAGTTGTCTTGAAAATTGGAAACAAATAAATATCACAATATTATTGCATTTGAGAAAACGTTTTTACCTCATTGTCTTTTCTGAATATAGTCTTGTCTTGCCACATAGGAAAGATATTGTCTTGTATCTCATGTCACATATAAATCATAACACATTACAAGATAATAGGGTTGAAGATAATCTAAGAAGGCTTAAAAAAAATCATGACCAACTTTTGACTGGTGCCAAATTTCTAATTAAGATAGTTATACGAGAGGACCATATGATAAGACTAGGTGGCCAATGACGGGTAAGTAAAACAATATTTTATATTGCAGTTGAAGCTTATGTAATCAATGAGCGCCCTTCAAGTTTTTCTGGACCATAAAATCTCTCAACCAAGAGAAAAGATGATACAAGAGAATTGCATTTTCTTTGAAGAGTAAGTTAATGACAATTCCAAACATTTTAGATGATACATATGTTAAAAAAAGGGTTAACTAGACTTTAGCTTCCAGAAAATTCAAAAATTAACATTTGTGTCCTGAAGATGTACAGATTATGGTTTCGATCCTGAGATGACGGTTAGACCTTAATAGATATTTTAGGGTTCACTAGATTTTGGGTCCCAAAAACATTCTTGTTCTTTTTGAATTCAGATCAAATATATATTAATAGCTTTTGGATGGGCAACACGGGTCCAACATTATCTCAGGATTCATATCCTAAATCGGACATCTAACATTAATTTTTGAATGTTTCTGTAACCAAGGAGAATCATATGCACAAGATCCATCTTCCCATGCCTTTCCTTATCAACAACATCGCCTACAAATAGTAGTCATTGGCAGAGGGCATCTGCTACTTGTATAGTTACACAGCCACGGGTCTATAATGAGGCTGATGTAGCAAGCTCCCACTGCCAACCTTCCAAACAAGTCTTTACAAACTGCCTTTCAGATCATCCAAAGTTGAAATTCACTCCTTCGGGGCGAGCTCAAATAGGAGAAAATTTTAAATCAGGCTCACCGTGCATCTTTATTCTCCTCCACTTGATTCCCTCCTCCACTTGATGACATGAAAATGTACTATCAAGTGGGGGGAGAGTAAAGATGCACGGTGAATCCGGCTCACTTAAATAATTTCCCCTTACATAGATTGGTGCTCATCAAAAATGTTGAATATACACATCATTACACACAATTGATCATTTACAAAAATTGCTATTGAAAAGCATGTCCACTTGAATAAGCAACTCCAAATTATCTAACCGCTACTACTGAGATAGTTGTGCCTCATGCTAACAACTGAACTTCACAGAAATGCATCAATGCCTGGCCAAAACATAATAAGCCTGCAGATTCGTGGGCAACCACAGTCATATATCACACCTTTACAATGAGAGCATAAAGTTGCACTGCAATCAGTAGTATTATATAATTAATACTCAAATTCTAAGACCATTTCCATTATATATAAGCCCTTCTGAAGAGAACCATGTACAAATCTTTAAACAGTATGTAGTGCATCCCCCCCCCCCCCCCCCCCCCCCCCCCAACTTCTTCTCTTAATGAAACCTGGTTCTTGGATCCTCCATCTTTCCATCTTCAACCTGTAAAAAAATTGGGCGAGACAAACATGTTAAGTTCGACTAGACAAAATTGCAATTATTGTTGGAGTTTTGCTTGGCCAACTAGAAAAGTTAGTCCCACATTGGGAAAAAACTCTAAGTGAGTATCTCAATATATATATCTATGCTTTGTATTGAGGTATGCACATGGGTGTGGTGGCCTATGTGAGTGCCATGTTGGATGTTTTTCTAGAGAGACTAAGTTTAAATTCCTCAAAGAAACATTTATGTTTTTTGTCACGCTCTTTCAATTTTTTTCATATGAGCTAACTCCTTAGCGACTCGGATGAAGGATGCAAAGTGGCGCTTTGTTGGCACACTTTGCACTTCGCACGTACGCATCGGACAATAGTTGGCACTTGTACGCATTTGTTGCACACTTCTGCTGTGTTGGACACAGAATCTATGTGCAGATTGCACTGATTGCGCTGAACGCAGAATCTGCATGCAGATTCCACTGATTGCGGGATTTGGACGGTTATGGTAGATAAATCAATTTAAACCGATCCTAATCTTTTGAGATTCTGTTTTGACTTATTGTTATCTTACTATAATTGAATGACGTCTAGGATTTGGGTTTCAACCCATCTCTATATATATTTTATGTCTCTCTCTTTCTGGAGAGATACGAAAAGAGAGAAGAAAATAGAATATGTGGCCGCCACCTTCATCCAGGAAGTCTGTTTGAGATGTTCACAGAGGTAACTAAGGAGCGTTCCAGAAGTTCATCATGTGAACTTGTTGGTTCCTGAAAGCATATCTATCGGTCGATTGAGGACGAATCTTGCTTTGAGCAACGGTGATTTTCATCACCTTAGCAAGCAACTTTTCTCTCTTTCTTCTTCTAGTTGTAAACATTCTATCTCATCATTACAACTGCGATTGCAAGGAATAACGTATTTGTTTTAGTAATTTTTCTTCCTTGCAAGCTTCGAGTCTATTTATATTCCGACTACATAAGACCAACAAGGACAGTAATCAATTCTTGATCATAGTTTGTTTCAAGTTTTGATCCATCTTTGTAACCTCGGCCAATAACAATTATCAGGCCTCGAAAATAGTTTAAACAAGAAAGAGTTTGTTACTAGCTTGCCGGTAAAGGTAAAGAACTCACAGTAATTACCGTCAGCCTAGCATGGTAGGATGTCCAGTCTGCAGCATCCTCTTGAGAACATCAGTAGTGTGCCATCCAAAGGAGGAATCAGACATACTGTGGAACATGCCCAAGGAAAAAGTGTCACCTAGAGTTTAATTAGAAGCCCCTTCACGAAAAATATATGGACGAACTAAGCGAAACTAAATGCTTTTGACAGTTAGATCAGGGGTTTTCCAACCCGGTGGTTATTTACTATAAAGTCAGGAACGAACCTTGGGATTGTAATCTCATAAGGGAACGATACCACCTCTGAGTTTGGTATCGATGGTATATGGTCTTTCTTCTCATTGACAAATTTTATGATTTGAAACAAGACTTCACGGAGGGAAGACTCCAAGGCAGCACGCCTTGAGGTACTCTCCTCCAAAGCATTTTCTACACAAATAAATAAATTTGCAGTATATATCGTCATACTGAGATGTATTGCCATTCATTTATTTAGTGTAAAATGAAAAATTGTCTACCTCCCAGATCTACAGGTGATTTGCTGTGATGAGATTTGCCACGTGCATTAGGAGTCACCACATGCAAGTTTATGTACCAGTGCTCCCAGTACAGACGCTCAGGTTTACTAAACCAGTGTGGTTGCTTAGTCTTGATCTCATAGAAAGATAAAGATACCTGCATTTACAGTTTAATCAAATAAAATAACTAAGCTCGAAATGTATTTTCTTCATAATACACGGTTTTTAACTTTTAAGTACCAATGATGTGGCATTGTGGCCCTCTGAATCTGATATTAATCTGTGGAATTTCAGCAAAGTCCATTTTGTTTCAGAATATAATAAGCTCCGCTTGATGGATTATTTCAAATTCAGAAGCAAGTGAAAATAACAATGTTTAAAAGAAAACACCAACAAGAACCTTAGTTCAAATTTGAGGTTGGCTACATGAATCATTTTCTTTCATTCTGCTCCATTAAGAAACCCTCGCCTCTGTGATACTAGCAAATATCGTATCCTTTTCCAGTCCCAAATGAAGTTAATTTAGTTGCACCCGTTGTTCTAGCAATTAGCATTTCATTTTACTAGCAATGCTAAGAGGCACCTAAATTGTAAAGATAAGCAATGGTGGAAACTCACCAAGAGGAACCAAATTAGATTCAAGATGACTACATACACGGCAGACTGAATTATCAATAGATATTGTGTATTTATATGGAAACTAAGGAAAAATAAAGTACATGGTTGGTGTGAGTGAAATACTCATGCTGCCACTTCAAGCTTCAGTTACCAACTAACCAACTCCCCGTACAAGTCCATTTATTATTTCCTAGTTGAATGTAAGACCACAAACCTGGGTTTTCTTGTTTGGATGTTTCTCTACCCAACTGATGAATTGATCAATCTTCTCCTCTATTTTCTTTTCTAATTCCATGTCTCCGCATTGTACCTGTACAACAAGTTATTTAAGCAAATGATAGGGATACATAAGAGTAATGGTTAAAAAATAGGCTAACAATATGTGAAACAACCAGGATAGAGTTGCAGGGAAATTATATTCAATAGACGAGAACTAGTTACGCAGAGCTGCTGCTCCTGCAATGAACTGGTTTCTAAGGGTCTGCTTGGATTGAGGGTTAAGAGAGTCAAGTGAAGGGAAGTTTATGAGAAAGGAGGGGGGAGGGAGGTCATAGAGGGTTAAGTGGGGGTTTGTTTAGCCTTCTTTTGTACATTTTAACCTGTACAACAAGTTATTAAGCAAATGATAGGGATACATAAGAGTAATGGTTAAAAAATAGGCTAATAATATGTGAAACAATCAGGATAGAGTTGCAGGGAAATTGTATTCAATAGACGAGAACTAGTTACGCAGAGCTGCTGCTCCTGCAATGAACTGGTTTCTAAGGGTCTGCTCGGACTGAGGGTTAAGTGAAGGGATGTTAAGAGAAAGAGAAAGAGAGGAGGGGGGGGTACAAAAAACAAATTGGAGGGTTGACGAGGAGAAATGGAAGATTTTGTTTAAAAAGACATAAATATCCTTTATTTGTCCTATAAAATGTCATGACTTTATTTTCCATTTTTTTTTACTTTCTCAACATGTTGCTCCGTAGCTTCCTGATTTTGTCCAGGTGCGTCATGTCTCTTCCCACTTTCTCATACTTTATTACTCATCGTTGATAAGAAAAACCGTCCTTGATGCATATGAACTTGACTTATTTCTAAACCGTCAAAGTTTGGAGGAATTTTGGTGGATGGATTGTTGTTTTTGGGTCGTATGTTTTCTTTATTGTGTTTGATTTTAGATGGTTACGATGATATGAACTTGACTTACTTCTAAACGGTAAAAGACCTATAATTCTCATATTACTTAATTTTATTATGTTTGGATTCTAGTTATTTTCTTTATTTAGGTATCAAATTTGTAGTTATTATTTTTTGTGAAGATATTTTGACAAGTTCTAATTGAAAATCCAATCAAATTAATCTAATTTTATGCCATATGTAATAAGAATATTTTGGTAAATATTATATTTTTATTAATCTTCCTCCCTCTCAAAACCTCCAATCCAAGCAAGAGTTATTAAACACACCCCCACTTAATTCTCCCTCGAATCCAAGTAAGGTTATATGTATCGACTCCCCTCCCCCTCACTTAACTTCACTTAACCCCACTTAAACTCTGTTTTTTTTTTCCTCAATCCATGCAGACCCCTGATTAAGGATTCTTCTAGAGACTAGATCTTACAAATACCAGAGTATTGGAAACACGAAGGATATTAATTGATGAAATACAAACAACTTCATAACAGTAAACAAGGAATAAGAAGAATTGATAAAAAAATACAATTTTAAATGGCAAGGTATGATACCCTAAGCTGAAGAAAGCACATACTCATCTATCCAAACAAAATCTATTGTCAAACACTAAACTGGGTGGCAAATACAGAGAGAAAGAAAATACATACATGCAGAAAGAACACATTCACATTACTTTTCAAGATGTAGGCATTAGTCAAAATCCACACAATATGATCCGGAAGGATCTTTCACTCTCGGTAGGACCAGATTTGGTTCATGGTAGATTAGACTAATTAAATTCAGTCTTTCCAACAAGATCGTGGCAGATCACGCTATACCAAGCAACCGACGTATCCAGTGCCAGTTCCACAACAATGGCAACTGAGATGAAAAAACAAGCCCGATAGCTCAAAAGGTTCCCGAGGGGACCAAGGAAGGATCTTCCGAGTCGCACCAAAAGTGCGACAAAGAAGACAGTGACAACTCTTCTTCCCCTTCAAAAAATAACATGTATTGCAAGTACTACAAGATTAAATGACATTCGAAGGCACAATGCTGGAAGCACCAACTAGAGCTAACTCAAAAAGATTATGGAAAATAACACCACCAAGCGCGTGGCAATATTCACGGCGACGGAAGAAGATGAGCAGATCGATTTGGTTCGTAGCACGGACCCAAGTCTAGTGCTGATGCCAAACCCGAGTTCGTCGACCGAACAAGAAGCTACAGAAGAACTCTTTACAATCAATATTCAAGAAAAGAATGAGGTCATCGACATAGGTAGTCAGAAGAACCTCATCTCCGCAAGCATTGTGCAAAGACTTAGCATGACGACGACGTCTCATCCGCATCCATATCTACTGTGGTGGATAACGAAGGACGTTGGACAAATGGTGAATTGCCGGTGTAAAACTTCGTTTCACAGTCACCGGAGTTATATTAACGAGGTGATGTGCAAGGTGGTTCCACTGGAGGTCTGCCAAGTAATCCTGGATAGTTTGCTCCTATACGACCGGGGTGCTCACTACCATCGACTAGCTCAAGGGTTAGAGCTCACTAAGGGCGGGAGAAAATTCATCATCAACCGAAAAAGAACCAATCGATCGACCTTTTTGGTGATGACATGTCAAGCGAAGCGTCTCGTAAAATCTTGTCGAAAGTTTATCTTGGTAATGATTAGTCCGTTGGTCCAAGAGACCAGAGATATTTATGTACTAACACCATGTTGCATGGAATAGGAGGATAAGATGACTATATCTTGGTACTAACACTCAAAGCTTTTTGTGTACTAACACTCAAGGCTTTTTGAGAAGTCCCACATATTACCACCAAGCCGAAGAATGGAATACGAGATATAGTTGATACCGGACACAATACTTCCTAATCTTGGCATGTACAAAAACTCGATGTTTGACAACGACTAGATCAAGTAACAAGTTACAACAAGTTACAAAATTGCTCAAATACGATGTTATCTAGCCGAGCAGCTCCGACGGCAGCTTACTTGTGTTGCTAGTCCCAAAGAAGGTTGTTCAAAACAAGCTGGCAGAAATGTTGTCAAAATTTCCCACCTTCAGCTCTTGATCAAGGTAGTCAAAGGCACAAGGCGCACTCGAGGCGTAAAAGGTCCAAATCGTCCGAGACGCAAGGCGCACTTAAGGCGCGCGTCCAAGCGACGTGAGGCACAAAATTTATATATATATATATATATATATATATATATATATATATATTCACATCGGATTTCTACATTGATAAATATGTGTGCTTCAAATTCTCCCACGTCTATGTTGCAATCACTTTGAATTGAGTGAGTGAGAGAGAAAACAGTAAAAAAATAAGTATAGCAGTTCAAAAAACAGCCTAAAAACAGTACAGCAGTTCAAAAAACAGTCTAAATATATTATTTTTTCACAAGATTTTTAAGACGCGCCTAGGCGCACCTTAGCTATTCCAGGACGCTCGAAAAAGATGTGCCTAGGCGCGTCTTAGGTGCACCTTAAGAATTGCGTCCCGCCTGGAGTGCCCTGAGGCGCTGCCTCTGCGCCTAGGAGGGGCAAGACGTGCCTGAGGCGTGTCTTTGACTACACTGTTCTTGATCTAGTAAGAGTTGGCTCCTTCCAGATATGGGACCCATGATCAAGGAGGATCTTTTCAGTTGCAACATATTTGATTGTTAAAACCAAATTGTGAAAGGTTAGACTGGTTAAATTCAGTCTTTCCAGCAAGACCATAGCAGAAAGTTAAGATTGTGTGGCTGCAACAGATGTGGTTTTTCAGCCAGATTGTGGAAGATTTGGTTGTTGTTGTTGTTGTTGTTTTAGTTTCTATCTTGGAGAGCCTCTAAGGATATAAATAGGACCTTTGAAGGTTATTGTAAAGCATCCAAAATAATGAAAACTAGGCCAGATTCCATAGTACAGATCACCATTCTAGCTATAGATGAATCCAAATCCATTCAGAGAACAAAATGGGTATGCTTACCCTTTGATTAAAAAAGAACATATTTATCAAAACAAATTATTAATAAAAACTAAGCCAACGAACAGATACAAATGATATATGGCAAAAGAGAAGAAACATTCATGTTCTTTTTGTAACTAGAAACTATTTGAAACTAGAAAAGTTAGCTTCTTTGGAGTTTCTAGAAAGTAGGGAAAGTAAGTTTCCAAACAAAATGATTGTTTGCTTGTCAGAAACTAGAATAAAGAAAGAATGACATGTCATATTAAAATAAAACTAGTTAGAAAGAATGTGTGGGAAAACCAAGTCACATAAAAAAAAGGTAATAAATTAGTCATCTTTACTTTGTGCAACTTTCCATCCTTCATAATGGAAACTAAATGAGCCTAGTTTCCATTTATGATGACATGGCATAGTGTGTTCAAAGTAAGTTTCAGATAGACAAACAACACCCCCGATTGAAACTAAGAACATTTTTCGTTAGTTACTTTTCGGTTGCCCAACAGGCCTTAGTCAAATCCATAACACATCAGTAAAGGCAGTTGGTGACCTATGCTCAGTCAAATAAAACTTCTGGTTCTAACATAAAACAGTACATCATTCTAAGTACTGTTGATCATTCATGACTTAACCAAATTTGCTTTAAAACATGACAAATAGGTGTATTACATCACACATCACTAATGACTTTTTATGTATCATATTTGCTGACTGTATATTATCATATTATGCCAATAGTAACATACTCATTTCTTAATGAAAAATTACATGTAATTTCAAATAACAGTACAAAAATTAAAATTAAAAAACCAGCAAGAGGTGGCCCAGCTGTTGGGGCTGGCGTGCTTATTGGAGGTCTTGGTTCAAGCCCATGCCTCACTAAAAGAAAAAAAAAAAGTATGCAAAAGGGAATTCACTCTAAATCAGTCCACATTCTACAAACCACGGAGCTCATGTAGTAGAATGTAGGAAGTTCTAGAATGCTAGCATTACCTAGACAAGGTCATAAGAAAACTTGCATAAATCCAAAAGTAAGCTTCCATAACTCCATAAGAAAATGCAGTGAGTTCACACAGGAGATTTTAAAGTTGAATGCTACTCACATAAGTAATTTCAAAAAGTTCACAGTCAACGTCTTTTGGTCGAACAAGGCCTAATGCTCTGTGGAATACAATCGTGTGAAGTATGCCTGCAATCAATTTTATAACGGGTATTTAGAAGGAAGGAAAATCCATGTGGATAATTAAATAGAACTTGAAAGTAATATGATTATCAAAAAAGAAAGATACTCTCACATCAAAGGAACATAATTGATATATTAAAAATGAGAAGTTTCTATAAGTTTCCAAAAAGTAGATTGTTGACAATCTCCTCTGAGAAAGAGAATCACGATTAGCTATAGCATACAATTGAGGCATATTATCTAGCAGTTCCAAGAAACAAATGCTTTCATCGTGTTTACTGGTTACGGATTTCATTGGAGGCATAAGCCTATTCTCATTTACAGTAGAAATGCCCACAGTATAAATTGTCTTGGTCCGGCCAACCAGCTTCCAGAGAAACATTATGCTTAAATGAGGAGGGCCGACCCAAACTAAGAATAGTTCAAAGCATAAGTCTGACTGACTCGAGAGGACAAAAAACACCAGTTTATGGAGAACAAATAGACTTTCCAAGCAATATATCCAAGATATCAATTTATGAGTTGTCAAACAACATAAAATCTTTGACCAATATAGGCCCCACCTGAGCTAAATCTGATGTAGACAGCTTTCCTTTGCTGATATGAATTGGCAACCAAAAAAGATCTTGGTAATTTTTCTAATGTTTTTCAACAGGAAAGTCATATAACCCAGAAAAGAACTCTTCTTTCGACAATAAACTGAATAAGCACAGTTTAGCAGGGTATTACAGAAGATCAAGGCTCAAAGTAAGAGCTTACCTTTGGCTAGCATGTAAGGACCATCCTCACACAGAACAACCTGATCAAACGGATGTGTGTAAGTCAGGTGATATGTCCCTTATATCAGGAGCATAAGCAAACCCTTGATCGTGTAGTTTTACACTGTAAAATAGCCAAACAAATCTGGATATATTTCTTTGGGCGTGTGGGATTCATAGATATCTTATTCTTTTAAGTCCCTACGGAATGTGAAGTATTAAAAAAAAATCGAGGTCCCTTAGAAAGGGTGGATACAATGGTTACGACTATAGCATGACATAATGTCATTCTCAACAACAAAGCCTTCCGAAACGCTCAACAGTTAACGCATTGGATAAGACAGATACGTACATTCTATGAGTTTCATTACATGAACAAGTGTTGTTGTACTTGTTCTGTGCACCCAGGAATGTTCATACCACCAAGAAAGGAACTTTTCTTTGACAATAATACAGATCAATGAGCTGTTTTAAAATAGTGACGAAGTAAACAAAAGGAAAGAAAAGAGCAGTAGGCTTCTAAATCAATCTGTCTCTTGATAGCAAAATAAGGTTTAATCAAGTGTTTAATAACATTTGAGAACCACTATCTATGAGTTTGAGTACATTAACAAGGAAGTGTTTCTCTGAGCACTAAAAAGCTTCTACAGACAGTAACTAATCTGTAATAATTCAACCCACATGAGGTTACCAACCACGGTAGATGTCCTGGTCGAGGATTAGACGAGTATTTCCCATAATGAATCAGGTTGAGAGGAAAGACGAATGCTCTATGATTTGAGGAAACGTTCATCATCGTCCAAGTCAAGTCTTCACCCATCAGAACGGGGAGCATTAGAAAGCTCCACAAAAGAATTGACAGTTTTATTGACCTACTTTACTCGGTCGTGAAGTGTAAGTCAAGATGGTAGTGTTCCCAATCCAACCACATTTCCAGTTCCAAATACGGAAACGATTTCAGAACCAGCTGGTGGACTGGTGAGAATCTACCAGCAGCGTGCCGAAATAAACCCGACACCAATTCTACAAACTGTCGATTTATATATCACGTCGCAATTGACCCACCCTCTAATAACAGCATAGATATTAAATGGAAAATTGTCAATAGATGTTTTTATAGTTCGTGACCTATAATTTCAGACTCATAACCCTAGAATACTAGAACAGAGTGTATCGAGAAGAAAAAAAAATTCAATCTGCTGCCTCCTCGTCCATGTTAAAAGGGAAAAAATAAAATAAAATAAGACTCACATCGCAACACTTCCCGAATCTCCAGGGGCTCCAAAACCTGACTCAAAGAAAAACATATATAAAGTCAGTAAATTACTCGATCAACATAAACCCTCACCTAAAAAAGAAGAAACTTGAGAGATTCACCAGTTCTTTAAGTTGGCAAGCTTCACAGTTCATGTCGACTCGACTATATGAACATTTGCAGGAACTTTTTTTTCCTGAGGATAATAATAGCTGGAGGAGTTTGTAGGTCAATGGCAAACATAAGTAAATAGATGAGGTTGGGAGATTTGGAGCGGGTTCGATACAGGTCTCAGGTGGGCCTGGAAATTAATGGGCCTTCAAACCCGCATGACGATCCAGGCAAAGCCGGCCCGAGCCAACTTTTTTGTTTATCTACCATATACCCTTGTCTATTTGTTTGGTCAAAGAGTTGAGATGCAGAGGAGGAAAGATCAGTAGATCGAGCCACGGATGTCACGTCCCAATCTTCCGCAAGCTCAATAGTCCCCGCTGAACGTGCTCTCCCGCAGGACAATCGTTCTCATCGAGACGTGATGCCGTACGAGCCTGGAGTTGCGCTCACACAAGGCGATGTTGTCAAAACACTAAAGTTATCATCGAAACGACCAAGTTGCAGCGAAAGTCAAGTATTGTGTACCAAGCACACATCAGAGTATACACAGCGAAGCTCTCGATAGGGCCCAAATGAAATGCCACAAAGGCGATAAAATACTCTTGCTCTTTTCTCTAGCCCACAGAGGTACTTACCGTTCATACATTATGTCTCGTATATCCAAGCAGCGCCACTACACCTGCGTACCTGAAATAATGTCCGCAAACGTGGGTCAGTACACACCCGTACTGGTGAGCGGGGTAACCCACTCGTCTAAGCCGACACTAAGTAAAATATTGAATGCAAACAGTTATATGGTGATCTTTCTAGTTGAATCCTAGATTCGTTTCATGGCATAGGTATGACATGTTAAGGAAAGCTGTAAATCAAGTTAAGCATGCAAGCATTCAACTCAAGCCAATCGACAAGCAATATATAACCAACACGAAGGAAACTAGCATGCAAACCGTCATACTCAAACCCAAGCAACACGAGAACCTATCGAACCATCATCCAAGCCTCAATATACATCCTCAAACCAAACCTTATAATCCAATCTCAATAATGCACACTCTTGCCAAGGCAAGGTGGCCGCCGTCTACGCGAAAAGCACAAACCAAACCAAAGTAAAGCAAAGCAACTCTTATCTATATGAAGTCACTGGCCAAGCCATAAAGGACTTTGATCGGACTGATCAAGTGCAGTTCTACCCGATCCAGACCGGGTAGCTAGCCCGCCTGGTCGTATCGAACTACCGGCACCGCGCCCAAGGCACGTTACCGTTGTCTCCTCCATGGCCGAACGGTCTCGGTGCTCCGGAGCCTATCCCGTTCGAGGAGACGAAACCTCGTGCAACACAGGTTGTCCGTGACAAATGCAGACACCAAGTAGGTATGACGAGAGGATCGAGCATTCTCGCCCCACCAAACGATCCTAGACTCATCCAACCAAAATCTAACCAAATATCCATAACCATTCTCCAATATATAGCCCAAGACACAAATCTCAAGTTATTCCCATAGGCACTATGCCGCTTCTTGACATAATGTTCCAATTGGTGCAACACCCTCGCTCAGAATAATCTCGTGGCACAATGCCCCAACAGTGGCACAATGCCCTCGCCGATGCAGTTGTTCGATTTTGAACCACAACTGCACGCTTTGCTTGACAAAGCGTCCAAGTGATACTCGTGCACGGATGCACGCTCGCTCGTCCGAATTCCTGATGTTCCAACCGTCCAAGCATAATTCCAAATATTTCTCCAACTGCCCCAAATGTAATCCAATTCTAGCTCCAACTATCCATACGCGAAAACCAAGTCAAGCCACAAATCTATCCAAGCAAACGACGTACACTCTATGCACGCCTCAGTGTAGTAATTTCCAAGTCCCAGTCCAAGTGTTCAAGCCTTTACGTGTTTTTCATATTATTAGGCATGAAGGAGTAGAGGAGAAGGGACAGAGCCCACTTACCAAGTTTGATTCCATTAAGCATCATATCCTGCCGATACGGCCGATCTCTTGAACCCGTAGTCCGATGCAAAGCACGATCTACTCAACTGGTATGATCGTGAGAGCAGGCCGTGCTCTCCAAATCATCCGACCGATCGGACTAAGGAAGACAACATTATCGCTCCAATCCAGCTATCTCAGTACTGCTCTGATCCGAACACCTATTTTTCATCGAACTCCGCTAGCGATCTGCACATGAAACCAACTCAAATCAATGTTTGTTCCCAAATCCAACAAATCAAAATGTAACCAGCTATTGCCTCATTCAGTCCGATTCAGCGTAACGCACCGTGCGGTTTTAGGGCGTTACATAATATACCAATTAGAATTAGGTTCGTCCCCGAACCATACCAGTATCCATTCTTTACTAGCATGCGGCAATCAAATTTCATAACTCTGCTCTATGCAACTCACATTCTCTTGATCCCGATTCAGCATCTCGCTTCGTGTTGAACGCTCGCACAATTTCTATATTCCCACATCCTTCTTGCAGCTCAATACGAATTCCTCATATCGCTTAGTTTTGGATCATACACATATTTAAGACGTCCCTGAAATACATGTATTTCAGCCGAGCTTAGTGATAGCGAATTTGAACAAGTTATAAGGGTATCTTTATGTCCAAGGTATTCATTCGCTTTACTCCCAATTGAACCAAATTCTGACGTTCATTCCAACATATTCGCACAAGCGTTATCCTCAAGTATGATAATTTTCTACCGACTCAATCAGTTTGTGTTCCAACTCAATCCATCCAACTATTTTTGAATCCACACTAGCACCGTCTCCAAATATCTTCTATTGCTCCAAATGATCATCACAACTGATACTACCCCAGCTAGACAACTTACCCAAATATCAACTTTGCTTTTAGATCAGCTCAGCCCAACACATTTTCCTCAATCTCAAATACCTCACTGGGTGAACATCTATATTGAAGTTCATGTAATCCACGAAGATTTTTCTGCCACGCCATAGGATAGTGTCACCACGATTTCAATGTGGACACACTCACCATAATTCCTAGGTTGCGCATGGAATAGTTCTTCGCGCTGCTTCCACTGCCTCAAAGTACAGGATATCACCTTCGCCTTCTGTACGAGCACGCATCCCAGACTAAGTTTTGATGCATCTTGTAGATTTGAGGCACATTTGTCCCTTCCAATATTGCAATAATTTGATTTGAATGAGCCGCTGCTTTAACTTCACAAGCTAGTTTTACAGTCGTCAATTCATATGAATGCTATTCCCTTCCGGGGCACGACGAGTCAGAGGCGATGCCATCTTCAAAAATCTGGGACTCCGAATCTCATCAGTTGACTTAGGCCATTCCCACCATTGCTTTGATCTTTCGGCTGCATCTTCAGCTGAAGGCTATCCCAAGGATCTCTCAAATCCAACATTCAGTCGCTTAGGCCAATCTCCAACACATACTACTCACATCTTCCCTCGACGTATTCCCAAATGCACCGCCACAAGGGTCATTCTATAGGTCTACAATATTTATCTCTGATTTGGCGGTCAAGTCGCTAGGGTCAGCTGTCCCGAAGCTACGCTCGATAATTGTAAGTCATCATGATAGACAGTTACTACGAACCATGCTATATCTCATCTGCAAATCTGAGCCATAATTCAACCATTCTATCCGAACAAACTTTCGAATCTGAGCATTTCATGCACTAACTCTGCCGATCTGTCAACCAAACGCCGCTTAACCACCTAGAGTCTTGCTATCTATCCAAGCCACAATTCGAGACTGCGCTCATTGAAACCGTCTTCCATTAATCCGCCGTTCTGCCCTGAATCCATCAAATCTTTCGAACTGCCATGTTCGACTCTTCGCACCACCACTTGCAATGATTTCCGAAATCAAAGACTTGCTCCAATTCTTATATATTTGCCATGTTCCACAATGCATGTCTAACTTGCTTGAGCAGCACAGTGATTTGCTCCAATATTGCTCTCTAGTTTAGCTATCTTCAAAAGTCCATCCGCCATAATCCTTGCCCTCATTCCATTCCTTAGTCCTTCTTGACTTTCTCTATGTTCCAATTAGTCTACACTCTTTCAATGTCTCGTGCATCAGGCCTCGTGCATCAGTTCCAACATAAATCTCAAATCCATATTGCCTTTACTTGTTGCCTCAATCCGTCTCAGTACTGCAAGTGTTATCTTCCAATCTGAGTTAACATTAACTAGACTTGCCTTATGTCCGTTCATGTCTTCCGAAGAATCCGTCTACCATTGTTGCACCACTTCGCCAAATTTTTACTTCCGCTAATCCTGAGTCAAACTTCTCGAGTGCCAATATCCAAAATACTTTAAGTTCGTGTGAATCCATCGCATTGTCCCTCCAAACTAAGTCATATTTCATTGCTCAACCAACAGCTCCAATGTGTTTCCAAAATTCATAGTCCGTGCTCGCTATCCTCCGATTCACCCATTGCTTCGCTCAAGCGTATCCCAACTGTTCATTCTTCATGCTCACTCTCTCTTTGCATTCATGAATGCTCCACCGAACTCCCAAATCGTGCAAGCGAACTCTGATATTCGGCTTTTCATCTGATCTATTTTAACTTATTTTCAATACTTGGTCTGCCTCAATCCTTTAAATTTCCAAACACTCTTTCCATTGCTTGATTCCGATCTCGTCCATCTATCTAGTCCAACGATACTTCCATTTACACAAGTCCGTTCATGATTGCTCAACTCAATATTCGCTTGCTCCATTTTTCATTCTTCCCAACTCAGCCGATGTGCACCACCCAACTTATATTCCTGTTACCCTAGTTCGTTGAGAAAATTTCCATTGATGTCTATCCAAAATATTTTAATACCTTGCTCACTATGTGGTATTCCATATACTACTCCGAATCAAGTTACTACTCGCATCACAATTCTTTTGCACTAATCCAAAATCCGTTCGAACCATCCCTTATACGTAATCCTGCCATCCACAACTCAGATCTGACATAAAACTCAGCCAATGCACGAACCATCTAACTCTTTCCATCAATCTCGTTTGACGCAACTTGTGCCATGTTCCATTCTGAATACTTCCAATTATTTTCAAACCGTCCGATATTTTCGCAATACGAGCAACCCGTGCAATGATCTCTTTCAAGTAATCCAACCCAATACCCAACTGTTCCTTACATTTGTTGTACGAGCAACTCGTGCAACACTCTTGATATTCTCAAGCCAAACTCAAACCTGCTTAACCAATGCTCTCTGTGATATACCCAGCCAAGAATCAAACTCCATCCAACATATTCGCTACACGAGCAACTCGTGCAATGATCCATTCTCAATCGATGCTTCTACTCAAAATATGCCATATAACCAATCTCGTCTGCCAACCAACTGATCCACTAATGCAATCAGAAACTCCCCGAACAACAAGCCAAGCTGACACAACGACACACCTCTCAACTTGCTGTACAAATGCAACAACGCCTAACGATGCAAAGAGATCTACCGAAAACCAATAAAAGCAACACAACGAAGAACAACATGCAGCTACAACCAGCAATATATAGACTTATTGCATGAAACATCCAATGCGGCATCGAGTAGAACCAAGAGCTAAACGACACACGAAAGCTATTTAGAGTTTGTGATGAAATGAAAGACCAAGTCCGAGAAAATAAACCAGGCACTCTGATATCAATATGTCACGCCCCAATCTCCCGTAAGCTCAATAGTCCACGATGAACGTGAATCACCATGTTGCAGCTCTCCCGCGGGACAATCGTTCTCATCGGGACGTTATGTCGTACGAGCCTGGAGTTGCGCTCGCACAAGACGATGTTGTCAAAACACCAAAGTTATCATCGAAACAACCAAGTTGCAGTGAAAGTCAAGTATTGTGTACCAAGCACACATCAGAGTATACACAACGAAGCTCTTGATAGGGTCCAAATAAAATGTCACAAAGGCGATGAAATAGTCTTGCTCTTTTCTCTAGCCCACAAAGGTACTTACCGTTCATACATTATGTTCTGTATATCCAAGTAGCGCTACTACACCTGCGTACCTGAAATAATGCCCACAAACGTGGGTCAGTACACAGCCGTACTGGTGAGCGGGGTAACCCACTCGTCTAAGCCGACACTAAGTAAAATATTGAATGCAAACAGTTATATGGTGATCTTTCTAGTTGAATCCTAGATTCGTTTCATGGCATAGGTATGACATGTTAAGGAAAGTTGTAAATCAAGTTAAGCATGCAAGCATTCAACTTAAGCCAATCGATAAGCAATATATAACCAACACGAAGGAAACTAGCGTGTAAACCGTCCTACTCAAACCCAAGCAACACAAGAACCTATCGAACCATCATCCAAGCCTCAATATCCATCCTCAAACCAAACCTTATAATCCAATCTCGATAATGCACACTCTTGCCGAGGCAAGGTGGTCGTGGCCTACGCGAAAAGCACAAACCAAACCAAAGTAAAGCAAAGCAACTCTTATCTATATGAAGTCACTGGCCAAGTCGTAAAGGACTTTGATTGGACTGATCAAGTACAGTTCTACCTGATCCAGACCGGGTAGCTAGCCCGTCTGGTCGTATCGAACTATCGACACCGCGCCCAAGGCACGTTACCATTGTCTCCTCCATGGCCGAACGGTCCCAATGCTCCGGAGCCTATCCCGTTTGAGAAGACGAAACCCCGTGCAATACAGGTTATCCGTGACCAATGCAGCCACCAAGTAGGTATGACGAGAGGATCGGTTATTCTCGCCCCACCAAACGATCCTAGACTCATCCAACCAAAATCCAACCAAATATCTATAACCATTCTCCAACATATAGCCCAAGGCACAAATCTCAAGTTATTTTCATATGCACTATGCCGCTTCTCGACACAATGTTCTAATTGGTGCAACACCCTCACTCAGAAAAATCCTGTGGCACAATGCCCCAACAGTGGCACAATGCCCTCGCCGATGTAGTTGTTTGATTTTGAACCACAATTGCACGCTTTGCTTGACAAAGCTTCCAAGTGATACTCGTGCACGGATGCACGCTCGCTCGCCTGAATTCCCGATGTTCCAACCGTCTAAGCATAATTCCAAATATTTCTCCAACTGCCCTAAATATAATCCAATTCTAGCTCCAACTATCCATACACGAAAACCAATTCAAGCCACAAATCTATCCAAGCAAACGACGTACACTCTATGCACGCCTCAGTATAGTGATTTCCAAGTCCCAGTCCAAGTGTTCAAGCCTTTACATGTTTTGCATATTATTAGGCATGAAGGAGTAGAGGAGAAGGGACAGAGCCCACTCACCAAGTTTGATTCCGTTAAGCATCATGTCCTGCCGATACGGCCGATCCCTTGAACCCGTGGTCCAATGCAAAGCGCGATCTACTCAACTGGTATGACCGTGCGAGTAGGTCGTGCTCTCCAAATCATTCGACCGATCGGACTAAGGAAGATGGCATTATCGCTCCAATCCAACTATCTCAGTACTGCTCTAATTCGAATACCTATTTTCCATCGAACTTCGCTAGCGATCTGCACATAAAACCAACTCAAATCAATATTTGTTCCCAAATTCAACAAATCAAAATGTAACCAGCTATTGCCGCATTCAGTTTGACTCAGCGTAACGCACCGTGCGGTTTCGGAGCGTTATAACGGGGACGAATTATTCCTTCTATTTATTAATGGTAGAAGTTGGGAGACAGTGGACCCACAAGACGTACAATATAGCATGTGCAAAGTCCCATGTGAAATGTCGGACCAGATCAAAAAAAATACAGAGGAGGAGGAGGAGGAGGAGTTTGCTCTAAAGAGTTGGGAAGAGTTTATATATACGTTACCTCCAAAAAAAACAAATTTGTTAAAAATATATATAAAAATTTAAAATGTTTAAAATATAGTTTGAATATATTTTTATTTTAATTTATTATATATATGTTTTTATAATTTTGGATGTGTTTAGTTAGATAATACCATGTACTTAATTTAAACTTAAATATTGAGACTACGAGGGGATACATAAGTAGTTAGAATGAATTTAAAAAAAATATTTTTGTAGCCTACGTGAGAATACATAAGCGGCAGTTAGATTTTTTCTTTTCTTTTATCATTTAATTAAGGATAAACATATGGCTTGGATGACTCATTTTTGAGCCATTTTCAAGTCGCATTATATATACTAGTAAATTTACGTGCGCTACACGTATCAAAAAAACTATAATATTATTAGAAAAAATAGATACAAATTTAAATATAATAGAATATTTTTAATATGATTTGAATATATTTTGATTATGATTTGTTATAAATATATTATTTAAAGAGAAAATTTGGGTTGTACCCCACTTTATTTATCCTAATTCAAGAAGCACCCTACTACTTTACCATAATGTAGAATACCTTCCATTTTTAACGAAAATTGTCTCACACTTACGGTCAACCCATTTGACCGAACGTTTTTGACCATAATACTCCTCATTTCTAATCTTCTTCTTCTTCTTTGCATTAATCCGGATACCAGATATAATGGAGGTCTAGCTAGTTGAAGATGAATAACTTGTCCCTCTTAAGTAGTCTGTTCCTGTCCATTTTGTAAAGGCACATGGACATTTTAACCGACATCCCTTTCGTCCATACCACTTTCGTCCAGTCAACCTCCTTATGATAGGTCCTGGTCTGGTTCAGAGCCGTCCGGAACTTGAAAATGCATATTTCTATATCCTTCCAGATCCAGTAGTTCTCCGTCCTCTGCCTATCAAGCTTCACTGCCCGAATATCTTTCGCATAGGCAGCCTCGATGAGTCGGCCATGCAGGTTCCACTCCCCATTCTGGATAAGTCTAATCACCGTATCAGTAGAGCTCATCAACTCATAAATATGACAACCCTTCCTCTCGATCAAACTGGAGTGATTGAGTCGTGGGTTATGCCAAAGGCTGGTTTGGGCCTCAGAGCAGATCACCATGGTGAGCCTTTCCTTCGGCCTATTCTCGTGGCTTAAGTGCCTCAAATCCTGATCCGACCGGAAAGCGCACTATATAATGGGCTTGTGGCTAGTCTGTTTAAGTCGTAGCTTAGTGTTTAGTAGCCTTTCAGCATCTATTCATCACGGACAAAATACGATAAACCCTTCCAACTCATGAATAGGTTTTTATTGAAACGAGTCCAATAGTTTTCATGTTTCTGTTGCGTGGTTTTCTTGATTTTGCTTCGGTATTTCTTTCGATGACTTGGTTTTCGATATTGGCTTTCTCGTTTTGAGCTTTCATTTCTTAGGGATTTTTTATAGGAAGGATAGGCGAAAGAATTCTAACTCGATGCTCGTGCTATTGTAAAACCACGTAACTGATGCTTGATCGTCGCTAGGCGGGACTCCTTCTTTCAGTGCATTCTCAATTGGTGGGTGGTTCATACCCTTCTTTCCTGCTTCTTCACGTTAATAATCCTTGATGTTTCAAACGTTCAATCGATGATGCCCGACTGAACGCCTAGAAAATCCTTAGCCACAATGTATGCCAGCCACTAAGAAGGGAACATGAATAATTATAGTCTACATAGTATATAAATGCACAATGTAGAAGCATGAAAAAATCTATACCATGTGCCAAATACAGCCAAGGCTATGCGCTAAAGGCAGTCATGCGCCAAATACAGCCAAGGCCATGCGCTAAAGGCAGATATGCGCTAAAGGTAGATATGCGCTAAATACAGTCAAGGCTATGCGCTAAAGGCAGATATGCGCTAAATACAGTGTCACGACCCGCACCCGGATATTCGTGTATGAGTACGTGGGTACGTCCAGCCTACGCTGCAGCATCAGCGGTAGAACGCTGTCTGGGTCAATTCTAACTAACTAATATCTCAACAATATAAATATGGTACCTGTCAATTATCTCAACTCCAAATTGAGGAACAATATGGTATCTCACAAATGTAACTAAACTTAATCACAATGCAAACTAAAGAAGATAAAGCATGAATGGAATAGCGAAGGAAAGAACAAGATACAAACCACAGGTCTAAAATAATATACAAGCCATGAATCTCAAAAAATAGTCTAATACAAATCCAACACAAAACTAAACCTCATCGGGCTCTGCAACTAAGTCCTCTTGGTCTACAGGAGTATCCTCTAAAGGTAGTCCCTCATGTGGTCCGTAGAATGTGGAATACTGATATATGTGCCAATCATCTGAAAAAAATATCCAATCAGGATTAGAGCGAAGTACATACCTCTGAAAGCAGTTTCAATAACATAATCGAGCATATAAAACAGATAATAGAAATGAATACAAGATAACTAAACATCTGAATGAATGAATAAGAGAAAACATGTAATATACTGGAATAGGGAACATCAATATAAATATCTGCAATATAAAGAAAATAACTGAAATCTAACTAATTACCTCAGAATACAAGTTCATTATGTGATCGGTTTAGGTTGTACATGATCAATAAGGTAAGTTGATTACAAGTGTGGTATATAATCGGTATGTACATGAATAACAATGGAGCTTTGATCACATAATCAACTCATACTCTCCTATCTCCAACTAATACCAATGGATCCAATCACGACAAGTTACGAACACGAATATGACCACTGAATACAAGCAGTGGGTGTACACGAATATAATCACACTGAACACGAGCAGTGTGTTTACACGAATAAGCACACTGAACATGAGCAGTGTGTGGACACGAAATATAATCATCAATACCCAATACACACGATAAAATACATGTGCAAGAGTACCCGCTGAACATGGTAGGGCATAACATCTCCTGACGGGATCCATGTAGTACCAGTCCGTGAAACTACTGTGTCAGAATCAAGTATACAGTTCTAGAACATGAAGTATATACACTATTATGAATTAAAAACTAACAGAGAAATATACTCGCCTGAAGTCCTGAGCAAGGTGTGTCTCTCGATGCCCAAGTTGGTATCACACGGACCTATATATGGTATATAGCATCAATACAAGGTTCTAGAATAAAAATAAGTTAAACTATTGTAATTCTAGGTCATAAAGTCATTTCTAAGTCAAAACAGTCAAACTAGGTCAAGCCGTCTATTTCTAGGTTGTAAGAGTCCAACTCTAGGATACTAGGTTAAAACACTATGAAACTAAGCCACACTAGCTACGCTAGATACTAGGAGACACACAAAAGGCCGTATCACAGGATACGTAAGTTTTTAATATGAAAATAGTAATTTATATATATATATATATATATACAAGTCAATACATATAGTATCTTAGCTAATTAATGCAAAACGGATACCTTGGCTTTGAACCAAAGCATATCTCACTACCTACACACATATCTCGATACTCAAACCCAATACCTTGAGTATCGACTCATTACCTTGACATTACCTTGGTATCCCAAGGTAATTCAAATCCTAAAGCATATAGCTAATACCCAATACTAACTATATGCTAATCATAACTAACTACTAAATGCTACTAACTACTAACATATATATATATATACTAATACATAGATACATACCTACATATTAACTTACTACCAATACCCATAACATACATAGATACATATAGTACAATAGCTACTAGACTAACTATTACCTATATCTACTAACTATTAACTATCCTCTAGAAACTAACTAATCCACTGATATAAACTAGCTAGACACCTAAACCCAATGCCTTGCTGCTGCCTGAGACTACACTTGCTGTGCATATACCCCTTGCTGTGACTGCAGTTGAATTGCTACTTGCTGTTGGAGCTCCCTGCTGAACTACACTGTGCACGAGTTATTGCATTGGCTACTGCAGACTGCTGAACCTACTGTGTACTGCACAGTGTTGCTGCACACTGATTCTTCTCTGTTGTACTGCTATAAACTGTTGCATGCTTGTGAGTGAAGGTAGCTGCTATGCCTTCCCCTCTACTGTGCACCTCAGCTGACCCAAGCATGCTGCACTGCTGCAGTGACTCGAGCTGCTCACTGCAGCTGAAGCTTCTTGTTGCTCTACTCTGATCTTCAGTTGCCCTCACTCACTCACTCACAAGCACTATAAGCACACTCACATATATATATATATATATATATATACACTCTTATATATATATATATATATATATATATATATATATATATAAACACTCCTCTCATCTATACATATATGTATATACAACCACATATACGCACACACACAAACACACACACACACACACACACACACACACACACACACACACACACACACACATATATATATATATATATATATATATATATATATATATACATGAACACATGTGCATAGAGATACATCTATACACCTAGCCACAAATACTCATCTATACAATATAATTTAAATACATACTCATATACATATATGTATGATGTACACACAAGCACCTAGAAATAAGGAGCAATGAAACAAACACGTGGAGTGCACTGCACCCGTATCACACTCATTCTATGATACGCTTGCGATACGACTCTACCACACAACCAAATGCATCCTGAAGGACACGAGCAAGTCTAGAATACTAACTATACACAATACAAATAATAATTAAATCAACTACATGTCTGTGTCAAGAAGTGACTTGCATAAATTCCCGTGTCGGAGAAAACCCCCCCAAAACTACCCGTATCGCCAATTTGACGGGATACGGCCTACACATATTAAATTATGGATACGACACTAGTTACAAACAATCAAACACAAGTCAAATTGATCTAATTGACAAACACCACATGTGTCAATCTCAAAATTCCCCCAAAATTGACACAAAAATACCCATAACTTCCTCCATAGGCCTCCTATGAACCTAATTCCAATTCCTATGGGTAGCCTATGCATGTGGGGTAGTTTCTTATGGTTAAATCTCAAATTTAGAGTCTACTAAGAGAGATAAAACTAAAATATACCTATTGGAAGATGGATTCCCAATAAAAATCTTCAAATGATGAATGTAGCCTCCTCCTTGTAGATCTTGGCTTCCTTCTTGTAGATCCTTGCTCTTCTTCTTGTAGATCCTTGTTGTAGTAGTCTCCAATGAATAATAGGAAAGGAAATTGAGAAGAAATTGAGTAGGGAATGGTGAGGGAATAAAAAAATTGGAAGGGAAAAAATTCTAGATCTAATTGAAAAAGAAAATAAGAAGAGAGAGGGACTCTCTCTCCTCCTATAATGTGGTCGGCCCTAGCCCCCTCTCCCAAGCAAGTATGAATTGTCCAAATTATCCCTTGGGGCCTCTCATGAAGAAATTAATTAAGGAGGAAAGGTTCTAGTCTAATGGTTTCACTAATTAATTAACCCTCCTAATGAATGGGCCTAATTATTGGGCTCAATCTAAACTAAAATAAATGTTGGGTTCATGCATCTAAACTAACTAGTTAGGTCTACTACATAAGTCCAAATAATCTAGCATCTAACAATAAATAAATAATATAACAAATAAATAATTATACATGCACAATATTTAATATAATACTCCTAAAATAAAAATACCCATGTCAATTACCAAACTATCCTTAGTTGAAAAAAATGAGGGTGACATACAGTCATGTGCCAACATCAGCACAACTAAAGTCCCATGCGACAGTATTCCTCATGTGCTGAAGTTTTTATGCGGCAATATTCCCTCAAAAGCTCCACGTAGTCAAATATTTATGTTATTAACAAGATCCTCGAACAATCAACGCGTGACACGTGTTGCACGGATTATAGGCATTAGCAATCCTAGATCTCAAATTGCCTCATGGCAGCCATAGCGCAGCATGCGCCTACAAATATGCAACCGCCATTCTGGAAAGATATATGCAGCAGCGTGAAATCGGCGCGCATGCATAATCTTCTGAAGGCTATAAATAGTGGACGTCTCCCACACACAAAAAAGGAAAAAAAAGACAATCAGAGAGACAGAGACAAAAGGAGGAAGGGACATCAACTGAGTTGCATACTCAAGTTTCTGAAGGCCTCGCCATTCTCTTTCATCAGACCATCAACAGAGTAAAGAAGTTGACCGCATACTTGATCTCCACCGTGACACTTGCTTAGATTTATTTTTGTACTCATAACTCTACGCATTATAGTTTCTTTTGTACTTTTTTTGTTCTATTCTAATTAACACAAAAGTTCGTTAATTTTTTTTTTGTATTTTTTGCGATGTCGACAAAAATGACGACTCTGCCGGGGAAGAACTCCTCCTCCAACGAGAAGTTAGTGACTCAATCCAACGAAAATAAGCTGGGTTCAACCCAAAGAATTATTGAATTTGTGATATTTAATTTTTTTTCCTGTAGATGTATTTATGTTGTATTTTACATGTTGGTTCATATTAATTATGTTGTATTTTATTTAATTGTATTCCTGTGTATTGTGGGAGACTACCCGAGACGAGTAGTGAACACCCTAGCAATTTTCATGAACCCGTGCTAGAACTCGTATAAAAGATAGATATCTGACCCGGTTCACTCTTGGAACCACTAAGCCTATTTTGGATGGTTAGGATTATATGAGGATTAGTCATGACTAGAATACCATTTTCCCCTCTTGTGTATATATACTCCTCTTTCACTCTCCTCTCTTTCATTTTTTATTTCTTTCCTTTACTTCTTCCTTTCTCTTCCTCCTTCCCTCAAGAGCTCCCAACCGAAATCCTAGCCCTAGCCCTAGCCCTAGCCTTAGACTTGGTTCTAGGAAGAGGTTTGTTAGTCCACCAAGACAAGTACATCTTGCTCAAAGTGGTGAAGCCATAAATTTTTGTATTTTTGCATATATGTGGCAATTAAAATATGTTTGATGGGAAATGTTCTCCTTGATATTCTTATTAGTTTTAGTTCTTGGAGTTTTTAGTTTTGATGAACGATTTTGAGTATATCTGAGTTTTAAAGTTTGGGTTTTCATGTGTTCCAAAAGTTTTTCTTGGTTTTGATATATTAAAATATGGTATTTTAGAAAAACAGTTTCTGTGGTTGATGGATCACTTCATTTTGAGCGTTTTGTCTTTTGGTTCACTCGATTTGGACTTAAAATGAGAATTTTATGGACAAAATAAAATTTTAGTTTTTGGAGCTTTTGCCATGGCCGAACCTGCTGTTTGGAGAAGACGAAGTCTTCATGCGGCCATAGACTTATGCGGCCGAGAGTGCTATGCTGCCTGAGAGGGCTATGCGGCCTGAGCTTTAGCCGCATACTGACCAGCATACGTCCATCTTGTTGGATGCATAACTGCCAATACACAAGTGTTCTGGAGCTAATCCTTGAACTCCTTGTGTTTTCACTTGCTGAACGAATGAGAATTTTGCTAAGTCCAAAAGAGCAATATGTGGTTGAGTGTCATATGCGGAAAGCAGAGTAAACGGCCACTTTTCTTTGGACACATGATCCTGATTGTTTGGCACATTTTTTATAATTTTATCTTTTCTTCCTGACACACTTTATCGCCTGTCACATCCATCATTTTAGTTACTTCACTGACATGCATTTAATACACATCACTTCGGCACTTGTTCCAAGATAGTGGACTTTTGTACGGAGCATGCGGCCTGGGGCAACATGCGGCCAGCTCGTCCATGCGGCCAGTTGTTCATGTGTCTGATTAGTACATGCGGCCTATCCCATGCGGCAATCCATGTGTGCACTTTTCATACGCGTATGTGATCCTATGCAACCCTAGTAATCTATATACACGTTCAACGATTTCTTGGGTTTAATTATTTTATTTGGAATATTTATCGTACCCTATGTGGTTGATCGTAGTTTCTTGCTTGTGTTATTCTAAGGAAGAGTGGACTTAGTAACCAGACTATGCTAGAACTGGCTATGTGTTAGAATTGACTATGTGCACAATATGATAATTGATGAGTAGACCATGTGGTAACCCAGAGTAAACTCAGATTAGTAGATTAACTTATCTTTTTATTCGTCGGATAGAGTGAGGGGCGTAGTTCTGCTCGGGAGACGATCTGTAATACCGGTCCTTGTTTGGTTTAGGGATTGTGGATATGCTCCAGAGTGGTTCACACTTTCTTTCTTACTCACGTTCGGCACCATAATCATTAATTCGAGGATTTCACATAAAGTGAGGCTTCCATTTGACTGATAACATATATACCAGAGTATGTGAACAAAGTGATTCAATATGATAAGGCTCAGACGACCAACTGTAAGTTTGGTAATTCAACGTAATTTCTTGTATCCGTGCTGATACAATTACTATGTGCTACATGTACATATTTTATAAAGTTCACCGAGGTGCGACCCTATTATAATGTGCAATGAGTGCGACATAACTTGCTACGTGCTATGAGATTACATATTTCGGGTTGTGCATCGAGAATGTCTCCTATACTACACGACATGTGATATTATTATATTATTTCTCCAGCACGAGCATGGTATGTGGGTCAACTACCAAAGCGTGGCTATGACTTGATTGGTTGTTGCATCAAACTCGGGTGAATCCAGTTTGAGCTATCAAGTAACAAATTAGATTTGTATCTAGCGTAGACCGTACTACGGTACGACATATATGAGGATTGATCATATGACCACACCATATGATTCTCAACATAACCATAGGGTTAATCTAGGAAACTAAAACTGGTACAATATTGAGAGAGATAAAATCCCGAGATCGTACACATTAGCCACCTCAGACTATCACCATGGCGTGCAAGGCTGACCCCCATGGATATTGGTCACGTCTGCACTAGTGGACGATAATATCCGAATACTTATATTGTACCAAGCATTCTATGTGGTCTTAGCAAGGTGGCCTTACGAGGGACCGATGCATAATATACAAGTGCTATGTGATACTATGGCTCGGTTAGCCCCGCTAAATAGTTCACGATCTGAGGATTTCTTTATGCATCTGTTCTGAGATAACTCAGACTCCACATAACAAGCCGTAGGATTGATTGGCTGATTTAAAAGAGTATGTGCTGGTAGTCTAGGGACATGAACTATTATGGTAAGACGGTTCAACCCTTATCCTTATTTGATTATAGGGTTGCGCCAATGTGTCACAATAGGTCATGTATCAAAGCTATATATTATACCTATATCTTAGCTTGTATTCTGGCATGTGTGTCCTAGATAATATTGATGTGTTGTATCCTCGTCGTGTTCATAATTGGTGAGTCGTACCCTGTCTCAACGTAGTGCGACACCTCTTGTCCTTGTTTGGTTGCAGATGTGTCATACTGCTCCGATGAAAGGTCATACGCTTGCAGTTATGGCACAAGTTCCTATTTTAAGTACTTTATTTGTTTTTGCTTTATTTATTTGTGCTCCTTTATGGTACTTGCTATCGGGGCCTGACCCCGCTAGTTTTTTTTGGCCAGGCTTAGTAGCAGAGCCCGAGGATCTTGTCCTGTATCTGACCGATGGCGTACACCAGAAGGATGTCCGCCGAGAAACTTGAGTGTATTTTTTCTCCTGCACTATGAGTATCATTTTGTATTACCTTTTGGCGTTTAGCCGACGACACTTGTTAGCCGATTTATCTGGACATTAGTTCCTCTACATGATTGTACATTATTCAGGCCGCAACTTTCTTACAGTCATGTACTTTTGATAGTGTACTAATGTACCATCATGTATAACTAGTTTTATGATCATTCTGATAGAGCCTCAGGGATGCCTAACTGCTTTAGCTTACATGCTCATTCTTACTGTTTCTTGGTTGATGATTGAGATATAGAGATCCTTGACCCTAGGTGACTTGATTGTAGTATGCACTCCCTTATCTCTAGACAATCTTAGCACATTGTGGGTTACTTCGGTATTCCGCAAGGTGAGCTTGGCTGAGTCACTCCCCCCGCTCTCCAGTATTCTGGTTCTGGGGCATGACAATGATGTTATAATTAGCATATATACCTGTTAAATTTAAGTTCTTTAAAGCTAAGATTACGTTTGGTTATAAGCCGAAAGGGCCCTTCTGTCAAAAATGCGTAAATAGCCTAAGCGATACGGTACTTAAGTATCTTCGGACCACCGCTAGCTGGGATCTGGCCCCTACACCTAACCCAAGATGATCAACACTTTATTGAATAATTATTTGTTAAGGTCTATTTGTAAATTATTTCTAGAATACAATAGTGAATCTGAGCCCTATTTTTGACTTAAAGTTGACAACTTTTAATATAGACTGTGACACTATGACTTTTAGTAAGCACTCTTTGGGTATTTTTAACTGTTTCTGAATTATGTCACTTAGTTTAAATTTGAGTTTAGACATTGGCTAGTTGCAATGACATGCATATTTTTTTTCTATTACATGATTTTTGTACTGTTTAAATTCTTCCATGTATGCCTCATAACTTTTGAGATTTAGTTGACATATATCTTTAAGTTGGGATATTTGAGAATTATCTTTTGCATATGACTAAATTGTTGCCCAATGTTCTGCATTTAGTTACCTTCAATTAGTAAATATATAAGATACTGTTATGGTATGTATGTTATTATTATACATGATTTCTTATGTTGATATTCTAGATACTTACTCTTCATTTACCACATGATCATATTATATGCTTTATGTTACTCTCATTATATTCATGATATATTCTTCGTTTGCGGGGGAGCCATAAACTATATATTTTGACAAAGGAGGAGAAATATGTTAAATATGTGCATATTCACCAATGTCTAATATACTAGGGGGGAGCTTATGCACATGTAGAAGCTTGGGTAATATCTCTTATTACATGGGAGCTTCTTTTTGATCATGTCAAAGGGGGAGAAGTAAGTTTAAGTATGTAAGTATATGTTTAAAAAATATACGTATGTTTAAACAGTATACGTATAGTGATTTGGGCTTATTTATATCTATCTTAAACTTAACTTATTTGCCATAATAAAAAAGGGAGAGATTGTTAGTCCAATGTTTAAGTTGAGTTTTTGAATATGGCTGATCGATTAAGTTTAGCAATATGATAATCATGCAATCAATATAGTAACTTATAATTCTACTTGAACTCAGATTATCCATATCTAATCTTATATATTATCATATTTGCTTCTGTATATTATTTTGTTTGTCTAACATATATGTGCAGAAAATCAATGGACATATGCTATGAAGAAATGATGATGAGCCAACGACGGCGTCAACCCAGAAGATTTCTCTGAACCGCCTATGACTTATCCAGAGCCTCGCACTCGGGGGTCGAGGGGAAATCGCCCCTCGTGGGGGTTCGGGGGAGAAGCCCCCGAAAGGTATTCATATTTTTAGATCTGGCTACCTTTGGACAACTGCAGTCAAGGAAAAATGCGTCTTCTAGTCAGCAAATATTTCAGAAGATTGGCGTCATCAAGTGCTCTTGGTTTATCTTTTATTATGTATTTGACACTGTGTTTATAGGATCAAATATGCATCAGGTTCGTATTGGCAGTAGAAAGCTCAAACACATACTAAACCAGAACCTAGTCAACTCAAAATAGCCTGAACCAAAGCAAACCTGGACCAAACTCTCTGGAAACAGACCAATAGAGTTCGGACCAAACTCGGACCGAACTCGGGCCGAACTCGGTCAGGTTCAAACCAGAAAACTGAGTCAGACTCCTCTTCTGGATGACCAGGCTCTAACATTCAAAGTTCTGAACATTTGGGCATCCGAACTCTGCCGGAACTAGGTTCAAAAAAATCCTATAAATAGAGCGAAATTCTATACCATTTCAATCAAGTCATTCACTCAAAGTATTTTACTTTTCTACACTATTCCTGAGCTATAAACCTTCATATTCCTAAGATCAACTCCCAGCCTTCTAGTGCCAACGCGGTTCCGATTTATAAGTCTGATCGAGTTGTGAAGCTTGGTTTACAAGTTCGTCTTCCATTTAAGTTTGAAGTCGGGGTGCCCTTCGCATCAAATGTACGTGTGAAATCTTTCGAGCCTTCGGATCAAAGCTCGATATTATAAGAAGTCTGCAAGCCTTCGGATCAAAGCTTGTGATTCACTATCGGTGATTATAGTGGATAAAACTCCGAGCAAGAGTTCTCGGGACTAGACTAGTCCTCTCAGAGAAAAATTAGTATATATCGCGGTGTTTGTGTTTGCTCTATTTTTTCTCTTTACTACTTTATATATGTGTCTTACATATACACTGCTAGTTGGTAACTGCCTTTAGTGAGCTTAATTTTAAATTAGGTTATTACTTCCGCTACACTCTATTTACCCCCCTCTAGAGTTGCCATGCGATCCTACAACAAGCACCGCCTTCTGCCTCTAAGTCTAAGGGAAAGAATTCCAAGGCTTGCCACATGGTTTCTCCCTCCACCGAGGAAGCATTAGCAGGAGCTACAAGGTTGGGCCTCGCCTACCAACGCGATTATGATGCCCCTGAGGACATCCTTCCTCCACTAGTTATATCTGATCCGGGTCTATCTCAACCCCTTGTAGCAGACAAACTAAAGCAAAAAATACTCGCTTTGATAAGTCGTTGCTCAAGGAAATGGCTCAAGGGCTCGAGAAGCCCTACAACTTCGATATTTTGGTACAACTGGCAAATACTCTGACAAAGTTGTCACTGTTTGAGCTTTTCTGACTCTCCAAAGACACTTAGAATGCTCTCAGCGAGGTATTATAAAATGCCGACACCTACCTAGTGCAGGTTAAGTCATCAACTGAGAACCCTACAACATATCCTCATTGCAATAACGTGAAGGAGGTGATACCCAACATCACGTTCTCACAGCAGGACATGTTACTAAAGAATAATAGGCATGATCGCCCATTGTATTACACAGAGTATATCGGCACCATCAAGGTGGACCTGATGCACATCGACCCCGGTTCATCCATCAACATCATCCTACGAAGTCAACTGCTTCATAGCCTGGGTATCCCTATCCACCGGCTGGAAGCAACCAATACTACAATCAGTGGCATCAACGCTGAAAACAGAGATCACCTGCTACATTATAGACGTAGACGTATCCTATAATGTCCTGTTGGGGCTCCCATGGATACACGAGTACATAATCGTGCCATCAACTCTGTATCAGTGCCTGAAGATCGTTGATGATCATGACTCTGTCAAGAAGGAGTTTGCCGACGTCGACCCGTTCAAAGGGGTCGAGGCTTACTACTCTGACTCAATCCTCTACAAGGAAGTCCACCAAGACAAATGTTGCAATGATGCCGACGATGAGGAAAAAATTGGCCTAACATTGGATGAGCCCTTGAGGGTCCGTCTCGAAGGACGTGTCCCTGACATAGCTCTTTCCCTCATGGTAAAACTGTACAGAAAAGCACCTGAACGTCTAGTCATCCATTTGCGGAGATCGAGTCGACCATCGATGGAAGATCCCACACCTACTACGACTTTTGAACCTCCAGTGGTAAAGCTGCGCAGGAGACCTCTGAATCCGTCGCTCGCACTGGAGATAGATCTCGGAAAGGATGAACTGGAGGAGTACATAGCCACTCATGCTAGCATCCCTTCTCTTGATGATGTAATTCCTGAGAATAAGATACCTTATTTTATGAATAAAGAATTATCTTTGAACTAATCTGAAGTTGAACATCTAAGGACATTATATTCTATTTAGCATGGTCTAGGCCTGCACCTGCATACACAGGTGACTACCACCTATGCGGTGAATCAAATTCTCCCCAATCAAAACTTATAGTTCATAGTTCCAGCAAGGAAGAGGGGAGCCAAACCCATCATCTTCGGTAGGATAGGATATCCTCGGTCCTTCATCCCAGAGGAGCAAGAACTGGAACCTGAAGGCGGAAGGATGCAAATACACCGCTACAGTTCATAAACCAAGCATATTGTTCAGAACATGGGTTATGATCTTAAAAGTAACCAAGGCCTGAATTATGGCAAAGGTTGGCGGCTACCTCCATATCTTCTCGCTCTTGCAGGCAAGTTCAAGGATTACTGCCACAAGACTCGGCATGGTCTGGGGTACGTTACACCCCCGTCAACTCCCGAAGACTCAAAAGAATAGGACAAATGGCATTCTCACTCTTTAAAATCCTCCGTGTGGGACTCGGACACAAGCATCGGCGAGATGCTCAAACAAATGTTGTCCATCAACATGGTGTCAGCCGATCCTGAGGTAGATGACGTAGACCCTCCTGAACTATTTAAAGTAGAACCATGGGCTCAACGCCTAGACTCACAATTGGAAATACAGTTCGAGCAACGGGAACCATCCACTGAGGACAAAGTCGTACAAGTAAATCTGGGCGATGAATCCTCCTCTAACCTATATTCATCAGCAAAAGTTTGTCTGATGAGGATCGTGAATCCCTACTACAGCTCGTCAGGGAGTACATCGATGTCTTTGCCTAAAGTTACGAAGACATGTCAGGATTGGATCCCCAAATCATGGTCTACAAGCTCAACATCATGCCAAACGCTAAGACGGTCAAGCAACAACAACAACGATTTCGACCGAACATCATGAATACCATTGAAGTTGAAGTAAATAAACTAATAGCCAGTGGCTTCATCAGCGAGGAACAACATCCAGATTGGTTAGCCAATATTGTGCCCGTCGTCAAAAAGAACGGAAAGATCCGAATCTATATTGAATTTCACGATCTAAACATGACACCATGATCGATAACACTTGCGACTTCGAACGCATGTTATTCATGGACAGATTCTCGGGTTATAACCAGATCAAGATATTTCCAGACGATAAGAAACATACGTCGTTCAGAACACCAATAGGAGTTTACTGCTACACAGTTATGCCCTTTAGTCTAAAGAATGCAGGTACTATATACCAGCGAGCTATGAGCACCATCTTCCGTGAATACCTCTGTAAGATGGTCGAATGCTATGTCGATGACATCGTCGTCAAAAGCCGCTTCCAAGGTGACCATCTCCAGGATCTGAGTACAATATTTAACCTGATGCGCACACACTGGCTTAAGTTGAACCCAACCAAGTCTTTCTTGGGAGTCTCCAGCTGTAAGTTCTTGGGTTTTGTCATAACGTCAAAGGGTATCCATATAGACCATGACAAGACCAAAGTAATCCTTGAGATGCACCAGCCGAGGAACCTTAGAGAACTTCACAGCCTTGAAGAAAGACTGGCATACATCAGAAGATTCATATCAAATCTCTATGGATGTTAACAGCCATTCACCCAGCTAAAGAAGAAGGGAGTTTTCTTTGTCTGGAATGAAGAGTGACAATGTGCATTCGATGACATCAAGGAGTATCTCTCAAAGCCCCCGACATTGGTAGCCCCGGTAGTGGAAAAGTCCTTCCTGCTTTATGTACGCACAATGGATCACTCTTTTGGTGCTCTGCTAGCCCAAAAGAGTGATACGGGTCACGAGCATGCCATATACTACCTCAGCAGGATGATGGTCGGTACAGAGCACAGGTGCAACCCCGTCGAGAATTAGTGTCTTGCTCTAGTCTTTGCTATCAAGAAAACCAGGCATTATGTGGCTGGGTAGACAATCCATGTGATCTCGCGAGTCAACCTTCTCGGGGTTCTCATGACCAAATCAAGGGTGCTCAATGCCCGCTTGGCTACGTGGGCGATACTATTGTCAACATACGACATGGTATTTGTTCTACAGAAAGTGGTCAAGGGCCAAGCATTAGCCGACTTCTTGGCCGCCCATCTAGTGCCAGAAATGTCAAAGCTCTACGATAAGATCCTAGATGAAGTGGTAGAATCTAATATGACAAACATACAGGCTGTTTGGCGAATGTTCTTCGACGGTGCTTTAAGAACAGGTCCCAAAGGTGATGTCATCGCTGGAGTCAGGATAGTTTTGATTTTCCCACATGATCTGGTTATCCATCGTGCTTACTCTCTTACGGAACCATGTTCCAACAATGTGGCAGGGTATAACACCCTCCTTATTATCACGCCCCAAATCTCCCGCAAGACCAATCGTCCCTGCTGAACGTGAATCACCACGTTGCAGCTGTCACGCCCCGGTCCCGCCCGAGCCGCAGCTCCGCCCTGCCCCGCGCCCGTGCGGCCGAGAATTAACGAACCAGACACGTATCACCGTGCCTCGGTGCGCTGGACGCGAATCACCGCGCCCGTCCCACGGGTGCGAGGGAGGAAGGGAGCCAAGCGAATGGCCCGTTCGAGCTTTCGGGGGACGTGATGCCGCACGGGCCTGGGGTTGCGCCCGTGCAAGGCCAATCGTTTAAGTTGATAGTTGGCTATCATCGCATCAATCGAGTAAGCAGCGGAAAGGGACTTGTTGCAATGCAATGCATTAGCCAACTGAGTGTTCGGGACAATCGAGGCAACTTGGGTTTCCTTTAGCAAAGGCACACGTTCGTTCCATACATTATGCCCCCTTATACGATAGCATTCTCGGGGCAACAATCGAAACCAGGATTCCGGGTCTTCGGGACTGTGGCACGCCTATCGCTCCCTCGGACGATCCAGTACCTGCGAACAAGTAAACTGTTGGTGGGTCAGCACTTTATACAAGTACTGGTGAGATAAATCAACTGAACAGAAACAAGCATTCACTCAAACAGGCACTAAGTAATCATGTTATAAAACATTACATTACTAGTGATCTTTCTAGTTTTACCTAGGTTCATTTCATGCAGTTCTAGCAGAGTCGATTTACTTGTTTAGAAACATGTTTGGAAACAGAGTTTCATATTGAATATGCAAGCAAGCAAACCGTTCATGTTTCAGGGTGTGCGCAGCGTGTCTCGTGCGACTCGAGGGTCTGATGCAAAGCTAGACACACAATGCACATTCTTAGGGGCAGTCACTATCCAAGCCAACACAATAACTTAGCTATATGCAGGGCGGTCCCCGAGTATCTCAGGATCGGCAGCTGGTGGAACAGCATACCAATGACTCTTTATCTGATGCTAGAGGCAGCTGTGACTCATGGTTGCTTTGCACTATCATGGTAGCAGCCGTGACACATGCAGTTCAGCTCTCCACCAATAGCCATTGTCCGACCGCGTGCGAATGCATGGAACACTATCAAATAAACTCTAGTATGCAGACGAGACGAACCATCAGAATACACTCATTGTTGCGGGGCAATCCGACTTATCACTTGAACACGTTCAGGCACAGTATGGTTCTCTCGAAGCATAGACAATAGTGAACATATTCATGCAATCTAAGCAGGCGATTCAGGATTCTCGTTAAGCAGGCATTGTTTCAAAGACAAGCTAGGTGAGTTCGTTTATTAACATGCAAGGCAGGTTCTATCATTCTCTTAAGAAAACATTGCAAGCAAAAACTCAGGTTATTATTAAGGCGTGCAAGAATCAGAGAACGAAGTTCTGCCCACTCACCTTGATATATAACGCCGGCGCGGAGCGGGGCGTTACATACTTACCAACCAACAAAAAGTTTCGTCCTCGAAACTTCAAGGATAAACTTCTCGATATCCCGAGTAGCGATAGTGTCGTCCCTCGCCGTACTCAATCGAAACAGTCAAGCAATTCAAGTTCAGGAAATATTTTGCACTTTGAGAATATCTATGGACTTATTGTATGGAACGCTCTTTGCAAAACCATATCGATAATATCTCAGAGTCATAGCAACGGTTTGGGCCAGAGAATCGATTCCGCTCTGATACCATTCTGTCACGCCGCGGTCCCGCCCGGGCCGCCACTCCGCCCTGCCCCGCGCCCGTGCGGCCGGGAATTAACGAACCGGACACGTATCACCGTGCCTCGGTGCGCCGGACGCGAATCACCGCGCCCGTTCCGCGGGTGCGAGGGAGAAAGGGAGCCAAGCGAATGGCCCGTTCGAGCTTTCGGGGGACGTGATGCCGCACGGGCCTGGGGTTGCGCCCGTGCAAGGCCAATCGTTTAAGTTGATAGTTGGCTATCATCGCATCAATCGAGTAAGCAGCGGAAAGGGACTTGTTGCAATGCAATGCATTAGCCAATTGAGTGTTCGGGACAATCGAGGCAACTTGGGTTTCCTTTAGCAAAGGCACACGTTCGTTCCATACATTATGCCCCCTTATACGATAGCATTCTCGGGGCAACAATCGAAACCAGGATTCCGGGTCTTCGGGACTGTGGCACGCCTATCGCTCCCTCGGACGATCCAGTACCTGCGAACAAGTAAACTGTTGGTGGGTCAGCACTTTATACAAGTACTGGTGAGATAAATCAACTGAACAGAAACAAGCATTCACTCAAACAGGCACTAAGTAATCATGTTATAAAATATTACATTACTAGTGATCTTTCTAGTTTTACCTAGGTTCGTTTCATGCAGTTCTAGCAGAGTCGATTTACTTGTTTAGAAACATGTTTGGAAACAGAGTTTCATATTGAATATGCAAGCAAGCAAACCGTTCATGTTTCAGGGTGTGCGCAGCGTGTCTCGTGCGACTCGAGGGTCTGATGCAAAGCTAGACACACAATGCACATTCTTAGGGGCAGTCACTATCCAAGCCAACACAATGACTTAGCTATATGCAGGGCGGTCCCCGAGTATCTCAGGATCGGCAGCTGGTGGAACAGCATACCAATGACTCTTTATCTGATGCTAGAGGCAGCTGTGACTCATGGTTGCTTTGCACTATCATGGTAGCAGCCGTGACACATGCAGTTCAGCTCTCCACCAATAGCCATTGTCCGACCGCGTGCGAATGCATGGAATACTATCAAATAAACTCTAGTATGCAGACGAGACGAACCATCAGAATACACTCATTATTGCGGGGCAATCCGACTTATCACTTGAACACGTTCAGGCACAGTATGGTTCTCTCGAAGCATAGACAATAGTGAACATATTCATGCACTCTAAGCAGGCGATTCAGGATTCTCGTTAAGCAGGCATTGTTTTAAAGACAAGCTAGGTGAGTTCGTTTATTAACATGCAAGGCAGGTTCTATCATTCTCTTAAGAAAATATTGCAAGCAAAAACTCAGGTTATTATTAAGGCGTGCAAGAATCAGAGAACGAAGTTCTGCCCACTCACCTTGATATATAACGCCGGCGCGGAGCGGGGCGTTACATACTTACCAACCAACAAAAAGTTTTGTCCTCGAAACTTCAAGGATAAACTTCTCGATATCCCGAGTAGCGATAGTGTCGTCCCTCGCCGTACTCAATCGAAACAGTCAAGCAATTCAAGTTCAGGAAACATTTTGCACTTTGAGAATATCTATGGACTTATTGTATGGAACGCTCTTTGCAAAACCATATCGATAATATCTCAGAGTCATAGCAACGGTTTGGGCCAGAGAATCGATTCCGCTCTGATACCATTCTGTCACGCCGCGGTCCCGCCCGGGCCGCTACTCCGCCCTGCCCCGCGCCCGTGCGGCCGGGAATTAATGAACCGGACACGTATCACCGTGCCTCGGTGCGCCGGACGCGAATCACCGCGCCCGTCCCGCGGGTGCGAGGGAGAAAGAGAGCCAAGCGAATGGCCCGTTCGAGCTTTCGGGGGACGTGATGCCGCACGGGCCTGGGGTTGCGCCCGTGCAAGGCCAATCGTTTAAGTTGATAGTTGGCTATCATCGCATCAATCGAGTAAGCAGCGGAAAGGGACTTGTTGCAATGCAATGCATTAGCCAACTGAGTGTTCGGGACAATCGAGGCAACTTGGGTTTCCTTTAGCAAAGGCACACGTTCGTTCCATACATTATGCCCCCTTATACGATAGCATTCTCGGGGCAACAATCGAAACCAGGATTCCGGGTCTTCGGGACTGTGGCACGCCTATCGCTCCCTCGGACGATCCAGTACCTGCGAACAAGTAAACTGTTGGTGGGTCAGCACTTTATACAAGTACTGGTGAGATAAATCAACTGAACAGAAACAAGCATTCACTCAAACAGGCACTAAGTAATCATGTTATAAAATATTACATTACTAGTGATCTTTCTAGTTTTACCTAGGTTCGTTTCATGCAGTTCTAGCAGAGTCGATTTACTTGTTTAGAAACATGTTTGGAAACAGAGTTTCATATTGAATATGCAAGCAAGCAAACCGTTCATGTTTCAGGGTGTGCGCAGCGTGTCTCGTGCGACTCGAGGGTCTGATGCAAAGCTAGACACACAATGCACATTCTTAGGGGCAGTCACTATCCAAGCCAACACAATGACTTAGCTATATGCAGGACGGTCCCCGAGTATCTCAGGATCGGCAGCTGGTGGAACAGCATACCAATGACTCTTTATCTGATGCTAGAGGCAGCTGTGACTCATGGTTGCTTTGCACTATCATGGTAGCAGCCGTGACACATGCAGTTCAGCTCTCCACCAATAGCCATTGTCCGACCGCGTGCGAATGCATGGAACACTATCAAATAAACTCTAGTATGCAGACGAGATGAACCATCAGAATACACTCATTGTTGTGGGGCAATCCGACTTATCACTTGAACACGTTCAGGCACAGTATGGTTCTCTCGAAGCATAGACAATAGTGAACATATTCATGCACTCTAAGCAGGCGATTCAGGATTCTCGTTAAGCAGGCATTGTTTCAAAGACAAGCTAGGTGAGTTCGTTTATTAACATGCAAGGCAGGTTCTATCATTCTCTTAAGAAAATATTGCAAGCAAAAACTCAGGTTATTATTAAGGCGTGCAAGAATCAGAGAACGAAGTTCTGTCCACTCACCTTGATATATAACGCCGGCGCGGAGCGGGGCGTTACATACTTACCAACCAACAAAAAGTTTCGTCCTCGAAACTTCAAGGATAAACTTCTCGATATCCCGAGTAGCGATAGTGCCGTCCCTCGCCGTACTCAATCGAAACAGTCAAGCAATTCAAGTTCAGGAAACATTTTGCACTTTGAGAATATCTATGGACTTATTGTATGGAACGCTCTTTGCAAAACCATATCGATAATATCTCAGAGTCATAGCAACGGTTTGGGCCAGAGAATCGATTCCGCTCTGATACCATTCTGTCACGCCGCGGTCCCACCCGGGCCGCCACTCCGCCCTGCCCCGCGCCCGTACGGCCGGGAATTAACGAACCGGACACGTATCACCGTGCCTCGGTGCGCCGGACGCGAATCACCGCGCCCGTCCCGCGGGTGCGAAGGAGAAAGGGAGCCAAGCGAATGGCCCGTTCGAGCTTTCGGGGGACGTGATGCCGCACGGGCCTGGGGTTGCGCCCGTGCAAGGCCAATCGTTTAAGTTGATAGTTGGCTATCATCGCATCAATCGAGTAAGCAGCGGAAAGGGACTTGTTGCAATGCAATGCATTAGCCAACTGAGTGTTCGGGACAATCGAGGCAACTTGGGTTTCCTTTAGCAAAGGCACACGTTCGTTCCATACATTATGCCCCCTTATACGATAGCATTCTCGGGGCAACAATCGAAACCAGGATTCCGGGTCTTCGGGACTGTGGCACGCCTATCGCTCCCTCGGACGATCCAGTACCTGCGAACAAGTAAACTGTTGGTGGGTCAGCACTTTATACAAGTACTGGTGAGATAAATCAACTGAACAGAAACAAGCATTCACTCAAACAGGCACTAAGTAATCATGTTATAAAATATTACATTACTAGTGATCTTTCTAGTTTTACCTAGGTTCGTTTCATGCAGTTCTAGCAGAGTCGATTTACTTGTTTAGAAACATGTTTGGAAACAGAGTTTCATATTGAATATGCAAGCAAGCAAACCGTTCATGTTTCAGGGTGTGCGCAGCGTGTCTCGTGCGACTCGAGGGTCTGATGCAAAGCTAGACACACAATGCACATTCTTAGGGGCAGTCACTATCCAAGCCAACACAATGACTTAGCTATATGCAGGGCGGTCCCCGAGTATCTCAGGATCGGCAGCTGGTGGAACAGCATACCAATGACTCTTTATCTGATGCTAGAGGCAGCTGTGACTCATGGTTGCTTTGCACTATCATGGTAGCAGCCGTGACACATGCAGTTCAGCTCTCCACCAATAGCCATTGTCCGACCGCGTGCGAATGCATGGAACACTATCAAATAAACTCTAGTATGCAGACGAGACGAACCATCAGAATACACTCATTGTTGCGGGGCAATCCGACTTATCACTTGAACACGTTCAGGCACAGTATGGTTCTCTCGAAGCATAGACGATAGTGAACATATTCATGCACTCTAAGCAGGCGATTCAGGATTCTCGTTAAGCAGGCATTGTTTCAAAGACAAGCTAGGTGAGTTCGTTCATTAACATGCAAGGCAGGTTCTATCATTCTCTTAAGAAAACATTGCAAGCAAAAACTCAGGTTATTATTAAGGCGTGCAAGAATCAGAGAACGAAGTTCTGCCCACTCACCTTGATATATAACGCCGGCGCGGAGCAGGGCGTTACAGCAGCTCTCCCGCAGGACAATCGTTCTTATCGGGACATGATGCCGTGCAAGCCTAAGATGCGCTTGTACAAGGCCAAAGCTTTGAACAAGGGCAAGTAAGCTATTCAATACTGAAGCAGCGGCACACATATTGCAGAAAAGTAAAGAACACAGTGGCATATGAAAACAGGCTCTTTTTTTGATAATCAGAAGTGTTACAAGCGGCGCAAGGCCGAGGTTACAGATCGCTCAAGCACTCTTCTCTCGATTACAATAACACCGTTCCATACATTATGTCCCTCTATACAAAAGCAGCTTCATCTCGATACGGCTCAAGGCATCGACTCCAGATTTTCGGCTCCTTGGGATGAGGCACGGCTATCGCTTCCTCGGATGAACAGGCACCTGAGAACAAGCAAACTATTGGTGGGTCAGCACTTTATGCAAGTACTGGTGAGATAAAACAACTGAACAGAAGCTACACCCCCTGAAACCCACACTAAGTAATCATGTGGCAAAACATTTCATTACTAGTGATCTTGTTAGTTTTACTTAGGTTCATTTCATGTAGTTCAGAACTATAGTCAGATTACATCTTTGAAAACATAACTTTGAAACAGTTTTGCATATTCAAACTATAAGCATACGAATTGGGACAGTGCTCTACCGTGTAGTGCGCAGCATGTATTGTGCACAAAATCTAACTCTTGGGGCAAAGATCTTATAGCAGACTGAACATATCGGATTAAGGCAACATATCAAATGGACTATCATACTTTAAAGCACACAGAAGGACTAGCTTATATGAATTCGGTCCCCGAGAAACTCAGGATCGGTAGCGGTAATCCAGCTAACCAATGACTAACTTCTGATACTATTAGCAGCTGAGACCGAGGTTCAGCTCTCCCGCACTAATAGTCATTGTCTGACCGATACAATGCTTGAAGCACTAACAGATAATCTTTACGATGCAGACAAATTGAATGAGCAAACTTATGTATAAACTCATATTTCTTACCCCATAGCCGAACGGTCATCCCTGCAGCAGACACACGAGTTAGTCACAATTTGCATATTCATAACTTATGTATCAATCACTGGTGTCATCTATCGATAGGTATGCAAGAAGGTGAACCTAGCATGAGCCCTATCTATATGACGGTCCATGGGTTGCCCCATGATTAGCAGCAGTTGCCCAAGGTTCAGCTTTTCACTAGCACGCATGGGTGTCGGCAGCTGTCACACGAGGTCCAGCTCTACCAACACACCCGAGTACTAGCAGCTGTGACATCATGGGTTCTGCACCACACTAATAGACATATCGCCCCACTAGACCCCCTTACAGGCCGTATACCTCAGGGCGATCCAAAAATTTCTTCCGGACCGAGCGATTCCCAGTGCCCTAGGAATCATTCGAGAGACAAGACCTTGTGCACAAAGGCCCTCGCATAACTATTTCGTTCAAGCAAATTATATCATTCACATGCACTTTTAAAAATATTTAGACTCATTGTATAGAACATTCATCAAAGCATCGAGAGAGAGCGTCTATCACTTTTTTAATACACAAGTTCAAAATTGAGAGAATCGATATGAATTTCAAGGACGTCAAGCCGTGCTCTGATACCAAAATATCACTCCCCGATCTCCCGCAGGAATCGATCGTCCCCGCTAGGCGCGAATCACAACGCCAGCGCTCCCGCAGGGCGATCGTTTTCATTGGAACGTGATGCCATGCGAGCCTGGAGTTGCGCCCGAGCGAGGCAAATATCAAAACGGTCGTTGATAACTAGTTCGCAGAGTCGTCATAGCGGAAACATAGAATAAACACAAGTATTGAATCCAAAATAAGCTTTTTATTGATATGAAATAAAGATTATAAGAGGCGCTAGACCGATATTGCTGCATATGATCTACTAAATAACGAAGAACATCTATGCAATCCAAGTGTTACATTTGTGTCTCTGCCTCATACCTGTTCTTACTCGAACTATGTTATATACCGTGCATCCATTCTAAATATGCAAGTGCCGTGCAAATATACTCCTTCATGTTACTCCTCTTCTGAATGTGTATAGCCATTATGCATGCATGACTTATCTGTATGAAGGTCACTGGCTATGTTAGCCATATTAGATAAGATCTGGGATGGAACAACTGTCTTTCCAGCTCGGTTGTGAGCCTTACTGACGTTCTGAACCATCCGATGAGTCGGCTATCTTTCTAGGTCGGTAACAAGCCTTGCTGGAAGTCCCGCACTCTCCCGCTAGTACTTTAGCTAGCGTATTACCAGGACTATACTGGCATTATCCTCTCGGGCCGACATGATTTGAATGTCTCAGCAATCGTGTCGAGGACTCATCTCTACCTGGTGCGCAACCAATTGTCCATGACCATGCAACTACTCCCCCACTTCCAATCCTATCCGAGAACTTCCTGCTTAGTTTTTTTTATCCGAGGACATCAACTCGGTTCAATCTTGCTGAGGACTACACTCGAATCTTTCTTCTTTGCCACAGAGTCGCACAGATTGTCCGAGTGTAGCGGAGTCATGAACGCATAGGCGATCGGTAATAGGTTCACTGAGTTGACAATATAGCGGAAGCATAAAAACACAAGTTGAAGTAAAGCAAGCTCTTTTATTGATATAAACTTGTGTTACAGGCGGCGTATAGCCGAGATTACAAGTCGCTCAAGCCTCTCTCTCTGAAACAGTAAAAGCGTGCCAAGCGGCTACAATATTGGAATGATTGTACAGGCGATGTTCAGGCGAGTTCACAATATTATATCTTGTATATGTACTTCAGTTTCGGACGCACCGTTGCAAGGCTTCAGAGGGAACTCCTGGCCTTAGCACGCACGAAGGAGGCATCCGCACCGAACGAGGTTCTCCCGCACCCTGCATACAAACTGGTGGATTATCAGTACATTGAATGCACTGGTGGGGAAGCTACTCGCCCGCTCGACAAATCCAAACACGTAATACAGGTTCCGTGCATAACTATTAAGTTATCTTTCTAGTTGCCTTAGGATCAGTTTCATGCAAACATTGAATAGCTTATCGTGTCTGGTAGTGCGTCGTGCGATGTTTGAGGAAACACGGCGAGACTTACCAACTTACCATTTCTCCTTCCCTGTCCAAGGCAAACATGATTAATTCAAACACGGTAAGTATAAACATTCAGGAGGCATAGCATATGCAAACACGAGGGTTCTTATAACATGATCGTTCAGGTGTTAAGTTATTCATTGATGCTATGCAATGACTCGCACGCGGATAGCCGCTAAGCGAGAATGACTTGTTTATCTTCCATTTTATAAGCAAGCATGCAGCAGGTTTAAACACACATGAAAATCACACGATGCATTGCAAGCCAGATTCACACGATAAACACACGGGGCATTGCAAGCATATACACACGATAATCATTGGCTTGATGCCATAATGGACTAGTCAAGGACAAGGATAGCATGCAACGAGAAAACACGAGGAGCTCATAAAACACGATGCGTTGCAAGTTATCCCGTCCGAACACGATTGACTATAAATATGAAGTCTGCCCGGATCGGATCGGTGCCAGTGCCCCAACACCGTCCACAGAACTTATATCCTTGTGCACAAGTTGTCCATGATCGAACACGATTATTAATTCATACTTCATGCAGTTGAGGCAACACGAGCACACGACAAGCAGTATTGCATGATTCATTTAGCTATTGGATATGCACAGTCTCCTGGGCTGATGTAAGCCCGCACGAGGAAGACTTGCAGGGAGATCTGAATACCTGAATGAGTCTTGCCACAGGAGCATGATTCTTTTACTTGGCATGATGCAGTCCCCTGAATCGGGTACTGCCTTGGCGACCTAACGGTCCCGGATACTTGCAGGTTTATTCAGGCATGGAATGATTACTTGGTAGTCTTCCGAGGTTTGGATAAAAATAATGCAACATTCAAGCAGACAAGCATGCGTTTCTAAGGAACATAAGCATGCACGTTTGCTCGGACCCGAAGGTAAGCCGAGAGTTAGATCGTTAGGGGACTTGGCATGCGAGGATCTGAATACAAGCAGTATTTCAATTTCTATGTTCTAGCATAAGCAATACGAGTTGGGATTATTCCCTTAGCTAGGTGCGTTGGATTTATTAGCATGCAAGGGGTGAATCACCTAGCGACTAGCATGAATATTCTAGATTTTATGTGTGCTGGCTAAGCAAAGACAAGTTCACCGTAGCCACCCACCTTAGCGATGATTCGCCTCGGTAGAGCGATACGTCAAGCGAGCCTCTGAAAGCCTAAGCTGGATTCCTGTAGGGACAAGTCTGGATATCCTTTGCTTCTTGATTGAGGCAAAGCGGGTCGGGACAGCTGCACTATTGCCGTTTGAGACGGCAGTCCGCTTGAGCGGAACGGGGTGTTACAATTGGTACACCCCTATCCCCAGCAGGGCAATTAAGACTTACATTTCTGGTGGTCCATCCCCAGCAAGCGCCTATGCATGGCACGTACCTCTTTTCACAAAAAATTGGTAAAAGCAATTATTTGTATTCAGGAGTCCTGAATGCGCCTACACTCATAGGTAGACCATTTAAAAGTCAGTTCCTTTTTGGGCACTAGTTCACGTCCATATCACCTCTGAACTAGTAGCCTAACTTTTTTTCTAGCAGGGTTTGCCATGTCCACATTACCACTGAGCAAACTTCGCTATTTGATTATCGAATTGCATGTCTACAATACCTCTGATATCGGCCGCCATATAAACTTATCACCGGTACTTAACCCTAAGTACTCCAGCGGTGCTAAGTCCACAAAATATATTACGTCCATATTACCTCTGGTAGAGTCTTATTCTCTCACTTATTGTCAGTATATGGTTTTAGATATGTCATTAATAATAAGTCCACATAAATTTATTTAACTGAATTATTATAACCTATCACGTCCATATTACCTTTGGTAGCGTTATTTGGTTCTACTTATTATCTGTATTTAGTTCTAAGTATGTAATAGATAATAAGTCCACAGAATTCTCTTAAAATCTATAGCATTTCTAATTTAGTATCCCGCTCCGCGTTGGCACTATGTACAAGAGATATCGGTTTGCTGACTCAAAAATGATATCTTCCTTAAGAGCCCATTGTTGAACCAGAAGATGACTGATCTAGGTGAGTGGGTAGAACTTTGTTCTCTGATTCTTGCACGCCTTAATAATAAATCTGAGTTTTATAATGCCTGTTGCTAAGAAGATTATTGTTTCTGTTGCATGAATAATAGAACTGCATGCTTAACTAGAACTTGAATGCTTGTCAATAGAAGAACCATTGCTATGCTAATAAGAAAGATTAAGAGATTGCTTGAGCATGTTTCCATATAGCTTGTTTTTTGATAGAACTACTTCATGCTTGGACTTATTCAGAGAGATGGCGGCCAGTCCGCACAGAGATAGAAGAGAAGAGATAGATGGCCTGCTTGTTCATTTTGTCTGCATCGTAGAGTTTATCTGATAGTTTTTCATACATTCGTATCGGTCGGACAATGGCTATTAGTGAAGAGCTGAACCTTGGTCCCGGTTTCTATTATGTTAGTGAAGAGCAACCATGAGTCACAACTGCTAATAGCATCAGATAAAAGAGTCATTATTTAACTGGATAACCACTACCGATCCTGAGTTTCTCGGGGACCGAAATCATATAGATAGTTTATCTTGTTTGCTTGATAGAAGGATAGTTCATAGATGGTGCATTATCCCTAGTGTCTTTGAGTATAGCTCATGAGATACGCTGCACACACCCTGATTGTAGAATAATCGACTTATCTTGTGTGCTTGAATGAATCGAATATGAACTCTAATTTTAAAAGATGTTTCCAAAAAAAGTAATATGACTCCGTTCCTGTACTGCATGTAACAAACCTAGGTAAAACTAGAAAGATCACTAGTAATATAATATTTTATAACATAATTACTTAGTGTTGGTTTTAGTGATTGTTGCTTATGTTCGTTAATTTTATACTTATCGGTACTTTCTCCAAAGTGCTGAACCACCAACAGTTTGCTTGTTCGCAGGTGCTGGATCATCCGAGAAAGCGATAGCCGTGCCTCATCCTCAGGACCCAAAAATCTGGTTTCGATGCCTAGAGCCATATCGATTCTTTTGAGTTGCTTTTGTATAGAGAGACATAATGTATGGAACGATGCCATTGTATTCAGAGAATCCTTGAGCTTTGTCCTGTTTACTCAAATGAATTATTATTTGTAACACTGTCCCTCCATTGCGTACTAAATCGGTTAGATGATAGACACAAATTTAACGATGTTACCTTGTGCAAGCGTAACCCCAGGCTCGTACAGCATCACGTCCCGAGGGAAACGACGTCCCGCGGGAGCGCCGACACAGTGATTCGCGCCCGACGGGGGCGATCGGGACCGTGGGAGTTCGGGGCATGACATCTAATGTGGTCATTCAAACCACAAAAATAAAAGGAATCTCTTCTTCGCTAGAAGACAGAAAAACAACAATAGAGATCTTAAGGAAAGAGGGAATCAGAATCCTCCGAATTATTTATGAACATTGCAAGAGTGTGGAGAATGCATACGTTCAAATTTGTAAAACAATTGATGTGAGGCTTCTATTTCAGCCTGCTCTTCCTATTTCTCCAAGCCAACATGAAGTCCATCCAACGAAGGGCTAAGAAGTTCCTGGAAAAGATCTGCTTTATATACTTGCACATGGAACACTCCTTCATTTTCATCCATGAAAGACACATGAATGGTTAAAGCATTGTCTGAACTAACTTCGGCCGGCAAGGAAACAATTTCCTCATCATTTTTCTTCCTCCTAGAAGCATCATTTGAAGCCATTTTTGTATGAAGGGTTCAAAATGCCATAGGATTTATGAGAGGAAAGTCGACGGTTCACTTCTCAAAGATGTGTCGGTTTATTTATCAAGACACAACGGTTTATTTCTCAAAACATGTCAGTTTACTTCTCAAGAAGCGACGGTTGGCAAATCTTTTCGTCTCTATCCCTTGGAAACTATCGTCGACTCAGAGTCCCAAGAAATCTCCTAGAGATAGAGGAAAATCCTCTTCATTTAATGCAGACTTGACAGCCTGGCAGATTCATCCATGCGTCAGCAAGAATATGCGGCCAATGGACTCAGCAAAGCCGAGTGAGCTTCATGCGACAGGCAACCTATGAGTTCCGAAGATCTCTTTACATGCTTCTTATTCAAAGTATTCCAAACTTATCAGTTTGGAAACTTTGAAGGGAGTCTTGTAGAAGCATAAAAAATCTCAAAGGCCCCTATGCGCCTCAGTCCTCATGTACCAAGGATCAAGCGACGTATAAAGTCTTGGAAGCATAAAGTTACCTCAGTCGAGTCAAAACATTTATGACTCTGACAGCAATAATGGCTCTGAATGCCTCGATTCTAACGCTGACAGTTGGCGTCAGTACTCACGTCATCGTCATGATTACTTTTGTCTATATATAGCTGAATAGTTCTATGTATACATAAGACAAAGGCATTGTGCATTCCAGACTCCATGTGTTCTATGCGTCTCTAGCCCCCATGCGTTCTAGGTCCTATGCATTTCAGACTCCATGTGTTATATGCGTCTTTGGCCCAATGCGTTACAGATTCTATGCATCTCTGGCCCAAGCGTTTCAGACTCCATATGTTCCAGGCATCTCTGGCCCCATGAGTTCTAGGCCCTATGCGTTCCAGACTCCATGCATTCCATGCGTCTCTGGCCATATGCGTTCCAGACTTCATGTGTTCCATGCGTCTCTGGCCCCATGTGTTACAAATCTCATGCGTTCAACGTAGCAGTACCTTCTCAAGCCAAGATTTTTCTGTTGTAACTGATGATATTCCCCACGACTAAGTGTATGCCATATATCGAGCTGACCAAGTCGTGTACACCAAGGACATGAACCGATCAGATTTTTAGCAACAACGAATCCTAAGAAAGATTCTACGTGACGACTCAACCGTGACATGCATCCACGGTGGAAGTTACAGATGAAGACGTGGCAGCCTTAGCATCCATGCGCGCATAAGCTATGCGCATGCATTGCCCATCAGTATGATGGCTATAAATAGCCGGGTAGCATACCCAACACAGGGGCACATAGAGACATACACATAGAGACATGGGCAGAGCTACGTACGTACAGACAAGCTCAAGAGAGATAAAAAAGAAAAGATTTCCCATTCTCTCATCGGACCGTCAACAGAGTAAATGAGTCGTTGCAGTACTCGATCCCCATCGTCACATTTCCCAGATCAAAAAAATATTGTACTTAGATTTTCTATCTATGACTTCTTTGTTGGTTGTTAAACAAAAAGTTTCTTAAACTTTCATTAATGGTTGTAAACCCCATTACCCAAAATAGGTATTTTGTGTATATTTTGTATTTATTATAATTATTTTAGATTATTTTTATCGATTAAAGTTTAATTGTTGTATTAGGACACTTTATCGTGGTTTGGAAATTAATGACATAGGATGACCCCAAAATCTATAACGTCCTTCATAGGAAGTAGCTTACACGGGAGATACTACTTGTAGAATCTTTCCGTGACTCTGAATTCGATCATTTAGCATTAGTATGGCACTAGTGTAACAACCATAGTTTATTGTATTTAATATTTAGATTTTTTATATATATAATTTATTTGTGATTATTTTTCAATCCAACCTTCTTCAATAAGCAACCAATAATTCCTCCATGCCAAATTAGACCATTTTGTCTTTTGTAGAATTTATTTATTTATTTATTAATTATTTCTTAGAAGCCCAATAAAATTCCAACTACCAAAGATTTACCTTAGATTTGCATATTAATTGTCCATTAATTATTCCATTAGAAGTCCAATCAAATATCAACTACCAAAAATTTACCTTAGATTTGCATATTAATTGTCCACTATTTTATTTCCTTAGAATCAAATCAAATCTTTGTCATAAATTAGTTATTTGGTTTGTTATTGACTTTTAATAACTAACAACCTAATTAGGAAACATCCTAACAAACTAAATAACCAATCCTAATTCTACCCCTCTTCTCAAACCCGCGGCCCTCTCCCTCAAACCCGTGCACACCCCAAGGCCGACCCCCCCCCTCTCTCTCTCCCTCTCTCTCTCTCTCTCTCTCTCTCTCTCTCTATATATATATATATATATATATATATATATATATATATATATATATATATTGTCACGACCCAATTCCGTAGAATCACTTGAGGCGTCCCCCGAATCGTGACCGCCGTGCGGGCCTGGGGTTGCGCCCGCACAAGGCTTTAATGATTTGCATAGCAAGCACATATTCAGAGTACGCAGATAAATTGAAACACAGATTTGAAACATGGAAAAGTTCTCTTTATTGATAATGAACATCTATTACAAACTCCTGAACGAGTCAGCTAATATGCCGAACGGCTTACAAAAGTGTTGACTCAAATGAGATAACAGTCATGTACATTACATCCCTTTATAAACTCAAAATGATAAAGACCTCCAGGCTGGAGGACGTCTTTGCCATGGAGCTGCATTTGTGTATGAAGAGTTGCAGCTTCGGACTTCAAAAGGCTTCAGGGGGGCGGTGAAGATGCGCCAACAGCTGGACTGGAATCGGGAAGACGACTTCGGCTTCTCGCTCGGTTCGCCTTATTTCGGAGAACCTGTTTCAATGAGGGTCAGCATATCGAAACATGCTGGTGAAGGCGAGCTAGCCGAACTATACCAATCAACACGTTGTTTTAATGAAACATGCATATTTGTGGGTTTCTATCTTGCCTTAGTTCATTTACAAGTAAGCAGCATATAGAATTATACTGAAATGAACGTGCCACCGTTCGGTGGATTTTACCTGCCCGTCTGAATTACCTGCACAATACTTACCATGCCTTCCCTGCCACGAAGACACAAGTTAGTATACAACAGGTTTAAATATACACGTTGAACACACGATGCATTGCAAGCCATATACACACGATAAACACAAGAGGCGTTGCAAGCATATACACACGAGAATCACTGGCTTGATGCCATAATGGACTAGTCAAGGACAAGGATAGCATGCAACAAGAAAACACGAGGAGCTCAGAAAACACGATGCGTTGCAAGTTATCCCGTCCGCACACGATTGACTATAAACACGAAGTCTGCCCGGATCGGATCGGTGCCAGTGCCCTAGCGACCGTCCGCATAACTTATATCCTTGTGCACAAGTTGTCCGTGATCGAACACACGATATTTAGTTAAATTATCACTTCACGCAGTTGAGGCAACACGAGTAATGCATGATTCATTTTGCATAGCCTCTAGGAACAGTTATGCGCATACACGATATGATTCATAAATAGCACAATTTATAGAAGAAGTTATATTCTAACTACAATTTATGCATATGATGAACATTCCGAACGAACAAGCATGCAAGTAAGTAACCGTTCACGAGTTTGATTAACAAGCAGTAATAACCAAGTCTATTCTCTTTTATCTTGGTTTCTTTTATTATTACATGGTATCGTTTGATCGGGGCGAAGGGAATACAAGTGTTTTAGCTGTAAAGCTTGGAAGCAGGGCTAGCTAATCGGGTTGGTAGCCACTCACTTAGATAGTTGGAAGGAGAAGGAAAGAGGCGCTTCACGACTCCGCTCGCAAGCCGCCTACTGCTCGTTCACCTGCATACGAACAGCTGATTAATACTTCTTCCTCTCTTTCCATTCTCGAAATAGAAGTGCAGTTCAATGAACGAAAATAATGAATCCATCGACACCGTTCAAGGAAAACAAGCAAATCCCAAAACCAACTCAAAGCACGAAAGCAACAAGCGACATCGAAAACTGAGGCAATAAAAGATAGCAGCGGAGAGGTCCCTCCTGACTCTGCCGCTAAGCCGATCCTTGGGGCACAGTCCACTGAATATGGGAATCGATTCCGAAGAAACAAATCTATAACGAGGATGAGTTCTTAATTCAATCTATCCCGATCGAACGATACCGTCTTGTGTTTCTTAGTCGCGCCCTCCGCACCGGGAGAACGGGGCGCTACATCCTACCCAACCAATTGGAAGTTTCATCCCGAAACTTAGGAATAATGCTTACCGTTAGGGGTTATTACGTTGCGGGCGATGAACAGGAAGGTTCGGGCAGGAATTAATGGCATGGCCTAGATTGCCACAAGCGAGACATAACCCAAGTCTCTTACGACACTGATTGAAGGAGTGCCCACGTTTGTTGCAGTATCGACATACTTGGTTGGGATTTGCCCTGTGCTGACCACCGTTGTTTCGGTGCTTTGCAGCAGTGTTTCCTCCATCGTTGCCTTGGCGTTTGTGATTGTAGGTATGCACAGCGCCGGTGGGAACGTGAGGATACTGTGGTTCTAGTGATAAGGCATGATTCATGACTTCACGCATTGTTCCATACTGATTATTGACCACGTGCGAATGGATGGCAGGGCGTAGTCCACCTTTAAACCTTCTAGCTCGACTCGCTGCATCAGGTAAATAGGCCCTAGCGAATTTGGAGAGTCGGTTGAATTCAGCGGAGTACTGCTTCACTGTCATGCTGCCCTGCCGCAGCTGCACGAAGTCATTTTCCATTTGACGTTGCACTGGAGGGGGTATAAACTCCTCTTCGAACGCGGCACGAAAGGTCGTCCACGAGATCGCCTCCTCTCCGTGATCAAATTGGAGAGATCGTCGATGCACGTCCCACCAATCGTGTGCGTTGAGGCGGAGCTGTAGTTGCGCGCAGGAGACGTGCTTCTCTTCGGGGACCTCTAGCAGAGCGAAGTGATCTTCTAGTTCTGCTAGCCAATCTAGAGCTACCACTGGGTCCTCAGTCCCGTTGAATGGGGTATTGCAGACTTTCTTGAAATGGCCCAAGTTGAAGCCAGTCACATCCCTCGGCCTTAGGATTTGAGGCGTCTCCACTTCAAGCACGGGCTGTTCCACCGGAGTCGTTGCTGTTGCGGCGGAATGGTTGGCAGCCAAAGTCTGAACGATCTGTTGTAGGGTATCTACCTGCTTCTGTTGGACTGAGAATCGGGTCTCTAGATTACTCTCGAACTTGGCTTGGCGAGCATCATCTCTTTGTCGTTGCGATTCTAACATTTGCATTACCCGCTCAAGCGGGTCGACTTGAGATATGCCTCGCTGGCTCCGAGAGCTTCCCGAAGTGCCCGAACTGCTTTCTTGTATTTCGTTCGGAGCTTGCGCTGCAGATTGCGCTGGTACCATTCCTTCAAAAGAAGGTAAATTACATTAGAATCATAATGTATTATGGACTTATTGCATGAACGTATCTCATTTTGGCCTAGCGAGTTCAAGAGTTCGTACAGGAATTTGATCGTTAAAGGAACTTTTCCAGCACGAGTCTAAGGAACTTGAATCTATGCTCTGATACCACTATATCACGACCCAATTTCGTAGAATCACTTGAGGCATCCCCCGAATCGTGACCGCCGTGCGGGCCTGGGGTTGCGCCCGCACAAGGCTTTAATGATTTGCATAGCAAGCACATATTCAGAGTACGCAGATAAATTGAAACACGGATTTGAAACATGGAAAAGTTCTCTTTATTGATAATGAACATCTATTACAAACTCCTGAACGAGTCAGCTAATATGCCGAACGGCTTACAAAAGTGTTGACTCAAATGAGATAACAGTCCTGTACATTACATCCCTTTATAAACTCAAAATGATAAAGACCTCCAGGCTGGAGGACGGCTTTGCCACGGAGCTGCATTTGTGTATGAAGAGTTGCAGCTTCGGACTTCAAAAGGCTTCAGGGGCGCGGTAAAGATGCGCCAACAGCTGGACTGGAATCGGGAAGACGACTTTGGCTCCTCGCTCGGTTCGCCTTAGTTCAGAGAACCTGTTTCAACGAGGGTCAGCATATCGAAATATGCTGGTGAAGGCGAGCTAGCCAAACTATACCAATCAACACGTTATTTTAATGAAATATGCATATTTGTAGGTTTCTATCTTGCCTTAGTTTATTTACAAGTAAGCAGCATATAGAATTATACTGAAATGAACGTGCCACCGTTCGGTGGATTTTACCTGCCCGTCTGAATTACCTGCACAATACTTACCATGCCTTCCCTGCCACGAAGACACAAGTTAGTATGCAACAGGTTTAAATGTACACGTTGAACACACGATGCATTGTAAGCCATATACACACGATAAACACACGAGGTGTTACAAGCATATACACACGAGGATCACTGGCTTGATGCCATAATGGACTAGTCAAGGACAAGGATAGCATGCAACGAGAAAATACGAGGAGCTCAGAAAACACGATGCGTTGCAAGTTATCCCGTCCGCACACGATTGACTATAAACACGAAGTCTGCCCGGATCGGATCGGTGCCAGTGCCCCAGCGACCGTCCGCAGAACTTATATCCTTGTGCACAAGTTGTCCGTGATCGAACACACGATATTTAGTTAAATTATCACTTCATGCAGTTGAGGCAACACGACTAATGCATGATTCATTTTGCATAGCCTCTAGGAACAGTTATGTGCATACACGATATGATTCATAAATAGCACAATTTATAGAAGAAGTTATATTCTAACTATAATTTATGCATATGATGAACATTCCGAACGAACAAGCATGCAAGTAAGTAACCGTTCACGAGTTTGATTGACAAGCAGTAATAACAAGTCTATTCTCTTTTTTCTTGGTTTTTTTATTATTACATGGTATCGTTTGATCGGGGCGAAGGGAATGCAAGTGTTTTAGCTGTAAAGCTTGGAAGCAGGGCTAGCTAATCGGGTTGGTAGCCACTCACTTAGATAGTTGGAAGGAGAAGGAAAGAGGCGCTTCACGACTCCGCTCGCAAGCCGCCTACTGCTCATTCACCTGCACATGAACAGCTCGATTAATACTTCTTTCTCTCTTTCCATTCTCGGAATAGAAGTGCAGTTCAATGAACGAAAATAATGAATCCATCGAAACCGTTCAAGGAAAACAAGCAAATCCCAAAACCAACTCAAAGCACGAAAGCAACAAGCGACATCGAAAACCGAGGCAATAAAAGATAGCAGCGGAGAGGTCCCTCCTGACTCTGCCGCTAAGCCGATCCTTGGGGCGCAGTCCACTGAATATGGGAATCGATTCCGAAGAAACAAATCCATAACGAGGACGAGTTCTTAATTCAATCTATTCCGATCGAACGATACCGTCTTGTGTTTCTTAGCCGCGCCCTCCGCACCGGGAGAACGGGACGCTACATATATAATATCTCCTTCTCATATTTACTCCACAAACCCTAACGTAATCTCCTCCATCAAAATCCTAACTTTCTCCGTACCATCTCCAAGCCGTCGACCCCCTCCCTCTTCACGTGGACACCACACCTCCTTATCCATCCAAGAACCCTAGCATTTTCTTCATTCTTCTTCTAGGAAGTTTCTTTAATTCTTCTCTCCTTCCTTCTTCAATCTCTTCTTGATTTATGAATATATAGATTATATATATGTGTGATGATGTAAACTTCATTATTTTATTTTGAAGAACTCATGCAACCTCTCAACCCTAATTTTGAGGTTCAGCTCAACACTTTTGTACATGCATGAAACCTCCTTCAAAATCCTCTTTAATTCTTGTTAATATATTCATATAGATGTTATTAATAGGGAATATATTCAGTTTTTATAAATAATTCCAGATTTATTAATTTGTATTAAATTAGAGTTTTGAGCATATTTTATGGGTAGTTTTGACCTAGTTTTGATGTATGCATGTTGGAGACTCTTAGACCTTATTATGACTTGATCATAGATAGAAAAACCTAAAATTTTCTTGATGAACTATTGTTTTTACAGAAATTATATATTCTGAATTTTTATTAAATAAATATTATTTTTTTGTCACAATGCATACTAGCAAGTTTGGTTGCCAATCCTAATAGGATCAACTTGTATATAATAAAATTCTAATTATTTTTGTATAGATGAAAGAAATAGTATTTATTATATTTGTTACTTATTTTTACCAAATATATCCATATTTGTTTATATTTATAAAAATTAGAATTATAGGTATTTTATGTAGCAAGTTGACCTAGTTTTGACAAAACATGACCCCGTCAATGTTAGACTTAAACCCCGACCAAAAACCCTCATTTAGCATTTAAAATTATATTATTATGTTTTATTTCTGATTGTCACGCCCCAGTCCCAAAATATCGAGGGACTAGACACGTGGCAATGGCCAGCAGCACACACCGATGGGCAATCCAATATAATGGACCCATCAGGGTGTACTTAAGCTGTAATACAACAATAAGGGTCTAAATATACTAATCTCATCCACATAAATGAATACAACAATATCAGAGTATAAAGCAATATTAAATCTCAATAAAACATAATTCGGGGAACAACCCGATAATGAGTCTGGTACAATAGTCAAGAATAAAGATAACAACAACATATACTGAGTATGGATAAGATATATACTCAGGAGAAATCCTCGGCGATCACTCGTCTTCTGGAACTGGTACTGCTCCAGTGCCTGCTCCTATTCCTGCTTCTGCTCCTGCTAATGCTCTTGTCCCGTATACCTCGTGATAGATCTCCTCTGCTATATCTGGGGACATAATCCGGATCCAGGTCCTCAGGGGACATAACAAGATACAAAATAACTCATGCCAAAATAAATGCAGTACAGCAATAAATAAATCAATAGGGTAAACTATATAACCAGCTAAGTGATATACAAGATAAGAGCATCACTAAAACTCAGGCTGAGACCACTACAAGCTCTGTATCGGGGAGCCGGTAGCAGTGATATCATGTAGTTGTCTAGCTCAGAAAGAGACTATGACACCGTCATAATATAATCCACCTGTAGTCTGTGTCTCTCTCCCCACCCAATGTAGTCACACATCTCATGTCCACGACGTCTCATGTCCATGTCACGCAAGATCATATCTAATGCAGCAAGTCATAATGATAGCTAAGCTTGTATAAAGTATATGTCACGAACCTGTAACCTATACAGAATCACCATGAATATCTCAGGAAGATTCTGTCTCATGAATAGTGTCAGGTATCCTGAGGCATGACGTACTTGATAAGGCAAGCACGAGATTGTATAGGGTCTCGATATCCACGACTAGGTGACGTTACACAACGCCGCGTACGGTATTGACACCCGAATATTATTCAAACGCTAAGTAATGTCACACGGTCCTAGGTTGATCAGAGATAATACAATATTAAATCAAAAGAATAGTATAAACAAATGGTGAAGTATGGCAAGGTACACTTGCTTGGGGTTCTGGCTCCAATTGTAGCTCTGGTATCAGTGGGATTTGTAGGTACTTCTCCAGTTACTGAAATAAATGTTACCATCAGGTTCAGAAGACATCAAATAGCTAGAATTGCCTGTCCTTGAGTCCAATTTGGACACAGGGGCAAAATGACAGTTTCTGGTCAAAGCGAGGTCCACATGTGGCCCGCTTCGCACCAAAAAATGTGTCATAGACAATGTTCTCCAAATTCGTCAAACTTAGTGTCTACAAGTCCAGAACGACGATACGAACCCAACGGAATATCCAGAACTGGATTCCGATGAGCCGATCACAAAATCGCCCATCAAGTGGAGCCGTGGGGCCCACGATACGAGATTTTGTCAACGTTCTCAGAATCGAACCAAACTTGGATCACAGGACCAGCGAATTGCTACGAGTCCGATGGCATAAGTTTTGTTTCGATACGACATGCGTACACGAAGTTACAACGAGTTCCAGAACATGGCCGATACGGGATGTTGTCGACGGATACGTGTTGATTCCGGTGTGCACGCACATCCAAATCAACTTTCGCGAAATTCCACACGTCCTATTAACGGCGCGCACCTTTCGGTGAAGTCTACACATGACCAAGTCGTCCCGTTTAGCGGGGAGCACCCAGTTTCGGGGAAAAATAGGATAATTATTTTCCTGATTTTGGGTCGCAGTTTGCGATCGCCACAGGACGCGACACGCCGAGCAAATTGCACGGGTATCGAGAGGGTCACGCAGTCTACGCGTCATAGCAGACGAAACGGGAAACGGGGCAGCGAGAAGAGAGATACAGTCACCTGAACAGGGCTCCGCAGAAGACAGAAACTGCAATCTCGCGAGGCGGCTGGGGCTAGGGTTTCTCGCCGGAGGCTTCGCCGGAGCTGGAGGCGGCCGGAGGAAAGCGGTGCTGGGGTCATCGAGGCGGCGTTGGGCTGTTACGGTCGTCACGGCGGAGGAGACTAGTGCACGACGGGCCGCTGCTGCTGCTGGTCTCGGCGGAGCTGGAGGGAAGTCGTCGACTCTGGATCTTGGCGGAGGACGGTATGGGGTGGCCGGAGAGACTCGAGCGGAGGGAAGGCGGTGGAAACAGGTGGCTGTGAGGCGGAGAGGTTTGGGGTACGGTAGCGGAAGAGTCAGCTGGGGGTTTATATAGCCGAGCGGGGAGGAGCTGGGCCGTCGGCCGTTGCGGGGAAGGGAAGTGACGGCGGCGGCGGTTGCAGGATCTGGGAGGCCGAGCGGCGCTGGGAAGGCGAGCGGACAGCGGCGGGTCGAAACCGTCGGCAGGAAAAGCGTTCTGTCGGGGATGCGGACAGTCGCGAGGTCCGGTGAATTAGGGATGCACTGTAGCATCGGGTCGGGTCGGCTAGCGGGTCTGGATCCGACCCACTAGGGTTGGTTCAGCATGGTCCGGTTTGGGTTGGTTCGGTTTGGTTTAAACCGGTTGGTTTAATCCGGTTTAATTGGGTTTATTAAAATTATTAATTTTTAGGTCTTTAAAAATGGTTCTGGGGTCCAATAAATTTCAGGAAAATTACCCTATGTCTAATATTTTATTTTACACCCAAAAATATTATTTTTATAATATTTTAATATTTAACAAAAACATTTAAATTTATTTAATTTTGAAATACCTTGATTTTAATTAGTTAAAAATTCCAGAAAATTCCAGAAAAGTCTGAAAATTGGATTTTTAAAATCCTGAAAAATCAGGGAGTTTACACTGATTTATGAGTATTTATTCTAGATTTAATTATTTGTTAAAAATTAATTTTTGGTGACTAGTAGGCAACCCGTTGTGACATACTTTTGGTTTCTATTTAGTTTTGGACTCATAGAATTTATAGGAGATGACCCTATCACTAAAAACTCTATTTTTTTAATAAAATCCCAGAATTAATAGTTTTAATAATTAATGATTTAAAAATAGTTTTTGGCAATATTAATGGTTAGTAATATTTTGGCGTGTAGTTACTTGCATGTGCAATCAACGTAGAATTAAGAACTAGTTAATAACCTAATTTTAACTTGATAGTAAGAGTCTAATTAGTGTAATAATTAATTGGTAGTGTTCGAGACGTTCCTGTGGATAGCTCCATACCAGACTTGTTGTGCTCGCAGCTTGGCTTGGAAGGCAAGTAAACCTTGCTTGATTATATTGTCAGTTTATATTATGGCTAGTTTTTATTTGTTAGTTGTGTGCACACGTCTTAGAGTAGCAGACTTACCCAGTGTATTATGAAGATACGAGGTATCTTCTGACCTGACACATGGTATGGTGGTCCAACCCTTGTCCTTGTCTGGTTCTGGGGTTGGATTATTATGAAGGTACGAGGTATCTTCTGACCTGACATTGTTTCAAACACGTTCACTGAGTGAGTGAGTACATGAACTAGCGTGTTGACTGGCCATCGGTACGTGAGTTCGTATCTTGTGTTAGTAATTGGTGTTAGTTTGAGTTCTAGATTTTTATTGACGTCGTTATATTATGTCTGCACCGTGTATACGGTTCAGATAGTTCATTGGGAGGGGAGAATCTACTAGTGAGCGTATAGAATTTTTGATTCTTACTGTACTGTGAAAATGGTACAAATGTGTAACCCCCGAGTTCTGTGAAACGCCTGGTGGGACGACTGTTCTTCTATTTCTCCCCCCTCATGCACCACTAGAGATATCTCAAGTGCATTTCACATATATGGTTACTTACCCTATTTATTGTTTACTGCTTTACCTTCATGTATGTCAATTTCTTTTGTACTTGTTATGTCCCTCTGAGGACCTGGCACCCTTTCTAGGTATAGAAGATCATGACTGTTTGTAGGAGCACGGATCAGGACATGCTACTTATTTCTTTTTCGAGGAGGTCTTCCCTTCGAGCCTCTTGATCACTAGAAGATGTACTTATTTTGTTGTCTTTCATATCCTAATTGGTAGTGGATTTGTCTCCACCTGACTACTAGTTCTTCTCGACTATTTTCATACTTGATTAATTGTCATATTTAGTTATTTATTACTAATTAGTTTTATGGATGAGATTAGTATTGCATGTGACTGGTGAAATTATATACCACTTGTGAATTATTATTCATAAAATAGTGTACATATGTGCATGGTTTCCATATATTGAAATTGCCATATACATACAACTGGCATGCTTACGTATTCCTAGTCCTACGTATTTTGGGACTAGGGCGTGACATATTTTTAGCGGTAGCCCATGCAGGTCGAGAGTATATTGTCTCGGTTACGTTATTGTACCGAGCAAGCCTGCAAATAGGAATAGAGTATAGGTCTTATCCACATATTTGACTTTTCTCTTTATTTTCGTTCCGGATTCTTGAACTCACCTACCTTCCTTGACCTTCGAAATTGTACTCGCTTATTTCTCTTGACATCGGTATTCTTGTTTTCTCACCTCTTTCTATTTAATGTACTTTCCTAATAGTCCCTTAAGTATAGCCTTCTGCCAGAATATAGGAATCCTTGTTGTTAAGGTTAAAAGATAATTATGATAGCATACCTACTAAGAAAAATAAATTAGAATATTGGCAGCCCCCAAAAGTTTAGCATACCTAATGAACCCTAGCATCCAACACCTGAAAATTGATTGACCATTATCCCTTGATATATTTAGGAATGACTTGAGAGTAAAGGTCAAATATTAGGACTAAACCTAACCTCCATAGTGAGATAATATAAGAGGACTATAAATTTAGATTCTTGTCTTGATATTAGCAGAGCAGCACCCTAAAAAACTAAGAGGAATGAACCAATACCTTAGTTGGAACAAGGGTACCCTACCTTCAACTTAGTAGATCCCCTAGAACCTATGATCATCATTGAGTCATACTTGAGTCTTCATGAGTCACCGACTGTGCCATCTCATCCAACTATCTATATACTTTCCCATCTTGAGTTAATTTCTCCCTCCATCATGGAATAATTATTATAGCTCTTTACCCAATTAAAATCTATTGAATGATTAGAATATTTTTTTTTATCATACCTCGAACACAGAGACTAGCATACTACCTCCTCTTAGGAAACCATGATATTATCAAGAGTCTCTCTATTTACTTTTATATCTTGTTTCTCCGAAACCTTAACGCTCGTTATTTATGCGATAACAAAAACTTTTCCTCAACTTTCAAATCGTGACATGTTCGCTGAATTCAATACTATTTAGTATTTTCTTCTTCCAATCATTTTGCTCCTTGAGGCATACTCATTATTCTCCTACGTGACTGTCACAATCTTATTCCATAATCGTTGACCTTAAACGATGATGAAAATTAGATTGTTCTACCTTATCCTTCTAATTGTAGGCCAAATGATTCCTTTTATGTTAGGATATATAGTTTGGTAGGATTGTAGTTTGTTAATCTTGAATTTTTAAATTTTTGTGCTTAGTAGTTAGAACTTGATAGTTTAAATTGTTCATTTAGATTATGAATTTTTGATTATCCTTTAGTTTTAAATCAAGTAATTTGTTCCACATATGTCAATACATGTTATATCCTCTCTCACTTGAGAGCCAATAATTTTTTCATTCGCAAGTTACAGTATTAGTTAATTCTTGTAAGTTGGGTAGCATACCTCACAATATAGTATTTTATAGTCTTTTTGACCCATTAATGAAGTGTAATTGAATGACACTAACTATATGCTAGCATAAAAAGATAGTGTTTATCCAGATTATAGAACTTTAGAGGCCATACCCCCGTTTGGTCGACCAGAGACTTAGACGAGAAGTTAGTATGGCAACTGTAAAGGCACAACACCAGACGAGTCTAAGCTTCTTGGTGAACTTAAATTATTTTGTACCTTCCTTCATCATAATCCCACGTGCTTATATTTTGGACTATCTTGACTTATGCGGCTATTATAGCCTAGTTTTGCAAGCTTATTCTTCTATCGAGCTTGATCATGATATATGTATTATTGGGTGCACACACTGATACATTCGTCTAATTAGAATTAGTGTATTATGGTCTAGCTAATCTTAGTACGCTTGGTTCGTTCTTCGTATGACTACTTTATGTGAATTGAAATATAGTTGACTTAGCTTGTTAGACGAATATACTTGCCCTATAGACAAGTTCGAGTATATCGTGTCGGTTACATAACTATACTGATACGAGCCCGCGAGTGGAAATTTACCAAAATTAAGATTTTAATCCACAACTGCCTTGACAACTCTCTTTTGAATTCTTTAATCACCTTGAACTCCGTACTTATATTCTATCACCTCCTCCTTGAATTCTTTATTGTTGTTTTTCGTCTTTCCTTATTTCGGAAAGACGAACGCTCGTGCTTGATATAACTTTGACACACGGATAGTTCTAGATATACCCCATAGGCCAATCACATTACTTTGTGAGTATCTTTTCTAATTAAGGGTATATCACATGTGATGTAACACCCCGTTCCGTTCTAGCGGACTGCCATCTCAAACGGCAAAAGTGCAACTGTCCCGACCCGCTTTGCCTCGATCAAGAAGCAAAGGATATCCAGACTTGTCCCTACAGGAATCCGGCTTAGGCTTTCAGAGGCTCGCTCAGACGTATCGCTCTACCGAGGCGAATCATCGCTAAGGTGGGTGGCTACGGTGAACTTGTCTTTGCTTAGCCAGCACACATAAAATCTGGAATATTCATGCTAGTCGCTAGGTGATTCACCCCCTGCATGCTAATAAATCCAATGCACCTAGCTAAGGAAATAATCCCAACTTGTATTGCTTGCTAGAACATGGAAATAAAATACTGCTTATATTCAGACCCTCGCATGCTAAGTCCCTTAACGGTTTCATCTCTCGGCTTACCTTCGGGTCCGAGCAAACGTGCCTGTTTATGTTCCTTAGAAACGAATGCTTGTCTGCTTGAATGTTACCGTGTTTTTATCTAAACCCCGGGAGACTACTACATAGTCGTTCTGTGCCTGAATAAACCTGCAAGTATCCGGGACCGTTAGGTCACCAAGGCAATTCCCGAACCAGGGAATTTGTACCCTGACTGAATAAATTACTGAATCACAGCTCATGGAGCAAACTACTGAATCAACTGGCCTGGCAAGCACTACTGAATCACTGAATCCTGCCTCAACAAGTTATGTATATATACTGCATCGAACTCGTTCCATACCGGACTTGTTCAATATATACACATACTGCATCGAACTTGTTCCTGTACCAGACCGCGACCCTGACCTGCATGTCGCGGACAACTCTTAAACGAGGCATAGTTCCACGGGCGGTCACCGGGGCACTGGGACCGTTCCGATCCGGATGGAACTGCACGATAGTCTACTGCATCTGGACAGGATGGTCTGCAACCACCACTGCATCTTTATTGCTTTCCATCCTCGTTCAAGACTATAACGAACTGCACGATAGTCTACTGCATCTGGACAGGATGGTCTGCAACCACCACTGCATCTTTGTTGCTTTCATCCTTGTTCAAGACTATAACTGGTCCTTTATGGCTATGCCAGCGACTCATGTTCATATAGATAAGTCATCCTCGCTTAGCGGCTATCCGCGTGCGAGTTACTGCATCGCATCAATGAACAACTGAACACCTGAACGATCATGTTAAAACGACCCTCGTGTTTGCATATGCTATGCCTCCTGAATGCTTATACTTGCCTGTGCTTAAATTAACAATGTTTGCCTTGGACAGGGAAGGAGATGGTAAGTTGGTAAGTCTCGCCGTGTTTCCTCTAATATCGCACGGCGCACTGCCCGACACGTTAGGCTATTCAATGTTTGCATGAAACTGATCCTAAGGCAACTAGAATGACAACTTAATAGTTGTGCACGGAACCTGTATTACGTGTTTGGATTTGTCGAGCGGGCGAGTAGCTTCCCCACCAGTGCATTTAATGTACTGATAATCCACCAGTTTGTGTGCAGGGTGCGGGAGAACCTCGTTCGGTGCGGACGCCTCCTTCGTGCGTGCTAAGGCCAGGAGTTCCCTCTGAAGCCTTGCAACGGTGCGTCCGGGACTGAAGCACATATACAAGACATAATGTTGGAGCGTCGCCTGACCATCGCCTGTACATTCATTCCACAGTTGTAGCCACTTGGCACGCTTTTACTGTTTCAGAGAGAGAGGTTTGAGCGACTTGTAATCTCGGCTATACGCCGCCTGTAACACTTGTTCATATCAATAAAGAGATTACTTTACTTTGTTTTAATGCTTCCGCTATAATTGTCGACTCAGTGAACCTGTTACCAAATCGCTAAGCATTCATGACTCCGCTGCACTCGGACAATCTGTACGACTCTGTGGCTTAGAATTCTTGCCGCCAGCCAATGAACCATGGCCTTGCACGGGCGTGGATCACGCTCGTGCGGTATCACGCCCGGATGGGTTAAGCGATCGTTCCGCGGGAGCACTGGCGAGGGTGATTCCCGCCTAGCGGGGACGGCCGAATTTGCCTGCGGGAGATCGGGGCGTGACATGTTGGTATCAGAGCCTGGCTTCTATGCCTTTGGACTTCGATTCGATATCTCTGTTTCGAAAGCTCGTTCGTGGGTTATGTGCATGCTCTCTCTCAATGCCTCGATGGGATGTTCCAACAATAAGTCTAAATACTTTCAAAATACGTTTTGATTGATATGCTTGCTTGTCTGCTGTTGTGCTGCGAGTGGCCTTTGTGCCAACCTATGCGAACCCTTAAGAGTATCGCAGTAGCTTGTCCGATTTTTACTAACCCTAAGTTTGGTTGAATGCATCTATTCGAGGGACGCCTTGAACTAGTGCATCATCCAAGACTTAAGAAAAGGTGAAACTCGAGTGCTAAGACTTCGCTATCACTAAGCTGGTTGAAGTGTTCACGCTAGAGGGGCCCTTCGAAAGTGCGCACGATCCAGTCTAAGCGATATGCTGATTTCGAAGCTTGTACAAGTGAATATCCAAATGAACAAGTACAATGACTTGTCTAGGATTGCCTCAACCCTAGATTACTGCTTGTCCTCAGTAAGTCTCGAGGACGAGACTTTTTCTAAGTTGGGTAGGATGTAACACCCCGTTCCGTTCTAGCGGACTGCCGTCTCAAACGGCAAAAGTACAACTGTCCCGACCCGCTTTGCCTCGATCAAGAAGCAAAGGATATCCAGACTTGTCCCTACAGGAATCCGGCTTAGGCTTTCAGAGGCTCGCTCAGACGTATCGCTCTACCGAGGCGAATCATCGCTAAGGTGGGTGGCTACGGTGAACTTGTCTTTGCTTAGCCAGCACACATAAAATCTGGAATATTCATGCTAGTCGCTAGGTGATTCACCTCCTGCATGCTAATAAATCCAATGCACCTAGCTAAGGGAATAATCCCAACTTGTATTGCTTGCTAGAACATGGAAATGAAATACTGCTTATATTCAGACCCTCGCATGCTAAGTCCCTTAACGGTTTCATCTCTCGGCTTACCTTCGGGTCCGAGCAAACGTGCCTGTTTATGTTCCTTAGAAACGAATGCTTGTCTGCTTGAATGTTACCGTGTTTTCATCTAAACCCCGGGAGACTACTACGTAGTCGTTCCGTGCCTGAATAAACCTACAAGTATCCGGAACCGTTAGGTTACCAAGGCAATTCCCGAACCAGGAAATTTGCACCCTGACTGAATAAATCACTGTATCACAGCTCATGGAGCAAACTACTGAATCAACTGGCCTGGCAAGCACTACTGAATCACTGAATCCTGCCTCAACAAGTTCTGTATATATACTGCATCGAACTCGTTCTATACCGGACTTGTTCAATATATACACATACTTCATCGAACTTGTTCCTGTACCAGACCGCGACCCTGACCTGCATGTCGCGGACAACTCTGAAATGAGGCATAGTTCCACGGGCGGTCACCGGGGCACTGGGACCGTTCCGATCCGGATGGAACTGCACAATAGTCTACTGCATCTGGACAGGATGGTCTTCAACCACCACTGCATCTTTGTTGCTTTCCATCCTCGTTCAAGACTATAACGAACTGCACGATAGTCTACTGCATCTGGACAGGATGGTCTGCAACCACCACTGCATCTTTGTTGCTTTCATCCTTGTTCAAGACTATAACTGGTCCTTTATGGCTATGCCAGCGACTCATGTTCATATAGATAAGTCATCCTCGCTTAGCGGCTATCCGCGTGCGAGTTACTGCATCGCATCAATGAACAACTGAACACCTGAACGATCATGTTAAAACGACCCTCGTGTTTGCATATGCTATGCCTCCTGAATGCTTATACTTGCCCGTGCTTGAATTAACAATGTTTGCCTTGGACAGGGAAGAAGATGGTAAGTTGGTAAGTCTCGCCGTGTTTGCTCTAATATCGCACGACGCACTGCCCGACACATTAGGCTATTCAATGTTTGCATGAAACTGATCCTAAGGCAACTAGAAAGACAACTTAATAGTTGTGTACGGAACCTGTATTACGTGTTTGGATTTGTCGAGCGGGCGAGTAGCTTTCCCACCAGTGCATTCAATGTACTGATAATCCACCAGTTTGTGTGCAGGGTGCGGGAGAACCTCGTTCGGTGCGGACGCCTCCTTCGTGCGTGCTAAGGCCAGGAGTTCCCTCTGAAGCCTTGCAACGGTGCGTCCGGGACTGAAGCACATATACAAGACATAATGTTGGAGCGTCGCCTGACCATCGCCTGTACATTCATTCCACAGTTGTAGCCACTTGGCACGCTTTTACTGTTTCAGAGAGAGAGGCTTGAGCGACTTGTAATCTCGGCTATACGCCGCCTGTAACACTTGTTCATATCAATAAAGAGATTACTTTACTTTGTTTCAATGCTTCCGCTATAATTGTCGACTCAGTGAACCTGTTACCAAATCGCTAAGCATTCATGACTCCGCTGCACTCGGACAATCTGTGCGACTCTGTGGCTTAGAATTCTTGCCGCCAACCAATGAACCATGGCCTTGCACGAGCGTGGATCACGCTCATGCGGCATCACGCCCGGATGGGTTAAGCGATCGTTCCGCGGGAGCGCTGGCGAGGGTGATTCCCGCCTAGCGGGGACGGCCGAATTTGCCTGCGAGAGATCGGGGCGTGACATGTGATAGGTTTTGTGTTAAGATTTTAATGATTAGTAAGCACTATTGAATGGTCGAGAATTTTTTTTTAATAGCCTGGTGTTTATGAAAGATGGGTAAATTCTAAGTTGGGTAGAAGTTGCATTGTCAACTTGAGCTAAAATTTTATATGAAGATCTTAGACGATGGTTACGAAGGTTATCAAGTAAGATAAGATCGAGAAAATTACGTCATTTTAATTTCAAGAATTTTTGTTAGAAGAATAATTATTATTATGAGGATTTAACTTTAAAGATAAGAATGCCTTATAGAATAAATTTTAAAATTTTGATATTGCTGAACAAATATTTATCATCTGAGCACATGATTTAAATTTTAAATATTGGAGATTGAATCAACGATTTAAATTTTGAGGATAAAAATAGACATGAACATTGATGGATTGAATTCAAAATTTTACAATTTGATGATTTGAATTAAAAGTTAAATTTTGATTGTTGGATCACCTTTTTAAAATATTGAGGATAAAAATTGAATTTAAAATTTGAAGAGTACGAAAATTTTAAGTTAAAAATAGGAATAAGATTTGATTATAGTTGTTTATTATTTAAAATCTAGAGTAGATTATGATAGTTGAAAATTATGATTTAAAATTTGATGTGGGTTATTTAAATCTTGAAGATGTCATATAGATATGATTTAAACCTTGATTATTTAAATTCAAGAAGAGATTACGATAGGTTAAATTTTGATTTAAACAGTGGTTATTTTAATTTTGGAAAGATTGCGACGGAATTGAATAGATTTTATCATTTAAATTTTTGAGAAGATTGTGATTGACTTGCCTTAGATACAAATGTAAATGATTTAACAAATCATGCCTTATTTTTAATTTTGAGGACAAAATTTTTGTAAGTTTGGTAGATTGTAAACCGCCTCACCCAAAATAGATATTATGTGTGTATTTTGTATTTATTATAATTATTTTCAATTATTTTTATCGATTAAAGTTTAATTGTTGTATTAGGATACTTCAACGTGGTTTGGACATTAATGACATAGGATGATCCCAAAATTTACAACGCCCATCATAGGAAGTAGCGTACATGGGAGACACTACTTGTGAGATCTTTTTGTGACTCAGAATTCAATCATTTAGCATTAGTATGGCACTAGTGTAACAACCATAGTTTATTATATTTAATATTTAGATATTTTTATATATATAATTTATTTGTGATTATTTTTTTATCCAACCTTCTTCAATAAGCAACCCATAATTTCTTCATGCCAAATTAGGCCACTTCCCTCTTTTATAGAATTTATTTATTAATTATTTTCTTGGAAGCCCAATCAAATCTTAGCTATCAAAGATTTACCTTAGATTTGCATACTAATTGTCCATTAATTATTCCCTCAGAAGTCCAATCAAATACCAACTACCAAAGATTTACCTTAGATTTGCATATTAATTATCCACTATTTTGTTCCCTTAGAATCAAATCAAATCTTTCTTATAAATTAGTTATTTGGTTAGTTATTAACTTTTAATAACTAAAAACATAATTAGGAAACATCATAACAAACTAACTACCCAATCATAATCCTACCTCTCTTCTCAAACCCGCGGCCCTCTCCCTCAAACCCGCGCACACCCTAAGGGCGACCCCCTCTCAATTTCTCTCTCTCTCTCTCTCTCTCTATATATATATATATATATATATATATATATATATATATATATATATATAAGGTATATATATATATATATAAGGTATATATATATATATATATATATATATATATATATATATATATATATATATATATATATATATATATATATACCTTCATAATATCTCCTTCTCATCTTTCCTCCACAAACCCTAACCTAATCTCCTCCATCAAAACTCTAACTTTCTCCCTACTATCTCCAAGCCGCCGGCCCTTCCCTCTTCACGTGGACACCACACCACCTCCTCCATCCAAGAACCCTAGCATCTCCTTCATTCTTCTTCTAGTAAGTTTCTTTAATCCTTCTCTCCTTCCTTCTTCAATCTCTTCTTGATTTATGAATATATAGATTATATATATGTGTGATGATGCAAACTTTATTATTTTATTTTGAAGAACTCATGCAACCCCTGTGTCACGCCCTCGATCTCCCGCAGGCTAAATCGGCTGTCCCCGCTAGGCGAGAATCATCGCACCAGCGCTCCCGCGGGACGATAGCTTTGACCCATCCGGGCGTGATGCCGCACGAGCGTGAGCCACACCCATGCAAGGTCGTGGTTCATTAGCTGGCGGTAAGAGGTCTATGCCACAGGGTCGCACAGATTATCCGAGTGCAGCGGAATCATAAACGCATAGGCGATTTGGTAACAAGTTCACTGAGTCGACAATAGCGGAAGCATTGAATAACACAAGTAGAAGTAAGCAACTCTTTATTTATATAAACAAGTGTTACAGGCGGCGCTTGGCCGAGATTTTAAGTCGCTCAAGCCTCTCTCTCTAAAACAGTAAAAGCGTGCCAAGTGGCTACAATTTGTGGCATGATGTAGAGATGATGTTCAGGCGATGTTCCAATATTATGTCTTGTATATGTGCTTCAGTTTCGGATGCAGCGCTCCAAGGCTTTGGATTTGACTCCATGCCTTAGCACGCACGAAGGAGGCATCCGCACCGAACGAGGTTCTCCCGCACCCTGCAAACAACCTGGTAGATTATCAGTACACGAATGCACTGGTGGGGAGGCTACTCGCACGCTCGACAAATCCAAACACGTAATATAGGTTCCGTGCACCAACTATTATGTTGTCTTTCTAGTTGCCTTAGGATCAGTTTCATGGCAATGTTGAATAACCTAACTCGTGTGGCAGTGCGCCGTGCGATATAAGAGAAAACTCGGCGAGACTTACCAACTTACCGATTTGTCCTTCCCTGTCCAAGGCAAACAAAGTTAATTTAAGCACGAGCAGATATAAACATTCAGGGACAACAATATATGCATTACACTGTGTCATGAACGAGACTATATTTTGGTTGCTCAGTTATTCTCGATGCGATGCAATGACTCGCATGCGGATAGCCGCTAAGCGAGGATGACTTATCTATATGCACAATAAGTCGTTGGCATAGCCATAAAGGATACTAATCACTGGAGAGAATGGTATGCAGCAAAAAGAACAATGGGCGCTATAAGCCATCTCGTCCAGCACAATAGACTATACAATAGAGTTCCGTTCGGATCAGATCGGTGCCAGTGCCCCAGCAACCGTCCGCAGGAACAAAGACCTTGTGCACAAGTTGTCCACAACAACGCAGTCTCTAGGGTTATCCAAATTTACATCTTTCACAAGATAATCCATAACACGGGTACAATCTATAATTTCTGCTCTGAACGAGTATTGCTCCACGAGCTGGGATTCTTGGCTTTGCTTGACAGGATTCTCGTTCAGAGGTAAACTTGATGTGATTCCAGTTCAGTATTCACTTGCCTTGATGCGTGCCCCTGGTTCGGGGATTGCCTTGGTGACCTAACGGTCTCGGATACTTGCAGGTTCAATTGCACAGAAGAGCTATTTGATAGTCTCCTGGCTAACTAGAATGCATGCACGATACGAATAACGTTAGACATTTATAAGCAAGGAAGCATGCGTTTATAGGGAACTCAAGCAAACACGTTGGCTCGGACCTGAAGGTAAGTCGAGAGGTAAAACCGTAAGGGACTTTCCGAGCGACATAATCTAGGGTAGCATGCGAGGGTCTGAATATAAGCAATATTTTAATTCCATGTTCTAATACAAGCAATACAAGTTGGGATTATTCTCTTAGCTAGGTGCATTGTATTCTTATTAGCATGCAGGGGTGATTCACCTAGCGACTAGCATGTATCATTCCATATTTTAAGTGTGCTGGCTAAGCAAAGATAAGTTCACCGTAGCCATCCACCTTAGCGATGATTCGCCTCGGTTGAGTGATACTTCGAGCGAGCCTCTGAAAGCCTAAGCCGAAATCCTGTAGGGACAAGTCTGGATATCCTTTGCCTCAAACGAGTATTCTCGCCTGAGCAAAGCAGGTCGGGACATTGCACTTTTGCCGTTTGAGTCGGCAGTCCGCTTGAACGGAACGGGGTGTTACACCCTGAACCCTAATTTTGAGGTTCAACCCAACACTTTGGTGCATGCATGAAACCTCCTTAAAAACCCTCTTTAATTCTTGTTAATATATTCATATAGATGTTATTAATAGGGAATATATTCATTTTTTATAAATAATTTCAGATTTATTAATTTGTATTAAATTAGAGTTTTAAGCATATTTTATGGGTAGTTTTGACATAGTTTTGATGTATGCATGTTGGAGACCCTTGGACCTTATTAGGACTTGATCATAGATAGAAAATCCTAAAATTTTCTTGATGAACTATTATTTTTTCAGAAATTATATATTTTAATTTTTTATTAAATAAATATTATTTTATTATCACAACACCCATGTACCACCCATTTTGTATGCATATTAGCAAGTTTGGTTGTCAATCCTAATAGGATCGACTTGTATATGGTAAAACCCTAATTATTTTTATATAGATTAAAATAATAGTATTTATTGTATTTATGACTTATTTAACCAAATATATGCATATTTATTTTTATTTATAAAAATTAGAATTATAGGTGTTTTATGTAGCAAGTTGACCTAGTTTTGACAAAATATGACCCCTTCAATGTTAGACTTAAATTTTGACCAAAAATTCTTATTTAGCATTTAAAAATTATATTATTATATTTTAATTCTGATTTATGAGTATTTATTCTAGATTTAATTATTTGTTAAAACATAATTTTTGGTGACTAGCAGACAACCCGTTGTGACCTAGTTTTGGTTTCTACTTAGTTTTGGACTCATAGAATTTATATGAGATGACCCTATCACTAAAAACCCTAATTTCTAATAAAGTTCTAAAATTAATAGTTTTAATTATTAATGATTTAAAAATAGTTTTTAGCAATGTTAATGGTTAGTGATATTTTGGCGTGTAGTTACTTGCATGTGCAATCAACGTAGAATTAAGAACTAGTTAATAACCTAATTTTAACTTGATAGTAAGAGTCTAATTAGTGTAATAATTAATTGGTAGGTGTTCGAGATATTCCTGTGGATAGCTCCGGACCAGACTTGTTGTGCTCGCCGCTTGGCTTGGAAGGCAAGTACACCTTGCTTGATTGTATTGTCAGTTTATATTATGCCTAATTTTTATTTGTTAGTTATGTGCACGCGTCTTAGAGTAGTAGACTTACCCAATATATTGTGAAGATATGAGGTATCTTCTGATCTGGCACATGGTATGGTGGTCCAATCCTTGTCCTTGTCTGGTTGTAGGATTGGATTATTGTGAAGGTATGAGATATCTTCTGACCTGACATTGTTTCAAACATGTTCACTGAGTTAGTGAGTGCATGGACTGGCGAGTTGACTGGCCATTAGTACGTGAGTTTGCGTCTTGTGTTAGTAATTGGTGTTAGTTTGAGTTCTAGATTTTTATTGACGTCGTTGCATTATGTCTGCACCGCATATACGGTTCAGATAGTTCATTAGGATGGAAGAATCTGCTAGTGAGCGTATGGGATTTCTGTTTCTTACTGTATTATAAAAATGGTGCAACTGTGTAACCCCCGATTTCTATAAAATGCCTGGTGGGACGACTGGTCTTCTATTTCTCCTCCCTCATATGCCACTAGAGATATCTCAAGTGTATTTCACATAGATGGTTAGTTACCCTATTTATTGTTTACTGCTTTACCTTCACGCATGTCGATTTCTTGTGTACTTGTTATATCCCTCTGAGGACCTGGCACCCTTTCCAGGTATAGAAGATCATGACTGTTTGCAGGAGCACGGATCAGGACATGCTACTTATTTCTTTTTCGAGGAGGTCTTCCCTTCGAGCCTCTTGATCACTAGAAGATGTACTTATTTTGTTGTCTTTCATATCCTAGTTGGTAGTGGATTTGTCTCCACCTGACTACTAGTTCTTCTCGACTATTTTCATACTTGGTTAATTGTCATATTTGGTTATTTATTACTAATTGGTTTTGTGGATGAGATTAGTATTGCCTGTGATTGGTGAAATTATATACCACTTGTGAATTATTATTCATAAAACAGCGTACGTATGTGCATGATTTTCATATATTGGAGTTGTCATATACATACGGCTGGCATGCTTACGTATTTCTAGTCCTACGTATTTTGGGATTGGGACGTGACAATGATGAACAATAGGTTCAACCTCCTCACCACACTCAAGAAGAAAAGACATAGATTTCAATGAAATCACTTACAAATCCGTAGCAATTTCCCTAACCGAAGTTGACGACTCCTCGATTAGATCTCTTCTTCCTTCTGTCTTGGATGATGAAGAACCCTAAAAGCAAAGCACAGACTTTCTCTTATATTTTCTGTAGACGAGCATCCTGAATCTTCAACTTGTGTTATCTCTTTGTGCCTCTACCCTCACCCATATAAATAGGATAAGAAACCCTAAATTTAGGTCACAAAAATTCCTAAATAGGAAAATCCATTATCTAAAATAGGTAACACCAATTATGGACGTCCAAATATGGTCAGATTAAATATTTGATACAAATTTGGAATCTAATCGATTCTTACATTTAATGTAGATTTTTAAATTATATCAAATCAAATCAAATATTTGGCCATATCTGGGCTCCAAAATTTAACAAATCCAGTTTGGACTCCAACAATTATAACTCATGTGGTTAAGGTGGAAGACTTTCTCCTTGGTTGGTTAGGTTCAATTCCATAGAACTTTATTTATAGCAAATTTTTTTTACATAATATTAGTATTTTATTAATTAATGGAGGATTTACAAACGGCTTGGACAGTTAAATTTTGAGCCGTTTTCAAGCCTCATTATATTAGTAGAGATTTGATTTATGTACGTAGTTGATGAAATATGTGGTTTTATGAGTATTTCCAATCACTTTAGGATATATTTTTGGCTGAATTGTAACTTAATACCCTCAACTATTTTAGTTGTTTAACTTAATATTTTAAAATTTTTTACTCGACAACTTAATACCATCAATTATTGCATATTTGTAACTTGATACAAAAAAGACGAACCCCCCTTCCCCCCCGCCCACCCCCATACCCCGACTGCACCCTCCTTCTCCCCCCTCTCTCCGCGTGCGCTGCAGTAACGTCTACGACGACAGCAAGCTCCAAGGACGGAGCTAGAAGTTTGAACTGGGATGAACTAGGTTAGATTGGAGTCGGCTGGAGCATGGATGAACTCATATGAGAAAAAAATATGTAAAAAAAACAAAAACAAAGTCCGCGGTGGGCTCCAGCCCACTTGAGCCCTAAGGTAGCTCCATCCTTGGCAACATCGCGCGCGGAGAGAAAGGGAGGGGGGGGGGGGTAGGGGGTAGTGGATGCGGATAGTTTTGTCTTTTTTTTAGGATATCAAGTTGATGCATATCAAAGTTTACGATATCAAATTCAAAAACTGAAATAGTTAAGGATATCAAGTTGTAATTCAGTCTATATTTTTATTTTTGTTTGTGTGTGTGTATACAGAGGAGGAGATCATGGGCTAAGTTCAGTTAGGATAGAGAAGATAGGGGCAAGTTGTGGGGACTCCAGTACAGGTAGAGGTGAGATGGATCCACTTTTCCATCATATAATTTTTTTAGGCAAATTATAAGGGCACTACAACTTTTACTTGGGGCTAGCCCAGGATTGGGGCTAGCCCATTAATGAGCAAAGTTTACTCACACTAGCCCATTAGTTTACTCATACTAGCCCACTTTGAAACCCTTCTTCCCAAACACTCCCAAACCCTCCCCACCCCACCGGAGCCCTCGCCCCTCCCGCCGTCCTCCTCCGCCTCCTCCCCCGTCCTCCACCGCAGCCTCCCATCGCCGCGCCTCCCGTCGTCGTCGCCGTCACAAAACCAAAAAAGAAAATGAAAAAATAGAAGAACTGTCAAAATTTGACATATATGTTAATTTTTAGGACTGTCAAACTTTTGACAGTCCTACCAATTGGAAGGACTGTCAAAATTTTGACAGTCCTAAAAATGTATGTTGAATTTTTAGGACTGCCAAAATTTTGACAGTCCTACAATTGGTAGGACTGTCAATTTTGACAGTCCTAAATTTTTTGACATTGACAGTCGACAGTCTAAAAATCATGATCTAAAAATTTTGACTGTCAAAATTTGTCATATATGTTGATTTTTAGGACTGTCAAAATTTTGACAGTCCTACCAATTGGAAGTACTGTCAAAATTTTGACAGTCCTAAAAATTCAACATATATTTTTAGGACTGTCAAACTTTTGACAGTCCTTCCAATTGGTAGGACTGTTAAAAGTTTGACAGTTCTAAAAATATATGTTGAATTTTTAGGACTGTCAAAATTTTGACAGTCCTTCCCATTGGTAGGACTGTCAAAATTTTGACAGTCCTAAATTTTTTTTTTCTGTTAATTAATTTTTCTTAATTGTTGGGGGGGCCAATTTCAAAATATCCTTAAAATTTATATCCTTAAAATTTGTTAAAGTATTCTGTTATTTAAAATAGTAAATTTATTATTGGTACATTAAATATTTTGTAAAAAAAAAAATTACCAAAAGTAAAATTTGGAGGTCGAAACATCGTTTTTTTCGATTCTAAAAATTTGGGAAGTCCGTCAAACGGTGAAACGGTTTATCCCGAAGTACTTTTCCATACGGTCATTTTGGCTCAAATTGGAGCTTGTTTCGATCTCCCAGTCAAAAGTTATGATACTTTAAAGTTTTATATTTTATATTTTTGCCTGTAATATGTACGTCTTACTTCGGATGAAAATTCTCTCTACACGAATTGTGTTACTCTCGTCGAAAACATACAAATAGACCTATTGTGTGACAAAAAACGATTTGAAAACAAATAGTTATGGCCGTTTGAAGTCTGATCGACGGCAGACGTAATATTCGTACGGTAGATTTTTTTTTTTTTTTGATTCAATGATAACATATTTTATTTTGAATGTTAAACTAAATAAAAAAAATCAAAGTCCAAAACTAACTAAAAAACAAACTTAAAAAAAAATCCTGACAATTAAAATAAGGACTGTCAACATTTTGACAGTCCTCATTTTTTGTGGGACTGTCAAAATCCTGACAGTCCTAGTTTTATATAAAATTTTCAGTGGGTTAAAATTAGGACTGTCAAAATTTTGACAGTCCACATAGCTTTGTGGGACTGTCAAAATTATGACAGTCCTAACAATTGTAGGACTGTCAAAATTTTGACAGTCCTTCCAAGTGGTAGAACTGTCAAAATTTTGACAGTCCTGATTATAACAATTTGGGCTAGCCCAAGTAACTTTAGGAAACTTGTAATTTTGGGAAATGGGACTGTCAAAATTTTGACAGTACTAACAATTTGTAGGACTGTCAAATTTTTGACAGTCCTTCCAAGTGGTAGGACTGTCAAAATTTTAACAGTCCTGATTATAACAGTGGACTAGCCCCGAGTAACTTTTATGATGGCAAACTTGTAATTTTTTCTAAATTTCTAATGGACTAGCCCCGAGTAAAATGTGTAGTGCCCTTATAATTTGCCTTTTTTTTACTTGGCTCTTTTAGCCTCTTCCAGAGGAACTAATACATACCAAGTAGAATTGAACACCTAAAAAGATCATACGGAAATCATACGGAGGTATTAAAAGTGAACGATGTATTATCATTCTTACCACATCGTTAAAATAGTCTAATAGCTATACAAAAATGCCCCAATCTATACACTTGTAACCAATTGTAATTGGAATTTAGTTATCTTTTCTTTTGTATATGACAATGGATGGCCTCTTTCCGTTGTGATACTATCTGGTATATCTTCTAGAGACTTCAAAACGGTTCAAAAGTGAGCCATTTAAGTCTACATGAATTCAAACTCGGCCAACCAGAAAGAATACCTCACACCTTAACCACATTAGTTAGAAAAAATATTTGTTTATAATTATATAATATTATGTAGCTAACCATTTTCAAGAATCTTTATGAAAAGTAGAAATATATCCATAACTAATTATAATTAAAATATAATCAAATATATAACAAATTTAAATTAAAATATAAAAAAAAATTTAAATTTAAATATATTTAAATATTTAAACAATTTTATATTAATTTCAGAAGAAGAAAAAATTATTTTACGTATAACGCACGTTAATTTACTGGTAATAATTAATAACTTCCTTTTGGTCTTGATACTTTTTGCAATGTTATAGTTGTTAGTTGTTTGTGATGTTTTTGGTTTTATGTTATATGTGTATTCGTTCGGTAATAGCAAAGGAAAACATATAATTATAAGCATAATTATGGCACAATTTTTTATCAACTATTATTGACAGTTATAAAAATCAACAAAATACTTTTTTTTGTCGGTTTTTCATCGTCATCAAACGATTTTTTTGATGGTTCATCAGCCGTCATCTAGGTAGGAATCAAGAAAAATCTCAATTTTTTTATGGCTTTGTTTTGGTTTTCTTGACGATATAAAAATGTCAAGTATTATTTTTTCTTGACGATTTTAAACCGTCCAACAACCAAACCAGCAAAATGTCAAAAAAAAATTATAATTTTTTTAACTCTGACCTAGATGATTAAGTGTGAGCATTATTCGGTTTTGGACCAAAAACTGAATCGGACTGACCCGAATCAAATAAGAGATTCGATTCGGTTTAAAATAAAATCGGTTCAATTTTGCTTTTGAAAATACTAAATTTTTTTATTCGGTTTTGATTTTGTTTTGGTATTCGATTTTGGTCAAAAACCAAAAATTGGATCAAACTTGTACAATTATTACATACCCTCAATTTTATACATATTTTAAGATTATATATATATATATATATATATATATATATATATATATATATATATATATATATATATATATATATATAATGTGTGTGTGTGTGCGCGTGTATTTTGAAAATTATAATTATATGCATGTCTTTTAAAACCAAACTTTGATAATTTAACAATTATTTTAACTTTTGACCTAATTTTGAAATACAACAAACATATGTGTAAAAATTATAAAATTTTAATATAATTTAACCATAATTCCATCTTTTGGTTCCGACCCATTAAATAATAAAAACAAGTCAACCGACTAAACTAAATCGTTTATCGGATCGGTTCGGTTTCAGTCACGGCTAATTTTGGTTTAGTTTTAGTTTTGAATTTTTAGAATCTTGGTTTATTCGTCTTTGACTGTTTCGTTTCGATTGGAACCGAATAAATCCAACGCTCACTCCTAAGATGACGGTTGTTGAACCGTCAATTTTTATTTTTTATTTTCACGGTAAAAAATCGTCAAAAAGATCATTATTTTTCTTGTAGTGTTGTTTGGATTGCAAGAATCCGTAGGAGGTGGGGAATGCAAATTCAAAGAAACTCCGGTCCAGATTCTCAACTTCGCACATTCGTGACCGGATCAGCTGTCCGGTTAATACTGTCCGGTCCTCCTCGCCTATTTGCATCTGCTTTTGAATTTTTTTTTATTTGTTCGACGGACCCACATGTCATTAGAGGGCGACACACAAGAACCGGACAACTGATCACATTCTGCATTGTGTTTGATACACACTAATTAGCACACCTACAATTTGCTTTTATTTTTTAATAAATGAGACAAGTGTATCGGAATTCGAAAGGTCTAAAAAAGGGTAGGAAAAACACACACAAGGGTTTTGTTAATAATTGCCTAAGGGCACATGTAGTAATTTTTTTGTTTTGCAAAACATCATTTACAATAAATAAATTATGCTATCTTCTAGATATGCCAAAATAATTTTATCTTAAATTTGTAAAATTATTTTCATTCAATAGAAATAATTGAAGAGAACACCATAAATCCAAAGAAAGCTTGACAATTAAATTTATTGAATGACAATAAATAAGATCAAATCAAATAACTTGCCTCCTTTATATGCTCAAGGCCACCTACATGCACCATGCAGCATGATGGAAGTTCTTCCCAATTTGTTTTTCCTCCAAAACTTTTAGATGAAGTTCATTTCTATTTTGTTACACGAAAAATAAAAATAAAAAAATAAATAAACACTTTATTTATATGATTTAAAAAAAAAAATTGGTGAGGATGAGATCCAAAGATAGTGATTGGATCCTACAATAAAAAAATATAAAATATTATTTTAAAAGATATGATTTTACAACAAAAAAAGCTTAATTTTTAAAAATAATTATAGAGATACATATGTAGGTGAAGATAATCTTTTTTTTTTAGAAATCATAGAAGAAAAAAGATAGATAAATACTGTTGTTTTGGATGATCTACAAACACAAAAAAGTTGTGCGGAATAAAGAACCTTAAATTTTTAAAAATACTATAGATATAAAATGTAAGTGAAGTTAAATTTTTTTTTTTTTTTAGAAATTAAAGAAGAAATAAACAGAAAAAACAATATCCAGAATGCAAAGTTGCTGTAGGCGGTGGTCTTGCATATCCGTACATGGCCTTGAGACCCGCTGAAATTAATTAAGAGAAGCTGGTAACGAAGAATGGTCAAGCTTTCTTTGGATTTACAGGTATTGTTTGGGAACAAAAATGGATTCAATACATTAGTCCGGTCCAATATTTTACAGATGGTTAATTATTGGTAACTAATGCATTAGTAATTATTAAAAGCAAATGAGAAATAAAGTAATTCAATTCATGAATGAATGTGCTCACATCGTAGGGAAGAGAGTGGATGTGGGCGGGCCGAAATTGCAGCGGACAGTACTGCAAAGCAATGGCATTTTTCTGCTCCAACCATCCCACTAAAAGCATCATTAGAGCATCTTCTATCCTGTTGTGAGTTTGTAAAAATTAGTTGACAATTTCATATTTCAAAAATCTTTCTCCGATATAAATATAAAATTAGTTGTGAAGTTGACATATCAATGGCATGATAAGAATAATGTGAAATTTGTTGTCTAGATCTAGACAATAAACTTTACAATGCTTTACTTCCATATCATCAATTATGAATAAAAATATTTATAAAAAAAAAAAATTAAGAAGTGAAAAAGTTGTCGTAGAAGTTGAAAAAAATAGTTTTTATTTTCTTCTCAATACCTTGTATTGGAGAAACACTTTTCTATCGTATTGTCTTGTGTGAATATAATCTTGCCACATAGGAAAAAAATTGTCTTGTACCTCATGCCACATATGAATCACAACACAAAACAAGACAATAGGGTTGGAGATGCTCTTAGTAAGGTCCATCCCACATTCTAGATTTAAAATGTAGGAGCTCATTTTGTAGAATAGTAAGTTCCATCCCACCCATGAGAGTTATATGTTGGGCCTTCCAATTTTTAGATTCTAGATTGTAGGAATCCATTTTGTAGAATAGTAAGATTTAGAGTCCAACTTTCGAGATTCTAGATTTTATATTATTTTTTTTTCACATTAATTTTTTATCACATAATCTTTGAGTCCGATTTTATCATTTCCTACTATTTTCATACAAACCAAACCCATTCTATATTTACCCTTTTTTTTCTCTTTTATTTTTTATTTTGAATCCCAAATTGTATTGTAAGTCCCAAACTACTAATGATGCTATAAAAGAGTTGCACTTTCCCCTTCAAATCCTAGAAAATGAACAAATCCATCTCCACTTCCTAATAGTAGCCAAATAGCCCCAAACATGCTGAGCGTTGCAGATTGAGCATACATGTTGAAGTACATGTTGTGGATAATGAAGAATATAATATTCTTGTAAGTATATATTATTGGAGAGTCTTCCTCTTTCATACCATTGTAAACCTTTTCTTTAGTCTTCTTCCATTGCAACTTTCCTTCAATGGATCACAAGAACCTTCTGAAGAGTGATACTCTTCATCAGGTCAGCCTTCTTCTTCTTCTTCTTCTTCTTCCATATATAACTATTTTTTTTCATGTTTGCAGTACATATTGGAGACGAGTGTTTACCCAAGAGAGCATGAACAACTCAAGGAATTGAGGGAGGAGACTATGAAGAATGAAAGGCAATACACTTGTACTTACTCTTCACTTAATTGGTCACTTAGCATTTTTTCAGATTTGTTTGAGATATGCTTCAAAATATGTGAAATGGAATAGATAGATCATTGAGGGTCTGCTTGGATTGAGGGAAAATAAATAAATAAAAAGGATTAAGTGGGGTTAAGTGAGGTAGAGTTTGTTGGAAAAATATATTCTAAGTGAATGAATAAATTGGTTTGAGAAATTAATTAAGAATATTTTAATTAATTTTTCAATGGGTGTCTGTTCGAAAGGGTGTATCCCTTCTTCCAAACCCTCTTCACATGTTGTGTCTTTTCATTCTTTATAAAAGCATAGTCATGAGTGTTTGATTGATTCATTCAAACAACTCATACACAAATTCACACATAAAGCGAGCATTAAGTTCAAGAGATAGACAATCATCATTGCTTCGTTCGTTCCTACGGTGTGAGGTGCTGCTACCGGATGAGGAGTACCGTTGTATCCTGGGAGATAAACGTCATTAAACCGTAAGCACGTGTGCGGAAAGAATATTGTCTTAAGGATATTGAACCAAGTTCAAGCCTCGGTATCGGTCAAATTATTTATTTATATTATTTACATTCTATTCTCATATTCTAATACAGAGTTAAGAATTATTTCTACTAACAGAGTTAAGTGAGGGGGAGGGGAGTCAATATATATAACCTTGCTTGGATTGGAGGAAGAGTTAAATGGGGTGTGTTTAATAACTCTTGCTTGGATTTGAGGTTTTAAGTGGAGGAAAGAGTTAAGTGAGATGTATTTATGACTCTTTAAACAAAATCCCTCACTTCCCCCTCGTTAATCTCCCGATTTGGAAGGTTAAAAAAATGGACAAAAGAGGGTTAAACAAACCCCCACTTAACCCTCTATTACTCTTCCTCCTAAACCCCCACCCTCAAATCAAGCATGGTTTTTTTTTCTCTCACTTAACTTTTCCTCACTTAACTCTCTTAACCCTCAATCCAAGCAGACCCTGGAAAGTTGTCAAGTTACTCTCCTTACTCTCCTAACTGTGGCAATCTTGAATGATTGAATATCCATCTATCCTTACCAAACTTGTCAAGCTATATAGTTCAAATAAAATCTGTTCAAAAACTCTCCTAATTGACTATATATATTCTCGGTCTCCCTAATGGGCACCATCTAATAGTTAAGGAAGACGGTGTTTCAATCACCTCTCTCTAGTTCATTTGATTAGGACATGTTTGGCAACCGAAAACTCCCTAATGTAAAGTCCTCGTAGTTTCTAATGGAAAGAAAAATAGAGGGGAAAGTTGTTCCCTCCACCCACCCATCCAAGGATTCACTTTCTCACCTTTAAGTATTCATTTTCCATCCCAATTTTGTTGGATATTCCTAATACACACTGAGTTTCAGGGTCAACAGAAGGCAATGTCCCAACATTCTATATCTATATATTTCCAAACACCGAAGGATCGTTTGGTCTCTCAGCCCGGATGGAAATTGAAACTCCAAAACTACCTGGAACCACATTAGGGTTTGGTTGAAAACTAGTTGGCAAGCGATCCAATCAAGTAGTATGTATTTTTCTATGAGAAAAATTGATGGAAATTATAATTTTCCAAAGAAAAGAAAAGAGCAAAGAATTGATTTTCTTTCTTTCTCTTTCCGCGAACCAAACAAGGCCAAATGTATATGTATCAGGAACCTGCATCTAAAGAAACGGGCTCCTCCCCTCCTCGATAATGAGAGCATCATCTCTACTATTATAAAACGGCTTAGAAACGGCTCCAAAATGAGCCGTCTAAGCCATATGTATATCATCAATTATTAACATAAAAAAATAAAAAATATTAACTACCGTTTGTGTTTTCAGTTGAGAAAAAATTAAAAACCACCAGAACATATAACAAATCATAAAATATATTCAAAATTTAAATTATATTTAAACTATCTACATGATATTATCTAATTAAACACATATTCATACTTAAAAAAAACATATTTATAAAAATTGATAATTAAAATATATTCAAATGATATTTAAAATATTATAATTTAAAAAATATATATATTTTTAATAATATCATAGTTTTTTTATACATGCAACGTATGTGAACGTGACTAGTGTAAGTTAATTAATACTTAACTAGACTTATTTGAAATCATTAATTCTCTTAAGAATGCAAACTTTAATTTCTCCAAACCATATTATATTCGATCCATGTTCGTATTTTTTTTAACTGTATCCATTTCTTACTATGTCTGATCCAGATCCGTTGTTTCTGGATATGGTTATTGATTTTCATATCTGATGAATATATGTTTAGTATTCGTTATTAGAAAATAAATATGAATATGGTAATGCACATATCTGATCCGTATTTGTGTCGAATGCACCCCTGCTAGTAACTTGTGTTTATGTGAACTTTACCATTTATCATTTATTTTACTCTGTTACATGCAGAGCTTTGATGAGTGTACCTCCTGAGGAAGGCCAACTTCTTTCTATCCTCCTAAAGCTTATGAATGCAAAGAAAACTATAGAAATTGGAGTATTCACAGGCTATTCACTCCTTACAACGGCTTTGGCGTTACCTGCTGATGGAAAGGTAAATCCATCATCTCTTATTAATTTATTTTTTTTACCAGTTAGCCTACGTGAAAAAAGTTGAAGAAAATATATTGGTGTTATGTATTAATCATGAGACCTGTAAACTATATATACAATAAAAGGAGATACTCGAGACTAGAAAAAAGGAGAATACAATAAAAGATTGTCCTAGATTTGAGGCTGAAGAAAAGAAGAAGACTTACAATATATTCTCTAATTAATAATTATACAATATATTCTCTAACACTTCTCCTTAAGCTGGAGCGTAGAGAGTAGTGTAGCCCAGCTTGTCCAAAAAAGAGGTGCATACTTTTGGTGGCAATACTTTAGCAAAGACATTAGTCAATTGAGAACTCGAGGGAATGAGGAAGGGAGAGCACCTTCTTGCAAACCTCATGGTGTATAAAGTAACAATCAACTTCAATGTGTTTTGTTCTCTTATGAAATACTGGATTATCGTATGTGTGATTTGCTGTCTAGTTATTTTTTGCCATTAAATGCGAAAGTTTGGAAAGAAACTTGATTTAATTGAACAAATTAAAGAGAGTACAAAGATGAGTCCTAAACAGACAGTCTAAGCACAAATTTTGTGTTCTGGGGGTGACGATAGAGGGTTAGGAGTGTAGCAACTCTCTTTACTCCGTGGACGATCCGATGTTGAAGCTCTTTCCTCTTGCTTGAGTGTAGATTCGCAGATAGCCAGCCGGGGGTTGTATATGGCTAGTACCCTGTTATTTATAGTTGTTCTGTGGTCGCATGGATTTCGGACCGCATGGACGTTGGGAGTTGCTACGTGTCTTCCCCTAACAGAAATGAGTTACAACTGTGTACGAGAATCCGGGCTTCAGCTGTCGTGTGGACATTTATTAAGATTTTCTTGTTGCTGAATATCTTGCTGGTTTCTCGTCCTTTGTGGGCGCGACTTGGTCAATTGGACACGTGACCTGCCACTTGGTTGGAGAGGATAACCTTGTTACAGCAACATGATTTGGTTTGTTTGGGAATCTGGGGTATACGAAGACAATAATCGCAGAGACCACATGGAGTCTGGGACGTATGGGCCAGAGCCGCATGGGACGCATAGAGTCTGGGATGCATGGAGCCAGAGACGCATGTAACGTATGGAGTCTGGGACGCATGGGGCCAGAGACGCATGGGACACATGGAGTCTGGGACGCATGGGCCAGAGCCGCATGTGACACATTGAGTCTGGGACGCATGGGACAGAGTCGTATGGGACGCATGGGCCAGAGCCGCATGAGAGTCTTTTGCCGTGTTGTACACGTAGTACTGCACACTTCCTGAGACTTCTGTCTTTTAGTGAGTTCACATCTTTCGTGACGTTCATAAAATCCTTCTCTATCAGGATTCTGTGTCAGATGTAATCACGTTGTCAGAGCCTCAAATCAGATCCATCTGCGGCCAAAACTGCCTTCGGTCGTTTGTCCGCATGGCTATCGCCCAATTGGGCTGCATGGTGATCGTGCGGTCCAATTCCTGCTGAACTTTTTCCTGGGCCATATGGTTGTTGAACGCATTGATCCAATTTTTCCATGCTTCTACAAGACCCCATTCAAAGTTTTCAAACTGATAAGTTTGAAATACTTTGAATAAGAAGCGTGGACGGACTATATTTGGGCCACATGGACATTTGGTCGCGTGGACGAATGGATGGGCGCTGCCAGGCTGCCACCCACTCATTAAATACCTTGGTTTGATTAGATCTCTTTAGGATTCTGGACTATCTCCTCACACGGACCCCGAAGTGACGGTTTTTGAGAAGATAAGACCCAAGGGCCGCCGTCATCATTACTGCTGACAACGGGGCGCTGGAACCAAAGGGTCACTAGTATCCCCCTTTAGCCTATAAATAGGGGTCGTGTTGAAGAGAAAACTTTCTTTCTTGTCATGAGTCTCTCCTTCACTGTTGTCTTCGCCTCTTCCTCTGCTTCCGATCATCCTCTCCGACCTTCTGCTATTACCCCCAAGGCTTTGTCTTCCTCGTCCAAGGCCAAGAAGGCTGTTGACAAGGGGAAGCGTCCTGCTTCTTCGACTAGGGCGGAGGATGAAACCCCCCTCTACCATCCGGACGTTCAACCGCCCATCCAGGGTAAGGATCGATAGAGGCGAACTCTGGACACACGGACACTGCACACAGTCAACTGCACGGGTTTCCACATGACCATGTCGCATGCTTTATGCGCGGGTCTCGCTTTGGTCGCATGCATAGGTCTTTACCCGGCCGCATGCTCCCTTCATGACCTGGCCGCATGTACCCTGTACCCTGTCTCACTGGGCTGCATGTACTCTTCATGACTTGGCCGCATGGACCCTGCGTAACTGAGCTGCATGTACTCTTCATGACTTGGCCGTATTGCATCTCGATGTCTCTAACTGTCCTTCTGCTTTTGATTTTTGCAGTGATTCTGCCAGTGGCTCCGTCAGGGGAGGTACTGGTTTGGCATGCCCAGGCTGCCCTGGGTGTTAGGCTTGATCACGTAGTGGCTAATGTCCAGGCTCAGATCAACAAGGATCAGTCTGAGGCGAGGCTAAAAGTAATAGCAGGCCAATACTGCTTCTACCTGCTTAGCCAACTGAACTTCGGGAGGATCGACGACTCTCATTTGAAGCCAATCTTCCTGTTTGGGCATGCCCTCACTATCTCGGACCCCAAGGTAGTGAAGATTAAGGAGACTTGAGATTTCTTCTCCGGTGGGACGAATGTGCATATACCCACGATGGAGCGCCATTTGCCCTTATTAGCTTTCACTATTGTACCCCTTCAAAGGAAGATGTCAGGCGACCTAACCTCGAACTAGGACGGAATCCAGGTCGGCCGCATTCGTTTCAATTCTGAACTGAAGAGAGCCGCGAGGAGCAAGGAATCGTTTTTGTATTCCATTCGCGGATTGGCACTTGGCACCTTCTCAAGTGGGATGGGGCCAAATGTCCGTTACTACGAGGCTGACACGTTCTTGAACCAGCTTGCAGCCAAGGGATCATATCCTCAGGGAAAAGTGAGCTTGCTCAACTGGATGTCTCATTCGTCGCCTTGGATCAACCTAATAGCATGGGTGTTAAGGAAGTATGAGAAGACTTTGAAGGACGCCAACCTCTATTATGCCATTAGGGGTTTCTGTTACGGTTTGGAGAAGAGCCCGACGTTGTTTGTGGCTTTGACCGAGATGTACAACTGTCGTATCGGGACCTTCTTTACTCCCGGCGGAGAGATGGGTCTTGCCCTTCATGAGATGTACGATATCTCGCGGTTACCCTGGGGTGAGGAATCGTATGAGTACACCTCGACAAATGAGGAGTTTTGGGATTTGGAGCAGTAACATCCAGAATTTTTTGCCGTGTACCGGAAAGTGTTGTGCCACCACAGCACTTGCCAACAGATTTCGAAGAAGAAGGACAAGAGCTCGGAGGAAAATTTATCCTACATCAAGGCCTGGACCAGTTATCTCTTTGATATTGGGGCTTGCCGGGTAACTGTTCGGAGCCCCCATTCCCGGAAGGGTGTTGACGACAAGGTGCACCAAGAGAACCGCCGCAATTGGTGAAGGATTTGGTAGTTCTGGTGACACCTTCAGCTATTTCTACCAAGATACTCAACCGTTGTCTGACAAAGCTGCCTTGGCTGGATTCTTGATGATATGGCTACGAACTTGTGTAGTCTCGGGAGGCTCTGGGGCGATTGAGAGGATTAGCCGTAACCTCATCCTTCCTACTGTGAAGTTGGTCTTCAAGCGCGAGCTTGCGTTGCTCCCTGCGATGGTCTGCAACATTCACGACGGACTTCGCGCCTTCACAAGCAAAGTGATTGCCCGTGACATCTCGAAAGATTTCAACCGGGTTGAAATGCCTTACCATTATCTGATGGGTTGGATGTTGATGCATTACCCGTCTTTGATGCGTCCCGGTGCTGAGGGGTCGACGACAGAGGCTGACGCTTTTATCCGCCGATATGGCACAATGCCCTGGGCTCATACTGGGGTCCCCGCCTGTCGGCACTTGCTTGCTTGCGTAGCGGACTACTCCTTAGTTCGGTTCCAAAGTTCACTGAGGATGAGGTGAGCAGGGTTCATTGTGATGGAGGTGCCGATCATCGAGTTTTGTCACCGAAGCTTTTTTGCTGGTTACTTTCCATCCGGCCCTCGCATTTGGTGTAACGAAATTGGAACCTCGTCTTCTTGGAACCCTACCTGCCGAGTAGGTTTTTTCGACAGTTCGACTATAGCCAGCTCTTTTTGGGTAACCCCAACCCGTGTCTCGGCTTTGAGGGCAGGTTTCTGGATGGAGTCCGAGCCTGAAATTATTTCTCTGCGACCAGCACCCAGGTTCAGTTTACTCTGCCTGATGCTAAAGTTCCGGGTCATATCAGCCATGCAGCGGCTGTTTTCATTGTGACCGCAAACACACCTCCACTGGGCTTCGATCTGGAAATCAGCTTCACTGCAGGCACCAAGATGGATAACCGACATAGGGAGCCACGAAAAGGTCAGGGGAAGGACAAGGCAGATATCGTCGCTGCCGACTCTGACTCTGTTACGAGGGAAGATGACACTTCTGACAACCCTTAGCCTCTCGTGAATTATCCGACGAAGCGCGGGGCTTCCCCAATAAGGAGCCCTCCGCCTAAGAGGAGACGACAAGATTCATCCGTGGCTGCGAGGCCGCGTTATAGGAAACATGTTGCTGTCAAGGCTATTGTGCGAGCCAGCGAGGAAGAAGAAGGACAAGAAGAGGAAACTGAAGGACGGGAGGAGGTAGGACCCTTCACTATGGATTCTGAAATAGACCATACTTTGGAAGCTGAGGCGGTATTTGTGGACCCTCTCAGTTTAATTCTTCCTGGTCCTTTATATAAATATCTTGGTCCTGGTCTGTTTGACAATTTGCAGACGCAAGAGGAGATGGATCGTTTGCGGCGGACGGTTGTCCCGACAGTCTCTAACCAGGAGTTAGGGGAGGAGACTTCCCCCGGGTATGATGCGGGCGCCTCAAAGCTTGCACCTGAGACCTCGGGGTTCCAGGATGTGAATGCAGGCGTGTCAGAGCCTGCTTTTGGACCGTTGGGGGCCTAAGAGACTGGTGCAGGCATGCCATAGCCGGCTTTAGAAACTCAGGGGGCCCAGGAGACGGGTGGAGTGGTGGCGGAGCTCTTCACGCCCTTCGAGCACGTCTCTGTCGATGATGTGGAAGCCGTGGAGAGGGCTATGACTACACTGGGCGAGCCGGAACCCTTGCCGCCTTCTTCTGGTACGTTTTTCCGTATACTTACCAATGAAAAGATATTCTGGCTCCAGCTTTACGTTCTTCGGACGAAGCTGACTACTAGTTGTTCTGGCCGTGCAGGCACTGCTTCTCTCTTGAGAACTGTGGATGTGGCCGTCGAAGAGGGCGAGGCGGAGGATCATGACTGCGGGCTGGTTCAGATGAGGCCTCTCTCTAGCCCTTCTAGAGGTGAGGAGCACACTGTAGGGTCTGTTGCGGGTTCCTCTGGTGCAGAGGCGCTTCCCCCTCTCGTCGTTGAGGTCCCTTTAGATGGTGGGGTAGCAGTTTGTCCTGAGGAGGTTGTTTCCGATGTCCGTAACACTATGATGGTTGGGTCATCATCTGAGGTTGCGGTGACGCCATCTGGGGTTGGTGCGCAGGAGGGAGCCGAGGTAGCGGGGTGCCCTGGTACTCCTGTCCTGGGTTTGCATGACCAGTCTTGCTCAGCTGCCGGGTGTCCGGGCATTTGAGATGGCTATGAAGGGTTGGAATGCGAGCCATGTCCCTGGTCGCTCCTCCGCAACTGCCTCCCCTTCAAGGTCGTCGGGCGTTGTTGTACAACCTGCTGCGCCCGCGACTTCTTCCTCGTACCAGTCACCTTTGACTCTGGCAACGCTAGAGGAGATTGATGAAAATGTCCAGATCTCCCTTCGGAGCTTCTACATGTTCTCTGAGGCAGGGAGTCCAGAGTGTATTAGAGCGGAACATACCCTTCGACTGGGCGAAGCGCTTTGCCGAGATTCAGGCGAATTCTCTGAGGAGCATCCCTGGCCTAGAAGAGAAAGCAGACCTCCTGGACTAACGGTTGGTGGAGGTAGAGTAATGCCTGATGGAGCTGTGACGGCATCAACATGATGATATGGGGATACTGATATCCCGTGAATATGAGGAGTTCTCGGCTGGACTGGATACATAGAAAACCCTCTTTGCTTCCTCTAAGGAAGGCTTGCAACAGGACCTCCAGAAGTTGCAGGAGGAGCGTGATCGGGCTGGGTACCCTCAGGGAGGAATGTCTCACCAAGCAAAATGACTTGACCGAGGAGATCAGACAGCTCCAAGCCAAACTCGATGTGTTGGGGAACAATCTTCGGGAGGCCCAACAGGAAGAAGAGACTATTCGAACCGAGGCAAGACGGGTAGTGAAGAACACGACTGTTGTTGCTGTGATGGTCCATACGGTGGATGACCGATATGAGTTCTACGTTCGCTACAAGGATCCCGAGGTCATGGCAAAAGAGGGTGAGCGTCGGGTTAAAGCGCGCCTAGATGGTCACGTTGCCCGTCTCCGTGAGCGGATAGTAGAATTGTGCTCCAACGATGAGCATCAGTAGTTTGCGTTTCATTTTCTGAGACTATCTTTTGTTGTTTTGCTCTAGTTGATTTTGCTTTTGTGGTTGGGGCGTGAGTAGTCCCTCAAGTGTAGTTTGCCCTTTTGGCATGAAGAAATAAACTCCGTTTCTGTTGCGATTGTCTGGTTGGTTTGATTTGCATTCTAAGAGAGAAATGACCACTTCCTGCACCTCATGTGGTTGACATGCGCCTGATGTGTTCACACCGCTGTGTCAATCCGGGTCTCTGATAGGATTACACCAAATCCTGGCAATCACATCTTGGGTTGTGCAGGAGCGAATCGTCGTCTCTTGTGGAGTGAACAGTTACGATTTAGGAAATAAGCCGTCGATTCCCCGCTTATAAGTGGCAGATGATCTCGGAACTCCTTATACAAAATCATCTTTAGCGCGATGGCTTCTGGAGGTGCTCCAAAGGAAACAAACACGTCTATTTTCGCGGCGTCGGTTACCCCTGATCCACGCTCCAGTGAGCCCGAGTTGCTTTCTGCTGAGAGGACGGGAGAAACGTCCACTGTTCGAGTACGCAAGGCGGACATCTTCCAAGAACTTTTAGAAACCCTGTTGATTCGGGGGAGCAAAGTGTTGGAGATGCTCCACGTCAATTGCTCGCGTCCTCAGACGCTTGCATTTTTTATTTTCTTGCTATGTACATCAATAATTCGGAAGATTCTGGTTCCTCTTCTTCTTGATGTTTGTAATCTCTTCTTTTTGTTTTAATAAAAGGAGAAATCACCTTCTTTGCACATTGTGACATTTGGGACGTTTGTACTAGAGGTGAGATGGTCGTAGTACAACATTTGTAGTTAGTGTGGACATCCCACTGAGGGATTTTAGTGGACCTATTACCCTTTTGCGCACTTGGGATGCAAGTAATAGATTCGAAATAAACCCTATCAGAGGTAATATTGACGTGATAGGTTTTGTGGACCCATTACTTTTTGCGCATGTTAGTGCAAGTAATAGGTTTGAGACGAGCCCTGCTAGAGGTAATATGGACGTGACAGTTTTTGTGGACTTAATACCGCTGGTGTACCTTGGTGAGTACGGGTGATAAGTGGGGATCACAACCGATATCAGAGGTAATATGGACGTTCGATAGCCAAAACTGTCACGCCCCAATCTTCCGCAATGCTCAATAGTCCCCGCTGAACGTGAATCACCACGTTGCAGCTCTCCCGCAGGACAATCGTTCTCTTCGGGACGTAATGTCGTACGAGCCTGGAGTTGCACCCGTACAAGACGATGTTGTTAAACACCAAAGTTATCAATGAAACAACCAAGTTGCAACGAAGAACAAGTATTGTGTACCAAGCACACATCGAAGTAATACGCAGCGAAGCTTTCGATAGGGTTCATATGAAATGCCACGAAGGCAATGCCACGAAGGCGATAAAATACTCTTGCTCTTTCTCTAGCCCACAAAGGTACTTACAGTTCATACATCATGTCCCGTATATCCAAGCAGCACCACTACACCTGCGTACCTGAAATATTGCCCACAAACGTGGGTCAGTACGCAACCGTACTGGTGAGCGGGGTAACCCACTCGCCTAAGCCGATACTAAGTAAATAGTGAATGCAAACAGTTATATGATGATCTTTCTAGTTGAATCCTAGATTCATTTCATGGTATAGGGATGACATGTTAAGGAAAGCTGTAAAGCAGTTTAAGCATGCAAGAAACTCAAACCAATCGACAACCAATTATATAACCAACCCGAAGGAAACTAGTATGCAAATCGTCCTACTCAAGCCCAAGCAACACGATAACATATCGAACCATTCCCAAGCCTCAAATATCCATCCTCAACCAAAACTTACAATCCAATCTCAAAGTGCACACTCTTGCCGAGGCAAGGTGGCCGCGCCTACACGAAGCACAAACCAACCAAAGTAAAGCAAACCAACTCTTATCTATATGAAGTCACTAGCCAAGCCATAAAGGACATATTCCAAGCATTACGGCGCGCCCTATCAGCCCGGGTAGCAAGCCCCGCTGGAGGTCTCGCAATGCATCGCGACTAGCACGAATCAAATATTTTCCTCCGAATCGATACGGTTCCAGTGCCCCGGAAATGTCGTTTCGAGGAAATGCCAAAACTTGTGCACAAGTTGTCCGTGACATGCAGACACCAAGTAGGTATGACGAGAGGATCGAACATTCTCGTCCCACTAAGCGATCTTAGACTCGTTCAACCAATTATCCAACCAAAACATCCATAACCATTCTTCCAACATATTGCCCAAGGCACCATTCACAAGTTATGCCCATAGACACAATCTCAAGTTATTCCCATAGGCACAATGCCGCTTCTCAACACAGTATTTCAAATTGGGTGCAACACCCCAACTCAGAACAATCTCGTGGCACAATGCCGCAACAGTGGCACAATGCCCCAACAGTGGCACAATGCTCTTGCCGAAGCAGTTGTTCGGTTTCGAACCACAACTGCTCGCTTTGCAAGACAAAGCGACCAAGTGATACTCGTGCACGAATGCACGCTCGCTCGCCCAAATTCCCGATATTCCGAATGCCTCAATGTATCATTCCAACTGTCCAAGCAATATCCCAATTATTCAACCAACTGCCTCAAGTGTATAATCCAACTCTAGCTCCAACTATCCATACGCGTAAATCATTTCAAGCCAAAAATCCTATCCAAGCAAACGACGTACACTCTATACACGCCTCAGTGTAGTGATTCCCAAGTTTCAGCCCAAGTGTTCAAGCCTTTTACGTGTTTTTCATATTATTAGGTATGAAGGAGTAGAGGAGAAGGGAAAGAGCCCACTTACAATGTTTGATTTCGTTAAGCATCCTGTCCTGCCGATACGGCCAATCCCTTGAACCCGTGGTCCGATGCAAAGCGCGATCTACTCAACTGGTATGACCATGCGAGCAGGCCGTGCTCTCCAAATCATCCGACCGTTCGGACTAAGGAAGACGACATTATCGCTCCCATCCAACTATCTCAGTAATATTCTGAACGAACACCTAATTCCCATCGAACTCCGCTAGCCATCTGCACATGAAACCAACTTAATCAATACTTCTTCCCAAAAATCCAACAATTCAAATGTAACCAATATTTGTTTTATTCAATCCGACTTAGCGTAACGCACCGTGTGGTTGCGGGGCATTACATAATATACCACTTAGAAATCAGGTTCGTCCACGAACCGTGCTGATACTCATTCCCATCACATGCCGCTTGTCTAATTCCATAGATCTGCTCCATGCAACTCTCATATTCACGATCCTGACTCAGCATCTCGCTCTGCTGAATGCTCGTACAATTTTCCGAATTCCCACATCCTCCTTGCAGCTCAATACGAATTCCTCGTATCGCTTAGTTTTGGATCGTACACATATTTAAGGCGTCCCTAAAATACATGCATTTTAGCCGAGCTTTGCGATAGCGAATTTGGACAAATTACAAGGGTATCTTTATGTCCGAGGCATGCATTTGCTTTACTCCCAATTAAACCAAATCCTGATTTTCATTCCAACATATTCGCTTGAGCACTATTCTCAAATATGATGATTTCCCACCGACTTTATCAGTTCGTGTTCCAACTCAATCCATCCAACTATTTCTGAATCCGCACTAAAAACATCTCCAAATATATCTCATGTACCGAACGATCATCTCAACTGATACTACCCCAACTAGGCGACTTACCCAAATATCAAACTTTGCCTTATCAGCTCAACCAAACACCTCTTCCTCAATATCAATACCTCACTGGGTGAACATCTATATTGAGGTTCGTATGATCCACAAAGATTTCGCCGCCACGCCAAAGTGATAGAGTCGCCACGATTTCAACATGGACACACTCGCCATAATTCCTAGGTTGCGCATGGAATAGTTCTTCGCGCTGCTTCTACTGCCTCGAAGCATAGGATGTCACCTTTACCTTCCGAATGAGAACGCTTCCCAGACCGAGTTCCGATGCATCTTGTAAATCTGAGACAAATCTGTCCCTTCCAGTATTCACAAAGATTTGATCTGAATGAGCCGTTGCTTTAACTTCACGAGCTAGTTTCACAGTCGTCAATTCATATGAATGCTATTCCCTTCCAGGGCACGATGAGTCAGAGGCGATGCCATCTACAAAAATCTGCGACTCTGAATCTCATCAGTTGACTTAGGCCAATCCCACCATCGCTCCGATCTTCCGGCTGCATCTTCAGCTGAAGGCTATCCCAAGGGTCTCTCAAATCCAACACTCAGTCAATAAGCCAAATCTTATCGCTCACATCCACCCTCGACGCATCCCCGAATACGCCGCCGCAAGGGTCGTTCTATGGGTCTACAATATTCATCTTCGATCTCGCTAGGGTCAGCTGTCCCGAAGCTACACTCGATAATTGTAAGTCATCACGATGGACAGTTACTACGAACCATGCTATATCTCCTCTGCAAATCTGAACCATAATCCAACCATTCCATCTGAGCGAACTTTCGAATCCGAGAACTTTCATGCACTACCTCTGATGATCTGTCAACCAATGCCGCTTAACCACCTAGAGTCTTGCTATCTATCCGAGCCACAGTTCGAGAACTGCGCTCGTTGAAACCGTCTTCCATCAATCCGTCGTTCTGCCCTGAATCCATCAAATTTCTGAGTTGCCATGTTCGTCTACTCGCACTACCAATTGAAATAATTCTCGAAACTCGAGACTTGCTCAAATTCTTATCCGTTTGCCGCGTCCTACAATGCACGTCCAACTTACTCGAGCAGCACAGTGATTTGCTCAATTGTTGCTCCCATATTTAGCTATCTTTAAAGGTCTATCCGCCATAATCTTTGCCATCAGTTGTTGCCACAATCCGTTCACGTCTTTTCGGAGAATCCGTCTACCATCGTTGCACCATTTTGCCCAAAATTCCATTTCCGCTAAACCTGAGTCGACTTCTCGAGCAGCAATATCCAAAATCCTTCAAGTCGTGTGAAACCATCGCATTGGCCCTCCAAACCAAAATCGTATTTCATTACTCAACCAACAACTCGAATGTGTTGTCCAAAAATCGTAGTCCATGCTCGCTATTATTTGATTCACCCGTCGCTTTGCTCAAGCGTATCCCAACTGTTCGTTCCAATCTCGTCCATCTCTTAAGTCCAACGATACTTCCATTTGCACGAGTCCGTTCTTGAGTTCTCAAGTCTAATGTATCGAAGAATACCCGAGTCAAATTCCATTGCACTATATACCACATGGAAATATAGTTGCCCTCGTGCTTACTCTGCGTCGACCAGCGTCTACCCCAAACCGACTATTCTGAGGTGATTATGTCGAATCACAACTCAATACTCGCTTGTTCCATTTTCATTCTTTCCAACTCAGTCGAGGTGCACCAACCAACTTGTATTCCCGTTACCCGAGTTCGTTCAGGCAATTTCCATTCATGTCTAACCAAAATATTTCAATGCCTTACTTACTATGTGGTATCCCATATACCACTCCGAATCAAGTCGCTACTCGTATTATGATTCCTTTTACTGATCTAAGATCCATTCGAACCATCCCTTATGCGTGATCCTGCCATCCCCAATTCAAGTCTGACATGAAACTCAGCCAATGCATGAACCATCCAACTCTTTCCATCAATCTCGCTATGCAACTTGTGCTATGTTCCATTCTCAATGCTTCCAGCTATTCTCAAACCGTCTGATACTTTCGCAACACGAGCAATCCCGTGCATCGAGCTCTCTTCCAAGTAGTCCAACCCAATACCCAACTATTCCACACATTTGTTGTACGAGCAACTCGTGCAAACTTATTCTGATATTTCCAAGCCAAACTCAAACCCGCTCAACCGATGCGCCATATGATATACCCAGCCAAAAATCAAACTCCGTCCGACATATTCGCTACATGAGCAACTCGTGCAATGATCCATTCTTATCGAATGCTTCTACTCACAACATGCCATATAACCAATCTCGTTTGCCAACCAACTGATCCACTGATGCAATCAGAAACTCCCTGAACGACAAGCCAAGCCAACCAAAGCAACGACACACCTCAACTTGTTGCACAAATGCAACAACGCCACCCAACTTGCTGCACAAATGCAACAACGCCTAACGATGCTAAGCGATCTAACGAAAACCAACCAAAACAACACAACGAAGCACAACATGCAGCCACAACCAGCTATTTACAGACTTATTGCATGAAACATCCAATGCGGCACCGAGTAGAGCCAAGAGCTAAACGACACGCGGAAGCTATTTAGAGTTTGTGATGAAACGAAGGACCAAGTCCGAGAAAATGAACCAGGCGCTCTGATACCAATTATGTCATGCCCCAATCTCCCGCAATGCTCAATAGTCCCCGCTAAACGTGAATCACCACGTTGCAGCTCTCTTGCAGGACAATCGTTCTCTTCGGGACGTGATGCCGTACGAGCCTGGAGTTGCGCCCGTACAAGGTGATGTTGTTAAACACCAAAGTTATCAATGAAACAACCAAGTTGCAACGAAGAACAAGTATTGTGTACCAAGCACACATCAGAGTAATACGCAGCGAAGTTCTCGATAGGGTCCAAATGAAATGCCACGAAGGCAATGCCACGAAGGCGATAAAATACTCTTGCTCTTTCTCTAGCCCACAAAGGTACTTACAGTTCATACATCATGTCCCGTATATCCAAGCAGCGCCACTACACCTGCGTACCTGAAATATTATCCACAAACGTGGTTCAGTACACAACCGTACTGGTGAGCGGGGTAACTCACTCGCCTAAGCCGACACTAAGTAAATAGTGAATGCAAACAATTATATGGTGATCTTTCTAGTTGAATCCTAGATTCATTTCATGGCATAGGGATGACATGTTAAGAAAAGCTGTAAAGCAGTTTAAGCATGCAAGCATTCAACTCAAACCAATCGACAAGCAATTATATAACCAACCCGAAGGAGACTAGCATGCAAATCGTCCTACTCAAGCCCAAGCAACACGATAACATATCGAACCATTCCCAAGCCTCAAATATCCATCCTTAACCAAAACTTACAATCCAATCTCAAAGTGCACACTCTTGCCGAGGCAAGGTGGCCGTGCCTACACGAAGCACAAACCAACCAAAGTAAAGCAAACCAACTCTTATCTATATGAAGTCACTGGCCAAGCCATAAAGGACATATTCTAAACATTACGGCGCGCCCTATCAGCCCAGGTAGCAAGCCCCGCTGGAGGTCCCACAATGCATCGCGACTAGCACGAATCAAATATTTTCCTCCGGATCGATACGGTTCCAGTGCCCCGGAAATGCCGTTTCAAGAAAATGCCAAAACTTGTGCACAAGTTGTCCGTGACATGCAGACACCAAGTAGGTATGACGAGAGGATCGAACATTCTCGTCCCACCAAGCGATCTTAGACTCGTTAAACCAATTATCCAACCAAAACATCCATAACCATTCTTCCAACATATTGCCCAAGGCACCATTCACAAGTTATGCCCATAGGCACAATCTCAAGTTATTCCCATAGGCACAATGCCGCTTCTCAACACAGTGTTTCAAATTGGGTGCAACACCCCAACTCAGAACAATCTCGTGGCACAATGCCGCAACAGTAGCACAATGTCCCAACAGTGGCACAATGTTCTCGCCGAAGCAGTTGTTCGGTTTCGAACCATAACTGCTCGCTTTGCAAGACAAAGCGACCAAGTGATACTCGTGCATGGATGCACGCTCGCTCGCCCAAATTTCCGATATTCCCAATGCCTCAATGTATCATTCCAACTGTCCAAGCAATATCCCAATTATTCAACCAACTGCCTCAAGTGTATAATCCAACTCTAGATCCAACTATCCATACGCGTAAATCATTTCAAGCCACAAATCCTATCCAAGCAAACGACGTACACTCTATGCACGCCTTAGTGTAGTGATTCCCAAGTTTTAGCCCAAGTGTTCAAGCCTTTTACATGTTTTCCATATTATTAGGCATGAAGGAGTAGAGGAGAAGGAAAAGAGCCTACTTACAATGTTTGATTTTGTTAAGCATTATGTCCTGCCAATACGGCCAATCCCTTGAATCCGTGGTCCGATGCAAAGCGCGATCTACTCAACTGGTATGACCGTGCGAGCAGGCCGTGCTCTCCAAATCATCCGACCGATCGGACTAAGGAAGACGGCATTATCGCTCCCATCCAGCTATCTCAGTACTGTTCTGAACGAACACCTGATTCCCATCGAACTCCGCTAGCCATCTGCACATGAAACCAACTCAATCAATACTTCTTCCCCAAAATCCAATAATTCAAATATAACCAGCATTTGTTTTATTCAATCCGACTCAGCGTAACGCACAGTGCGGTTGCGGGGCGTTACAAAAACCTAGGAGGTTTGCTCAGAGGTAATATGGACATGACAAACTCAGCCGGGGAGAAATATTATGATGATAGTTCAGAGGTAATATACGTGAACCAAAGTCCCAAGGACTCGCTAGGGAGTAGTTTACTGACTGTGGTCTATCCGAAAATGAAGATAGACCTGAGGACTACTCCGTTGGAGAGATTTGTGGGACGATAGCTCAGAGGCAATATGAACATGGCTAGCGTCTAATGAGATTGGATTTTTCTTTGTGGTCACTTGGGGAGTGTGCGAGTGGACCTGGGGACTGTTCCGCTGGGGAGACTTTGGGGATCCATCATCCGTTGCGTATCCATGACTCCTGGATACAAATGATGGTTTTTATAAGAATTTATAACGAAGGAAAAAATGTTGCACATAGGCACTTGCTGGGGATGAAGAACCAAGAGTGTAGAAATGTAAATCTGGGTTGTCCCACTAGGGATGAGGGGAGTACAAGTTTAGTTTAGACATAGTACTTTTTCAGGAACTTGTCATTGATAGATATCATAAGCAAGTCGTCGTTGGATTTCACTAGCCGGTATGCGCCGTTGGAAAACATGGACTTAGCGATGAACGGGCCCTCCCATTTAAGCTAGGATTTGTCGGTCGTCTTGTGGGAGTGATGGCGCATACTAGCATCTCCATATTCTAGCCCTCTGCGAGTGCTGTTGTAATAACTGTAGTATTATAAAGGAATACGCTATCCTTTACCAAAGTTCAGACCTTCAATTTTTTGGAGGTCATAGCCCATCTTCTGCATGAGACGGAGTGATTGTTGGCTGTAATGATGGAACTGAGGCAGCTCATCATTTGTTGCGTTGAATACTGTCGATGACTTAACTTGTGCAGAATAAGAAGCTCTGTGCACAGGAACACTGCCACGTATACACGAGAGAGTTGGCTGAGTTGTGCGCGTAGGATCACTGCCGCGTGCGCACGATTGTCTACCACATCGAGGACCACTGCTTGCTGTGCATTTTTGTACGCGCAGGGGAACACTGCCTGTTGCCCATAAGGATTTGTTACGAAGAGAAGTACTATTGTGTGCACATGAAGTGTGATACGTTCTTACGCTGAAGACTTGCTCGGATGTGTACAATAAAACGCTGCCTATCCTGCGCCATTGCTTATGAGTCATGCGAGGCTTGGCTTTTATGCACAGGGAGACTTGTTGAGCTGTGCTGAGCATTCGAAGTCTACAATTTGTGTTTTCTACGGAAAGGATCATGCGGCCCAGCCTGCATTGCTTTTCCTTTGACCTGGTCGTTGAAGGCGCTTTGACGTCGGGCGTCTTAGAATTCCGTTGATAGTCAAGGCCCGACCTGGTTACCCCTGCCCAGGCCTCTTCAGTGGTGGGAGAAACCATGTGGCAAGACTTGGATTTTCGTGTTTTAGGCCTGACGGCGGAAGGTGCTGCTTGCTGCGTCTAGTCTGTGACAAGATCCGGGTGGACCCACATGATTTTGTCCCGAGGTGTAGTAAGAGGTGTCAGTCCGGCTGCTTGGTCGCGAGCTGGGGAAAGATTGACTACCTCCATTGTTGCCCTTGGGATCGGTGTGACTCCGTTCTGGGCTTCCGTTGCGGGAAAGTTGTCGAACTGGAGGGATACCATGTTGGCGGCGACTGTTACATCGTCGAAGTCCAGGAAAAGGACCTTGGTATCGATTAGGCGTTGGATGTACCGCTTCAGGGTATAGCACTCTTGCGTCGGGTGGTGGACGTATCGGTGGAAGTAACAATACTTTGGGTTGTTCATTTCCGTCGCTTCAGGCTGACGTCTGACGTCGTAGAGCCGGATTTTGCCTCCCTGCATCAGCATGTCGAAGATGGATTTGACACCACCATCTTCGAAAGAGTAAGTCTCCTTTGGTTTTGGAGCCTCTGCCTGCTTTTGCTCAGGCTTCTTGGTCAAGGTAGGGACCATATCCTGTTTTTCTTTCCCATCGCGGTTGCTATTGCCATCATTACTGTTGTTGTTGTTGTTGTTGTTGGGACGTTTCCCCTTGTCCTCAGTGGTAGGGATATGGATTCCCAAGTTTCGGACGTTCTTCAGCTTCTTCTCAGCGTTGACATCGCTTACGATGAATGTCGTCCAGTCTTTAAACTGGGCGTCGTCCATCCAGAGGCTGACTGCCGGAAGTAGGTTCCTCTGGGACATTTCCATTAGCATTGCTTCGGGATTGTCGGGGTCAATCTTAGTTCTGTCTGTCGGAATCGTTCGATGTAGTTACGAGCGAGCTCCTTTTCTCCCTGGGCGACATCTATCAGGGAAGACATCATCATATCATGTCCTGTCTCGTAGAATCTTTTGAAGAAAAGACTCTTGAGATCGTCAAATAATGATATGCAATTATCCGGCAGGCTACAAAACCAGTCGAAGGTTACTCCCGCCAATGCCCCGACAAAGAGTCTGGTAAGGATGGCATCATTGCGGGGTAGGTGCCCTGTTGCTGTCTCGAAGTAGCTCATGTACCGACGAGGGAAGGGCTTTCCGTTAAACGTGTCTATGTTGAAGGGCTTGTACCTGGGCGGGTACGATACGTCCCTCCATTCTAGCGGGTACGGTTGGCGTACTCCGAGATCGCGGAGTGAGTTCCGATTACCCATGGAATCCAGTTGAGCTCGGAGTTCTCGGACCTCTTTCATTGCTTCTTTAGCCTCGTTTGCTGCTGAAGGGGTTGAGGAACCAGGTTAGGGCGGATTGTCGTCCGTGGGTGGAGCGGTTGTGTTTGAATCCGCGTTAGTCCCGGGATCCAAGTTAGCTGGCGCAGAGGTCCTTGCCGGCTGAGAGGCCAATTTTGCCCTGATTTTCAGCATTGTTTGGGTCAGGACTTGCATTCATGGTCTGCATCATGTTCTCGAGAGCCTCAAGACGTTGTCGATCATTGGGGATGTCATAGTCATCTCTTGCCATGTATACTGTCCTCACGTGGGGAGAGATGGACGGGGCAGTGGATGCCGCACTCTCCGTCTCGGACCTTTGCAGTGAGCCGTCTCTAAGGAAGACATGCGGCGTTGTGTCCTCAGATTCGGAGAGGATACTACCCCCCAGTGTAGAAGGCTATGTCATCTCTGCGAGAGTAGCTACCCCCCGGGATTTCGGAATCTGTTCCTTAAGAGTCATCTTTTTGGAACGCGAGATTGTTGTGTAGTTCTAGGGGTTTACTACCAACAACTTGGGGCACCCCTAGGGGTTCTGAGGAAGAACTACCCCCAGCGGCTAACAGCTTCTTCCTCGCTGGCTCGCACACGGCGAAGGGCAGCTCCTCCCCCTCTGGCGCTTGCACCTGACCTCCTGGTTGTTGCCGGGCAAGTGTCTTCTGGTGCAGTCGTTGGAAGGCCGACTGCCTGCTTGTGGACGCTGCCACTCCGTTGCAGCAGCAATTGATGATAACCTTGGCACAATGATTCCTTGGAGAGGACATTTCACCGGCCGTAGTTAATTTTCTCGTTTTGGGCTTGTGATTGATCACATTGCGTAAGTTGAGCGAGGGTTGTTCCACCTTTACACCCTTTTTGTAGATCCGGGTAGACCGAGCGCACGGGTGTGTAGGTGTTGTGTTGGCTCCCGGATCCGAGGTTCGTATAATAACTTGCCTCAGATCGGCGGCGGGAGACTTTTGAGACCGACTCTGTCCATTTGCCGCTGGGGGTTGGACGCATAGGGCAGTCTTATATAATTTTTCATCAGGGGCCCGCGTAACGATTAGCGGTTCTCTCTGACAGTCGGCTGACTGGACAGTTGTTTGAGCTTGGCGAGCTCGCACTGTCCTAGACCTCTTTGACTTAGCCCCCTCGGGCGCATAGTACGCAATGTCCAAGTTTGGGTCTTCGCCGTCCTCATTGGGCCGCATAGAATCTGGACTCATGAGATACGATCGAAGACAAAAATTCTGCTGCTGTCTGGGCCGCATGGGGACGTCTGCCTTCGGCTGTGAGCTGAGGCCGCATGAGGCCGTCTGCCAGTCTTATGCGGCCTCCTTCTTGGCCGCATGGAACCTGCTTCAACACCAGAACGTCAGGCATCGTAGTATTTTCCTTTACCAGAGTCTGGGGGCTGAGTAGTTTCCACGTCAGGCAGGGAGGCCGCATGGACGTGGGCGTCTTGGGTATGCGCCTGACTATCAGCAACAGGGTGAGCAGTTGGAAGCGCCCCCTCCGCAGTTGGGCGAGACGCAGCGGCCTTCGCTACCCACTGCCTGCGGGTCTTCTTAGGCTTGACTAGCCTTGAGGAAGGACTGACACTTCCTTCTGAGAGCATGTCCTCGAACGCTTGCTGGTCGAAGCAAACCACCAGCATCTTTTGCGTCGAGCCGAGCTTGGACGCATCGGACTGCATCACTGACTTCTCAACAGAGGAGAAAGTCTTCACAGCAGAGTCGCCATCGTGTTTGCCATTAAATGCGAAAGTTTGGAAAAAAAACTTGATTTAATTGAACAAATTAAAGAGAGTACAGAGAGGAGTCCTAAACAGACAGTCTAAGTACATATTTTTTGTTCTGGGGATGACGATGGAGGGTTAGGAGTATAGCAACTCTTTTTACTCCGTGGACGATCCGATGTGGAAGCTCTTCCCTCTTGCTCGAGTGTAGATTCACAGATAGCCAGCCGGAGGGTTGTATAGGGGTAATATCCTGTTATTTATAGTTGTTTTGTGGCCGCATGGATTTCGGACCGCATGGACGTTGGGAGTTGCCACGTGTCTTCCCCTAACAGAAATGAGTTACAACTGTGCACGAAAATCCGGGCTTCAGCTGTCGTGTGGATATTTGTTAAGATTTTTTTGTTGCTGAATATCTGGATGGTTTCTCGTCCTTTGTGGGCGCGACTTGGTCAATTGGACACGTGGCCTGCCACTTGGTTGGAGAGGATCACCTTGTTACAACAACATGATTGGGTTTGTTTGGGAATCTGGGGCATACGAAGCCAAGAATCGCAGAGACCGCATGGGGTCTAGGACTCATGGGACCAGAGACGCATGAGACACAGGCCAGAGCCGCATGGGACACATGTAGTCTGGAACGCATGGGCCAGAACCGCATGATAGTCTTATGCCGTGTTGTACACGTAGTGCTGCACACTTCCTGAGACTTCTGTCTTTTAGTGAGTTCACATCTTTCGAGACGTTCAGAAAATTCTTCTCTGTCAAGATTCTGTGTCAGATGTAATCTCGTTGTCAGAGCGTGATATCAGATCCATCTGCGGCCAAAACTGCCTTCGGTCATTTGGTCCGCATGGCTATCGTCTAATTGGGCCGCATGGTGATCGTGCGGTTCAATTCCTGCTGAACTTTTCCCTGGGCCGCATGGTTGGTGAACGCATGGATCCAATTTTTTTCATACTTCGACGGTTATCATAATGCAATGAAACGGTTGAAGAGACAGAAAATCCCAAATAAGAAAGAAGAGACCACAACCACAAAATCTTTGACACTAAGTATATAATGGCACGATATTTGACCTCAGCACTGGAACAACCAAAGGCGGACTGTTTCTTGCTCTTCCGGAATATAATTAAGATTATCACTGAAAAGACACAAGGCGACGATCATCAATAGAGCCAACTCAGTTGGCATCAGAGAAGCCTCCTAAAGATAGGGACCGACCTGGATGAAACACTAGTTCCTGGCCTAGAGACATCTTGAGGTACTGTAATATGCGAAGAGTCACCTCCCAGTGAACGGTAGCCGGTGCATGCATAAATTGACTGACATAACTAACTGCAAAAGGCTATGTCAGGTCGAGTCATTGTCAAGTATATGAGTTTGCCAACTAGACAATGATATTAGCTTGGCTAGGCTCAGAGAATAGAGTATATGAGGAGGCAAAAGTCAAGAGGCACAAATTTGGATCCATGGGTGTTTCACTAGGAACAAGCAAACTTATCTCTGATAGTAAATCTAACACATACATTCGCAGAGAGATAAATATCATCATTTGATCGTGCAACTTCGATCCCAAAAAAGTAACCAAGAGGACTCAAATCCTTTGTCTAAAAATTTAGAGGCCAAATATTGTTTGATTTGAATCACTCTATGTTAAGTTTAGTAAAATAACTATCCACGTCTCTGTTGCATTTGAGTCCATGTGGGCAAACAACTTTGTTGAATTTTATATCAAGTCAAACACGAGGGGATTGTTTGAAACCATAAATAGACTAATGCAAGCAATATTATACCAATTGCTCCTCCCCCAGATGTTGAAAGCTAGAAGGTTCTTGCATATGTGTTCTCTCTTTAAGATCCCATGAATAAATACATTTTTGACATCCGACTGATGAAGAGGCCAAGGCTGGTCAACAAGGTCAATGCAATATTGTTGATAAAACCTTGACAACTAGATGGGCCTTTAGACTCTCGACTAACCTGTCAGGATTGTGCTTTAGAGTAAAAGTCCAAAGACATCCCACCAACTCACAACCTAGAAGAGGCTTCACCAGTATCCGCGTGCGAATGTGTCGAAGAGCCTACAACTCATCTTTCATAGCATCTTGCAACTAGCTAGGGTGTTGAAGTGCTTCCTGAACATATAGTTAGATATAGAAACGAAGTCTAAAGAAAATACAAATGTCTGAAAGCTTGGGGCTAGATGATGAGTGAAAACATAGATAGAAAATGTGATATTAGGGACAATGTCGTTTTTCTTTATGAAGTGCAATAGGAAGATTATCAAGAGGAGGATTGTTACCAATGGATGTTGGTCACTAAAAGTGGACTTAGCAGGCTTAATTTGAAGATGTTAGTGTTGGCATGACAACATGAGGCTCCTCGACTGTCCCAAAATATATGCCGTTCTTCTCTTCGCACATACACCTGAAGTGGCTTAATTGTTGGAACATGTGTTGATGGAGGAAAAGTTCAAAGTATCTACTATTGTATTACAGGTACCGGTGGAGGTTGTGGTATAGTGATAGTTCGGAAATGAGATTGATTTTTAAGAGAAGTCACATCATCCGTGGTAAATATTTTACTATGAGAGAGAGATTAATAAAACGAGTAACCTTTTGAAAATGAGAATAACCAAGAAAAACACATTTAACTATCCACAGGTCCAATTTATCCTTACAAAGGCTCAAGTTATGCACAAAACGCAATACACCCAAATACTTTAAGAGGTCGCGAAAATAATTTTTTGGTAGGAAATGTGAGAGAAAATGGAGTTTGATTATTGAGAACTAGGGTAGAAATCAGATTTATGAGAAAACACTATGTAAGCACAATGAAACTCAAATAAAACTTGGTCATAACTATTGTAAACATAATAAACTAGCCACAATTAGTAGATGATTTGTACATTAAACAACACCATTTGTTGAGGTGTATATGGACACGACGTCTAATTAATAATACCTTTTTCCTTAAAAAGTTTTTGAAGATCATACTCAAATATTCTTTTGTATTATATCTGAACGAAAACACTTAATTTTTGTTCCGAACTGTGTATTTCATTATAGAATGTGGAAGAAATATCAAAAATTAAACCTCAAAGCGCACGATTAACATGAATAAATAAGAAAATCATTCGAGAATAGTTGTCAATAAATATCACAAAATATCGATATTTGATAAAATTAGAAAATTTCATCGGTCTACATATATCTGAATGAACCAAATAAAACTGAGAAATATTATGTTTATTAGCTCGTCTTGGATAAGAAACACGGTGGTGTTCTCTAACTCTGTAGACTCCCAAGAAAATTCGGAAGTAAATAACTCACAACTAGGAATAACTTGTCTAACAATAGATAGTGGTGGATTTCCTAAACGATGGCGCCATACATAATTAGAATATGTGGAAAGTGAAAGTGCTGAATCCGAAGTGGGATTTGTTTAAAAGATATAGATCACGTTGCTCATGACCTACACCAATCAGCTTCTTCGTTTGTGGGTCCTGGATTACACCATGAGTAGGATAGAATGTAATATAGCAATTGGATTGTTTAATGACTTTACTAATAGATGGAAGACCGGATGGAAAATATGAGAATTTACCTACAAAGAACAAATGCAGATAAGAAGTTAACATGAACAAGAGAACCATCAGTAATATGAACATGAAAGTTGGATACAAGGGAAAATAATGATAATTAATTAAGAAAGTTGTGTGATATGATATGGGGCTCATGAATCTATAATCCAATTATGTTTGGAAGAAAAATAAACTTGTCTGGATAGAGCCCACGGATGGCTGAGCGAGTATTGACATATAGCCTGACACCCAACAACAGAAAGAGCACCAAGATCAGTTGACGACTTCTTTGGAGTCAAAGAGGAAGAAGCTGATGAAGAAGATGAGTACCACACATTAATTGAGACAAATTGTAGAAAGAAATAATTGGATGATTTGTTATCAATAAATGAGTACATATATTTAGGAGAGGCTAACTCCTCCATCTATTATTCTATCCGATGTGGGACTAAAGTCCACTTGACTAATACACTAATACTTAACACCCTCCCTCAAGCTAGAGCATAGATGTCAATCATGTTCAACTTGTTACAGAGAAACTGAATTCTAGGGCCTAAAAGAGATTTTATGAAAATGTTAGCTATCTAATCGTCGGTCCTTACATGGTGAAATTTTATTAACCCCTTTTTATATTCACCATAGATAAAGTGGCAGTCAATCTCAATATGTTTTGTTCTTTCGTGAAATACGGAATTTGTGGCAATATGGTTAGTTGATTGATTGTCACACCACATATTTGCTGCATCAGATCCTGCTTTTTCTTCTCCCAGCTCCTTCAGAAGATGCTGCAGATATAACACCTCTGTTGTGCAATGAGAAATAGCTCGATACTCCGCTTCTGACCTTGATCGCGAGACCACACTCTGCTTCTTACTCTTCCATGACACTAAATTACCGCCAATAAAAATTGAATAGCCAGATGTAGGCCGTCTATCTGTAGGACATGCACCACAGTCTGCATCTATAAAACATTCTAGATGAGTATGTCCCTGATTTTCCATCCGAATTTCTTTTCCTGAATTCTGAGTTAGATAGCGCATGATTCTGAGAACTGTCTGCCAATGCGGAACTCGTAGAGAAGCCATAAATCTACTTGTGACACTCACGGCAAAAGAAATATCTGGGCGAGTCATGACTGCCAAGTACTTGGATTTTCCAACCACTCGACGATACTGTTCCGGATTGGTCATCAGTGTCCCTTCATCGGGAAGTAACTTCACCCTGGGTCCATGGGTGAGGTTGCAGCTTTAGCTTGTATCATTCCAGCATCAGTTAGGATGTCCAGCACATATTTTCTCTGAGACATTACAATGTGTTTTTTTACCCCGTGTGACCTCAATGCCCACAAAGTAATTCAATGCACCTATATCTTTAGTCTGAATTTTTTCATCCATAAACTTTTTCAGTCCTGCAATTCCCTGACTGTCATCTCCTGCGATCACGATATCGTCAACATAGACACCAAGTAGTATTCTTTCAGTTGATCTCTGTCGGTAAAATACTGAATGATCCTTCTTCGATTGAAACATTTCAAACTGAGTAACGACATGCGTAAATTGACCAAACCAAGCACGAGGTAATTTTTGAGACTATAGAGGGCCTTCCGCAGATAGCATACTTTACCCTTCCTTACAACAAACTCAGAAGGTTGCATCACATACACTTCTTCTTCAATGTCTCCATGAAGAAAGGTATTCTTCACATCTAACTGCAGAAGGGGCCAATCATAGTGGATGGCTAATGCGATAAGCACTCGCACAGAAGTCATCCTGGCAACTTAGAAGAATGTCTCAAAATAATCTTCACCATATGTCTGAGAATATCCTTTAGCCACCAGTCGAGCTTTCAAACGATCAAGAGTGCCATCTGGTTTTACCTTGATTGTGAACACCCATTTACAACTGACCGCCTTCTTATCCGTAGGCAAATCTACTAAGTTCCAAGTATGGTTCTCCCGAAGCGCTCACATCTCCTCTTCTATAGCTGAGCACCAACCAGGATGTTTGAGTCTTCCTCCGCAGAATTGGAAATCTGAATCCCGTCAATAGTAGCTACCAAGGATTGAGTCTGAATTGCAAGTCCTTTGCTGTGCCAACAACTCAAAGGATGGTCACGAGATGCACGACGGGAGCGAGCAGGTATATCAGGCGGTAGTGAATCAGTGGAGCTGGAGAAGGACGATGTTTCGACAGCCGTGGGAATTATGGGTGATGTTTGTTCTGTCGGAGCTGGTGAATCAGTGGAGCTGGAGGAGGACGATGGCACGATGGCCGGGGGTACCATCAGTGATCCTTGTTCTGTTACAGCCGGTGAGACTGGTGATGCTGGTTCTGACTGGATCGATGTTTACGGACCGTTAGACCGGGAGACTGGCTCGGTATGAGAGGGCACCTTTACGGGGGTCTGCTGTGTTTGAACTGGAAACAGTAGAAAATTCTCTTCTGGATAAACTTTGGGAACAAAATCTGTACTTGATGGGAGTGGAGGAAACTCGATTTCAAAAAAAGTAACATCCCGAGTCATAAAATATCTCTTCAAAGTTGGTAAAAAATAACGCTACCCTTTTTGATCTTTTGGATGCCCAAGACACTTAATTGCCTTCGGATCCGACTTGGACAGAGTCGGTCGAGTATCCTGAACATAACACAAACAGCCAAAAATTTTGAGAGGTAAAAGAAACGGCTCACATTTGGGATATAACCGAAAAAATAGAGTATTGTCATTGAAAACCGAAGATGGCATACGATTGATTAGATTACAAGCTGTAAGTACCGCATTCGACCAAAATTTCTTGGGAGTACGTGTTTGAAACATAAGAGGACGTATTGTTTCCAAAAGATGGCAATTCTTGCGTTCCGTCATACCATTTTGTTGTGGTGTGTAAGGACAAGAAGTTTGGTGGATGATGCCATGTCTAATCAGATGAGAATTGAAATCACGAGATAAATACTCACGACCATTGTCACTCCGAAAATGCTTAATAGGAACCCCAAATTAGATTTGGATTTTCGCATATAAATTGTACCAAATATTAAATAATTATGAGCAATTTTTCACCAAGTAGACAAAGGTGACACACGAGTAGTCATCAACAAAGGAAACAAAATACTTGAAGTCCATCACAGATTCAATAGGGCAAGACTCCCATACATCAGAGTGCACTAGCTCAAAAGGAGCTGATGCAACTTTATTTAGACTTACCGGATAGTATACCCGGTGATGTTTAGCCAAACGATACGACTCACAATAAAAAGAATATGAAAATTCAAAGACGAATACATCTTCTGGAGTGCTTGGATATATGGGTGACCCAACCGACAGTGCAACTCAAACGGATCGAGTTTCACACCGGCACAAACAACAGAAGAATTCATGTCAAACATGTACAAGCCTCCAGCCACATGTCCCCTACTGATAGTCCTTCCAGTCTTTAGGTCTTGAAAAATACAACCATCAGGAAAAAATGTTACCGAACATTGTAAGTCACGAGTAATTTTACTAATGGATAAGTGACTGAATGAATTGTCAGGTTTATGTAAAAATGATTTGAGTGGCAGATTAGGAGAAAGATGTGTGCTTCCTTTTCCACGAACTCTCAGAAAACTGTCATTTATAACAGTAATATCTGATACACGACCGACAAATATATAATCACACAGCATACCTGTATCACCTGTCATATGATTAGATACACCCGAGTTGATAACCCACTATTTTGATCTGATTACATATGCCGTTGAGTACCCGACTGTGGATCCAGATGTGGAGGCTTCACTACGACACTGAGCTTGGAAGTCAGCAAATTCGGCATAGGCCTCTGCCGTCATCTGTACTGATACCCCATCATTGTCAGGATTATCTGATGCAACATTGGCGACAGGAGCTTTAGGACAGTCACTAAAAATAGCCTTGTTGACCACAGTTGAAGCATGTGCACGGTCTACCGCCGTCACGACCGCCATTGCCTCGTCCACCATCACAACCAGCATTCCGGCCACCACGTCGACCACCAAGACCTCCACAGAATCCACCACGAGCAGCGCCCAGGCCAAACTGATTAGCAGGGGCATCATCTGAAGAAGTCTCAACGACTTTCGCTGCCCGTAGGACACAAAAGTGGGCTTCCATCAAAGACGGAAACTCAGCCCCATCAATGATCTGAGACCGTGCAGAGTTTGCGTAAGGACGAAGGGAGGCAAGATACGCCATGACATAGAGCTGCTAGCGTTGAGTCCTTGCCTCATTGATATTTGTCGTCAAGGGTAGCACACGATCCACCTCATCAGTTAGTGTCTTGAAGGTACGAAAATGGTCCTTATGTGACTTGTCTCCTTGATCAGCTCGGTAGACACCAACGACCGAGTCATAGATACGAGAAAAATCACGTTTGCCATCAAACGTCGTTGCAAGGACCTCCCACAACTCCTTCACCGAGTCTATGTTCTGAACCATGTCTTCCACTGATGGTTCCATCGAATTCATCAACTATGTGAACAGTCGACTGTCATCAGTCTCCCACTGCTCGTATGTGGGATCACTCACTGCTGGAGGGCTATTAGTCAGATGTTTTGACAACCACATTCCCCGAAACGTCTTCTCTACGTTCTTGCGCCATGTTGAGTAACCATCTGGTCTATCCAACCGTCTATCGACAAGTCGAACCGATTAAACCGTAGTGTCAGTGCCCAATGCCCCCGCCACTGTATTTTCAGCAATGGTGTTAGTAGCACTGCTATTCGTCTTAGTGTTCTTCATCCCGTTCTCGATTCGACCGTCATTTGGTCGTCCCGACCCGATAATCACATCAACTCTGCTAATGCGCAATCAACGTAGCCAGAATCGGCTTGTGCAAGGAAAGCAGAGATTAAAGGTGGATCACACAAGTCTGGACAAATAAGCAACCCAGGTTACTTTTTGTTAGATCCTGATGTGGATACCGGATCAGGAACAGAGATTCACGCAAACCCAGATCTGCTCTCTATTAACTCTTGATACCTTCGTCGAGAATTAGAGTTTCATGCAAACAAATCATTGTCTACCCTTTGAATATCCCAACGCGGGAGGGGGGGAGGGGGGTGGCTGCTACTCGGGCAGTGGGGACTGACACTCGGCCAGGGAGGGGGGGGGGGTCGGGTGAGGGGGGGGGGAGAAGGGATTAGATTTTCTTTTATGTGGAGAAAGGGTTTCAGAGCTTTGGCTTTGATACCATGTAGAAAAAAAAATTAATTTGATGATTCATTATCAATAAAGGAACATAATACATATATATATGAGAGGCTAACTCCTCCCTCTATTATTCTACCTGATGTGGGTACTAAAGTCCACTTGACTAATACACTAATACTTAACACAAATAAACAAGATAACCAATAATCTTGATATGAGTCGAGGAATCTAAAGAGAGCCGAAAGACGAAATCTGAGAAACGAGTAGTCCGAGGAGTCGAGAGACGAAACCCGATGACCCGAGAGTCGAGAGCTCGAAATAAGATGGTGAGCACGACGAACACGACAGACCTAAGCTCACAGGGCCCGAAGTGAACTTTCAAAATGGGTCCCATACATTATGTGTATTTTTTTTAAGAAACTAAAATAAAAGTAAATATAACAAGAAAATATTGTTGCTATCAGGAATTGAACTAAAGGACCTCTAGCGTAGAAGCCTAACCTAATAACCACTACACCACAACTGTTTTGTGTTAGGGGTGACTCATGATATACATACCAGTTCTATTTTAGATATGTCAATGTTGGTGCCTTTTCGTTCTTTGGGCTCTGGACCGTTGCCCAGTCTGCCCTGGACCAGGGTCGCTCCTGATGACGAACTACAAGATGAGATGGTGAGGATATATTACAAAGCTTTTGGTATTTGGTTATCCAGGTACACACATTCCCTGCAGTCTTTTAATTCAAAATAAACCAATGGATACATGAGAACTTACGTGCTGCTTGCGGAGCTAAGGTCAGAGCAATATATGAAGACATACTTGATTCAGATATACTCAGTAACTCATATATAATTAAAATAAATTTTATATATTAAGTTATTTTATTATCGGGTCGGATGTTATCGGACTGGATATAATACTTCCCGTATCCGCATACGATACCGATAAATATCCGATAAGACATCCGAATCTGAAATTCCGGATATTATCGGTTCGAATGCGGTTCGAATACGGATTTTCGGTCTACCATTGACGGGGGTTTATATAGAGCATGTGACTGGAAATGATACGAGGGCGGAGACAATGTACTGCTGTGATAACATGAACAAAGTTGGAAAAAAATATTGGTGTTAATTATCTATTATTCATGTGTAAAATATATTTACAATACGAGATGAGACTTCTTGGGGGTATAGAAAAAGGAGAAAATAGGAAAATATTGTCTTAAAAGTTGAGGCTAAAGAAAGGAGAGTAAAAGGAAAGAAAACTATACAACATTTTCAAATTACTAATTATAAGATATATTCTACAGTATTATATAAATTATGCAGCTATTTAACTCCCATTTAGAACATATGTTAGAGACAGATATATTCTACAGTATTATATAAATTTAAAGGACAAATATGCACATAACTCATTTAAGCATCTGGGGGAAGTAAGTATCATCATAATGAGCTCCAATATTTCTTCACTGCACATGTTTCAGATAACTTCGATCGACATCGACAAATCGAATTTCGAGATTGGTTTACCACATATCCGGAAAGCGGGGGTTGAGCATAAGATTGATTTCATCAACTCGCCAGCTCTTCCTGTTCTTGATAAAATGCTCCAAGAGGTAGGTAAAGCTTTAGCTACATGCATGTTTGCCTACTTTGATAAATAGTCATGAGCTACAATTAAATGCCGGAAGAAACTGTAGGTAAATCAGGACGAGCTCTTCGACTTTGCGTTTGTCGATGCTGACAAGACAAACTACGGCGAGTACCACGAGCGACTGGTGAAGCTAGTCAGGATCGGGGGAGCGATCGCGTACGACAACACGCTCTGGTTCGGAAGTGTGGCGGTTCCGGAGGACCCATTTGCTCCACCAGCGTTTATAGCAAACAGGAACTCCCTGGTGAAGCTGAATAAATTCTTGGCAGAAGATTCTCGTGTCGAGATAGCTCAGGTCTCCATTGGTGATGGGCTGACCATATGTAGGCGTGTCCACTGATCTGGTGCAAATTTCTGTTTCAGTTTTTTTTTTCCTGTACTATTGGATCTGTCTGTGTTTTTGTTGTCAATTACAAATATTGGATAATTTTGTGATGCTAAGAAGCGTGAGCCTCCCTCCTCTACTGGTAATATCAAGTCAGAATTGAAACGATATCTGCACTTGAAATGATTGAAATAATGCATGTCAAGGAATGTGTTAAGAAATTTGAGCTTGAATGATTGAATCAGTTGATTGGAATTACAGCCAGGGCCGGCCAAGGGGTTGGGTTGTCTAAATTTGGTTGTCATTTGCCTTTGACTCCAAAAGAAGATATAAAAAATTTTGATGGCGTGTGGGGTTGGCAGCTCATCGAAGTCTCCAGTTCCGACGGTGTCGTGGAGCTTGGATTCCGAGTTTCTCTCCTTGAGCTACTCAAGGCATTCCTAGTGGGGGAACTCAAAATATGGCCTATTGGATTGCTAGTTCAACTGATAGAGATGAGTTGAAATGGGTCGCGAAGGCTCTACTGGCGGAGAGGTGGGGACTTAGGGCTCTTTGGGGGTTGTCCTGACTAGGAGGGTTGTCTAAGTCCGATGACTTGTTTGGCTTATCTCAGGGCCGACCCTAATTATAGCCAATAATGACCGTAATTATAATCAGGTCTATATTATAAATATATTCTACAATTTTATTTTTATTTAGTTCATTTAATCAATTTTTGTGAATTGTTTCTATCTTTATTAGATTGTATCTTTAGTTGATTCATGAGTGAGTCCATATTTGTATATCCATAGGAGAGGATGCTAGGTAGGATCAAGAAATGGTTAAAATGTTCATTTTTTTGGGTCAAAACGTGCACATAAGATATTTCTCTCTTTCTCTTCGTTCTATTCTTTTATGGAAGGTTTTTAAGAACTCTTTAGACTTTAAACTACAACACTTTATCAAGTAGCTCTACTATACAAAAAACTTATGATTGTGCGTAAGTAAGATCTTTCTTTATATTATATATTTAGATCTAATTATTCTCTCCTTAGCAGCGAATGGAGGATTTTTTTTTCCACTGAAGAACAATTTTTCGACCTCCACTGCCGACAGTCTAATTGCCAGAAAGGACTTTTATTTTCTTTATCATATCCTTCGGGTCTATCAGCCTACAAGGACTTTCTAAACTATACATATCATTCGGATCTATCAACAAAAAATGACTTTCAACTACTTTCAAATCTTTCGGATCTATTAGCTAGCAATGACTCTCAATATTATCGTTTAAGACACTATCAAAATGGTCGGAGGTTCGTCCTAAGCCCGTAGCAATGTCTCTGAAGATATGACATTCGCCATAACCTTGTTGTATGTGAGACTAATAAAGGGCATACCATCGCCATAAGCGACGTTAGATAGCACACTAATCTACGAGCTTCATTTTTACTAATAGCAGGCCAATAAAGGTTTTGCCTTGTTGCTATACTAGTATTGCCACAAGCGACGCTGAAAAAAAAAAAACAACGAACACAAACTCGTTGAAAGTGAATTTTGTTGTAGGAGGAAGCTAGCCGCAAGGCGTAGCTTTGCTGCATCAGAAACTATAAATTTGACTAAGGCCTTAGCCCCGCTGAATGGCACAGCTTCGCTGCACTATAGAATCGCTTAAAGCCAAGTAAATTTTTTGGCTAAGGCCAGTAGCCTCGACGTTAGGGGGAGCCCTGCAGCTAAAAGTTTGTCAGAAGCAAACAAGCCTTGTAATATCTAACCTTGCGACCATAAGTTTGCTAGAAGAAAGTTTGGCGCTAAGGCCTAGTCCCATTATATCTACCCTTGCAAAACTTAGTCTAGCGTAGCCTATCCAGATGGAGCATTAGCAACACTTCCAGCAGTTTGTCCAAAGCAAACTTGGTGCTAAAGCCTAACCCCGCGGAGCATTAGCCTTGCTATCAGTAGTTTACCTGAAGCAAACCCATTACAAATTAGTCCTAGCCTCGCAGAGCCTAATCCCTTTGCCAGTAGTTTGCCCGATGCAAACTCGGCATTGAGGCCTAGCCTCGTGAAGCTTAACCCCACGGCCAACAATTTGCCCGAAGCAAACTAGGCGCTAAGGTCTAGCCCTACTGCGATTTTGGCGTTTTGGGGGCTGTCTTTGCAATTGAAGAGAGCTTCAATATTTTCCATGCAATTTTCTGATATATATATTTTTTTTTATGGAAAAAAAAAAGCTTCGATATGAACATTTTGGTAACAAATAAACTGACTTCAATGTATAGATCAGATTCAATTATAAAATAACTCATAATCTAGTCAAATTAGTTGGAGAAGGAATTGCAATGATTTAACTCATTCTGTTTTGCCGTTGCCACCGCCAATAATTCCGGCCGAGGCCAACTGTTGCCACGTGTGTGAAGCAACTAAAGGATGGTCACCTCAACAACTTTTGGACTCTCTCTTCTATTTCGGAATGGAATAGATGCTCCGATATTACAATAAACATGTTGAAACAAGCACATGTTGTGGCTAATGAAGAATATAATATTCTTGTTTTAAGTATATATTATTGGAGAGTCTTCCTCTTTTCTACCATTATAAACCTTTTCTTCAGTCTTCTTCCATTGCAACTTTCCTTCAATGGATCACAAGAACCTTCTGAAGAGTGATACTCTTCATCAGGTCAGCCTTCTTCTTCTTCTTCTTCTTCTTCTTCTTCCATATATAACTATGTGTTTCATGTTTGCAGTACATATTGGAGACGATTGTTTACCCAAGAGAGCATGAGCAACTCAAGGAATTGAGGGAGGAGACTATGAAGAATGAAAGGCAATACTCTTGTACTTACTCTTCACTTAATTGGTCACTTAGCATTTTTTCAGATTTGATTGATCATATGCTTTAAAATATATGAAATGGAATAGATAGATACTTGAAAGGTTGTCAAGTTACTCTCCTAACTATGGCAATCTTGAATGATTGAATATCCATCTAGCCCTGCCAAACTTGTCAAGCTATACAGTTCAAATAAAATCTTTTCAAAAACTCTCCTAATATATATATATATATATATATATATATATATATATATATATATATATATATATTAGGTTCCAATTTCTAAATTCTCATGTCCAACCCACCCATATGAGCTATAGGTTGGACCTGAGAATTTCTACATTCAGAATATAGGAAATCATTTTGTAGAATAGTAAGTCCTAATTTGGAGCCCAATTCTAGATTTACATTTTTTTTTCCACATTAATTTTTGACCACACAATCTTTGGGACCAAAGCTCATTTTATCATTTTCTACTATTCTCATACAAACCTAACCCATTCTACCTTTATCATTTTTTTTTTTAATTTTTGGGCCTCAAGATAAAATTTTGAGCACCATCTACTAATGATTAGGACATGTTTGGCAACCGAAAACTACCTATTGGAAAGTCCTCGTAGTTTTTAGCTAATGTGTGGTTTGTTTATTGAAAACTAAGTTAGAAACTTCTTGCAAACAAACAATATTTTTAGTTTGGAAAACTACTTTCTCCGGTCTCTACAAACTGGAAAGGAACTATGTTTCTAACTCTCAAAGTTTATGTTTCTCAAATGGGAAACGAGTCCTTGATGTATATATGTACCAAGAAGCTGTTTCTAAAGAAACGAGCTACTCCCCGATAATGAAGACATCATCCCTACTATTATAAAACAGCTACAAAATGAGCTGTCTAAGCAGTGGCGAAACTAGAAATTCAATCTATGGTGGGCTAGGTTAGCCTGAGGAGGGCTGAAGCGTAGCCAGACTCAGATGAAACAAAAAAACATAAAAAAAAAAAAAATTGAAAAAAAACCCCATAATTGTTTTGAGGGGGGCTGTAGCACACCTTAGCCCTAAGGTGGCTCCGCCTCTGCGGTTAAGCCATATGTATATCATCAATTATTAACATAAAAAATTAACAAAAATTAACTACTACGTGTGTTTTCAGTTGAGAAAAAAATATAACAAATCATAAAATATATTCAAAATTTAAATTATATTTAAACTAACTACATGATATTATCTAATTAAATAAATATTCAAAATTCAAAAAATATATTTATAACAAATTATAATTAAAATATATTCAAATGATATTTAAAATATTCTAATATAATTTAAAATTCTATCTAATTTTTCTAATAATATCATAGTTTTTTTATACATGCAACGTATGTGAACGTGACTAGTGTAAGTTAATTAGTAGTACTTAACTAAACTTATTTGAAATCATTAATTATCTTAAGAATGCAAATTTAATTTCTCCAAACCATATTATATTCGATCCATGTCCGTATTTTTTTTTTACCAGTATCCATTTCTGATACGCATATGGATCCGTTGTTTCTGGATATGGTTATTGATATTGATTTTCATATCTGACGAATATATGTTTAGTATTCGTTATTAGAAAATAAATATGAATATGGCAATACACATATCTGATCCATATTTGTGTGGAATGCACCCCTGCTACTAACTTGTGTTTATGTGAACTTTACCATTTATCATTTATTTTACTGTGTTACATGCAGAGCTTTGATGAGTGTACCTCCTGAGGAAGGCCAACTTCTTTCTATCCTCCTAAAGATTATGAATGCAAAGAAAACTATTGAAATTGGAGTATTCACAGGCTATTCACTCCTTACAACGGCTTTAGCGTTACCTGCTGATGGAAAGGTAAATCCATCATTTCTTATTTGTTTTTTTACCAGTACCTGAAAGAAGTTGGAGAAAATATATTGGTGTTATGTATTATTCATGAGACCTGTAAACTATATATACAATAAAAGGAGAGACTTGAGACTAGGGAGTAGGAGAATACAATAAAATATTGTCCTAGACTTGAGGCTGAAGAAAAAGAGAATAATTACAATAATTCTATAATTACTAATTATATAATATATTTTCTAACACTCATCCTCAAGCTGGAGCGTAGGGAGTAGTGTAGTCCAGCTTGTCCAGAAAAGAGATGCATACTTTTGGTGGCAATACTTTAACAAAGATATTAGCCAATTGAGAACTTGAGAGAATGAGAAAGGGAGAGCACCTTCTTGCAAACCTCATGGAGTACAAAGTACACTCAGCTTCAATGTGTTTTGTTCTCTCATGAAATACTGTATTATCATATATTTGATTTGCTACCTTATTATCACAATGCAATGGAACAGTCGAAGAGCTAGGAAATCCCAAATTAGAAAGAAGAGACCGCAACCACAAAATCTAAGACACTAAGTATATAATCCCATGATATTCGGCCCCAGCACTGGAACAAGCAAAGACGGACTGTTTCTTGCTCTTCCAGAATATAATGAAGATTATTATTGAGATTATTATTAAAAAGATACAATAACCGATAGTAGAGCGACGATCATCAATAAAGCCAACTCAGTCAGCATCAGAGAAGCCTCCTAAAGATAGGGAGCGTCCTGGACGAAACAGAAGTGCCGCCTTGAGACTTCTTGAGGTAATGTAATATGCAAAGATCCACCTCCTAGTGAATGGTAGTCGTGCATGCATAATTTGAGAGACATTACTAACTGTAAAGGCTATGTCAGGTCGAGTCATTGCCAAGTATATGAGTTTGCCAACTAGACGATGATATTAGCTAGGCTCAGATAAACAAAGTATATGAGGTGAAGGCCAAGAAGTACAAATTTGGATCCATGAAGTTTCACTAGGACCAAGCAAACTTGTCTTTGATAGTAAATGTAACAAATACTTTCGCTCAGATAGATAAATATTATCATTTGATTGTGCAACCTTGATCCCAAGAAATTAAACAAGCGGACTCAAATCCTTTGTCTAAAATTTAGAGGCCAAATATTGTTTGATTTGAATCACTCCATGTTGCGTTTAACAAAATATTTATCCCACAAGAACCATGTGTTGGTATCAGACTTTCAGACCGGGGCTCTGATACCATTTGTTGGGCGTGCGGAAGCATTTTGCCAACCCACCTGAGATAACCAACCCCTGTCTAACGAACACCAAGCACAAATAAAGTCAAATATATGTCGGTGATTACGTCACCTGGACAAATTCCAACCTTTATAACTCAGATGAAATTACAAGATTGACAAAAAATCAATGTTGAACCCTTTGCTCTAATAGGTTCAACCTCCTCACCACTCTCAAGAAGAAAAACTGAAGATTACAATGAAATCACTCACCAATTCCGTAGCAATTTCTCTGAGCGAAGGCAATGACTCCTCGATCAGATTTCCTTCTTCCTTCTGTCTTAGATGGCGAAGTCCTAAGAGCAAAGCACAAATTTTCTCTTACATTTTCTGTGGACGAGCACCCCGAATATCCAACTTGTGCTATATATTTTGTGCCTCCACCCTCAATCCATATATAGGATGAGAAAAATCCTATTCTAGGTCATAATAGGATTTCCTAAATAGGAAACTCCTATTATACCTAAAATAGCTACTCCTATTCCAAATTGGACTCCAACAATAGGTCATAATAGGATTTCCTAAATAGGAAGCCCTAAAATAGGAATCATATTATACCTAAAATAACTACTCCTAATCCAGACTGGACTCCAACAATCTCCCCCTCCAGTCCGATGAGAGGGTGTAGTCCCCATGGCTCTGGACAATATGCATGTCGTCCCGCAACAGAAAACCTGCTCCCCCATGCCACCGATCTCCGATCCCCTGAGCTACTTTGCATCTTCCTTTGTTTCCAATTCCTCGACCGTCACGTCGACGCTAGCTGCCATGCGTAATACCTACTGCACCAATGGGATCCTGCCAACATCAATAACACGGCTAAGACCGAAGTCCCTGACTATCAGCCTCACCGTGAGTCTTGGCTGCCTGTTCCCGACTTTCATCTTCCACCATAACGTACTACCGTTCCAATAAGCTTCTTCATCCTTGGTTGGCCCAGCTTTACGGACGGTGCGGTTCCCTCGAGACTCGGACTCATGAACCTGGCAACCTTCATGTCCGTCACTGAAGCTCCTTCGTACACGTACATCCTCGAGCAGAACATCATGCACTGTGCAGGCCGTCGAGGACCCACAGCTTCCCCGAAACCGTGTGAATGGAGATGCACCCGCCTCTGATTGAGTTTGCTGCACATCTTGATCTCCTCCCTGGCTTCGAACCGCTATGGTGTTCCGTAAAGTTTTGGCAAACCACCCGTCGCCAAAACCAGATCCGTGGAACAACCTCCACCTGGAGACTCACCAACTGTCATGGGACTGACAGATTTACCCTCAATCTTTGGCTCATCACTATTCGTCGCTTTGTCTCGACGAACCGAATCCTCCGTATTCCTTAAAGTATCTCGAAGACCCTCCTCAGCAAGTTCTCGACGATCCACTAACTCTTGCCAAATACCCCTTGATCCTCTATCCGATGTCTGTGGCCTGCTTGTATAACTCAGAGGTTTGAGCCTGTACATGCCACAACATAAATCTTCTTGAGTCAGCTGTTGAGAATCCTTCATAAGCATCCAATCTTTGTCCACAAATAAACTGCAACAACCATCATCCGCAGCCTCCCTACCGAAACCAAGTTGTAGCACAAACTCGGTACATGTCGCACACCCTTGAGAACGAGCTTTTCACCAAGCTCCGTTGTCAAGTGCACATTATCGATGCCTATAACTGCAGCCGTCCCCTAATTGCCCATCTTCACACGGCCAAACTTGCCGCCATGGTATAACGTGAAGATCCTCCTATATGGAGTGGCATGATATAATGCCCCCGTGTCTATGACCCAATCGCCATCATGACACATGCCACAATGTTCCTCTGCATCGGTTGTTGCGATGATGAGATCTCCCATAGCCGTGAGATCCACCTGATTGTCCTTGCTTCTGGCCTTCTCAGCTTTGAGCTTCATGCAGTTCCTTTTGATATTACCCATTTTGTCACAGTGATAGCAGCTCTCCTTGCGGTCCACAGTCGCAAGATCACGAGAACTCCCCTCTGTCATCGCCTGTTACTTGAGTCTTTCCTTCCCGCAGGAAGCCACCAGAGCGGACTCCTACGAAGATTTACTTGCTTACGTCGGACCTTCTCGTTCAACAAGCTGCTTTTGACTGCCTCCATCATGACAACTCCATCCAGAGCGGAGTTGCTCACCGACACCACCAACGTCTCTAAACTTTTCGGCAGAGAACTCAAAATCAGCAGGGCCTGAAGCTCATCCTCAATCACCATCTTCATCGCAGATAGCTGATTGATGATGCCTTGAACCTCGTTCAGATGTTGTGCCACCGGTGCACCCTTCGTATACTTTGAGTTTACGAGTTGGCGAATAAGAAACGCCTTGTTACCAGTCGTCTTCCTTTCGTACAATGAATGCATCTTCTCCCACAATGCTTTTGCAGAACTCTCCATGGACACGTGATGAAATACCGAGTTGTCCAGCCATTGGCGGATGAATACAACAACCTTCTGATCCAGTCGTTTCCAGTCATCAGCATCTTTGTTTGTCGGCTTGGCGTTGTCGTCATCCAACGAACCATGCAAGTCCTTACACCAGAGTAGATTCTCAATCATTGGATTCCAAATTATTCAGTTTCACCCTGTGAGGGTGATGATACGAGTGTTCTCTGCTCCGTAGACATAGTTGCCAGAACCAAACTTGAAGCTCTGATACCACTTGTTGGTATCAGACTATCAGACCAGGGCTCTGATACCACTTGTTGGGCACACGAAAGCGTTTTGCCAACCCATCTAAGATAACCAACTCCTGTCTAACGAACAACATGCACAAATAAAGACAAGTATATGACGGTGACTACGTTACTTGGACAAATCTCAACCTTTATAACTCAGATGAAATTACAAAATTAACAAAAACCAATGTTGAACCCTTTGTCCTAATTGGTTCAACCCCCTCACCATTTTCAAGAAAAAAATTGAAGATTACAATTGAAATCACTCACCAATCCCGTAGCAATTTTCCGGAGCGAAGGCGACGACTTCTCGATCAGATCTCCTTCTTCCTTCTGTCTTGGATGACCAAGTCCTTAGAGCAAAGCACGAACTTTCTTTTAGATTTTCTGGGGACAAGCACCCCAAATTTTAAACTTGTGCCTCCACCCTCAACCCATATATATAGGATGAGAAAATCCTATTCTAGGTCATAATAGGATTTCCTAAATAGCAAACTCATATTATACCTAAAATAGCTACTCCTATTCCAAATTGGACTCCAACAATAGGTCATAATATGATTTCCTAAATAGAAAGCCCTTAAATAGGAATCCTATTATACCTTAACCAACTACTTTTAATCCAGACTGGACTCGAACACCATGATGTCAGTGATCGTCCCTGCTGCATTTGAATCCATGTGAGCAAACAACTTTGTTAAATTTACATCAAGTCAAAAATGAGAGGATTGTTTGAGACCATAAATAGACATATGCAAGCGATATACCAATTTCTCCCTGACATTGAAAGCTAGGAGGCTGTTGCATATATGTTATATCTTTAAGATTCCCATGAATAAATGCATTTTTGGCATCCAACTGATGAAGAGGCCAAGTCTGGTTGGATGCTAAAGAAATTAATATTCGGAGGGAGGTAAGCTTTTGCAATTGGTAAAAAATGTCTCAACGAGGTCAATGCTATACTGTTGAGTAAAATCCTTGGCAACTAGACAGACCTTTAGATACTCGAGTAACCTGTCAGGATTGTGCTTTAGAGTGAAAAGCCAAAGACATCCCACCAACTTACAACCTACAAGAGGCTTCAGCAGTATCCAGGTGCGAGTGTGTCAAAAAGCCTACAACTCTAGCATCTGGTCAACTTGGGTGTTGAAGTGCTTCCTGAACATTTTTAGATATAGAAACAAAGTCTAAAAGAAAATACAAACGCCTGAAAGCTTAGGGCTAGACAATGAGTGAAAATAGATAGAAAATATGTTATTTGGGACAATGTCGTTTTGCTTTATGAAGTGCAATAGGAAGATTATCAAGAGGAGGGTTGTTACCCATGGATGCTGGTGACTCAGAAGTGGACTTAGCAGGCATTGAAGATGTTAGTGTTGGCAGAACAACAATAGGCTCCTCTTGACTGTCCCGAACTAGATGTCGTTCTTCTCTTCGCACATACACCTGAAGTGGCTTATTTGTTGGAACATGTGTCGATGGAGGAAAGTTCAAAGTGTTCACTATTGTAGTAAGAACGGGTACCAATAGAGGTTGTGGTATAGTGCTATTTTTGAAATGAGATTGATTTGCAAGAAAAGTTACATCAGTTGAGGTAAATAATTTACTATAACAGAGAGAATAAGGCAAGTATCCTTTGAAGAATGAGAATAACCAAGAAAATCAAATTTAATTATGCACCGGTCCAATTTATATCCTTACCAAGACTTAAGGTATGCACAAAACGTATTAAGCCCAAATACTTTAAGAGGTAGTGAAAATGGTAATTTGGTAGGAAATACGAGAGAAAATGGAGTTTGATTGCCGATAACAAGGGTATAAATCAGATTTATGAGAAAACACAATGTAAGCATAACGAAACTCCAATAAAACTTGGGCACAAATATTGTAAACATAATAAACTAGCCACAATTAGTAGTAGAGACTTGGGGCTAAAGAAAAAGGAGAAAATAGGAAAATATTGTCCTAAAAGTTGAGGCTAAAGAAAGGAGAATAAAAGGAAAGAAAATTATACAACATTTTCTAATTACTAATTATAAGATATATTCTACAATATTATATAAATTATGCAGCTATTTAACTCCCATTAAGAACATATGTTAGAGACTATGGACAGATATGCACATCACTCATTTAAGCATCTGGGGGAAGCAAGTATCATCATAATGAGCTCCAATATTTCTTCACTGCACATGTTTCAGATAACTGCGATCGACATCGACAAATCGAATTTCGAGATTGGTTTACCATATATTCGGAAAGCGGGGGTTGAGCATAAGATTGATTTCATCAACTCGCCAGCTCTTCCTGTTCTTGATAAAATGCTCCAAGAGGTAGGTAAAGCTTTAGCTACATGCATGTTTGCCTACTTTGATATATAGTCATGAGCTACAATTAAATGCCGGAAGAAATTGTAGGTAAATCAGGACGAGTACCACGAGCGACTGGTGAAGCTAGTCAGGATCGGGGGAGCGATTGCGTACGATAACACGCTCTGGTTCGGAAGTGTGGCGGTTCCGGAGGACCCATTTGCTCCACCAGCGTTTATAACAGACAGGAACTCCCTGGTGAAGCTGAATAAATTCTTGGCAGAAGATTCTCGTGTCGAGATAGCTCAGGTCTCCATTGGTGATGGGCTGACCATATGTAGGCGTGTCCACTGATCTGGTGCAAATTTCTGTTTCAGTTTTTTTTTCCAATACTGTTGGCTCTCTCTGTGTTTTTGTTGTCAATTACAAATATTGGATAATTTTGTGATGCTAAGAAGCGTGAGCCTCCCTCCTCTACTGGTAATAGCAAGTCAGAATTGAAACGATATCTGCACTTGAAATGATTGAAATAATGCATGTCAAGGAATGTGTTAAGAAATTTGAGCTTGAATGATTGAATCAGTTGATTGGATTTACAGCCAGGGCCGGCCAAGGGGTTGGGTTGTCTAAATTTGGTTGTCACTTGCTTTTGACTCCAAAAGAAGATATAAAAAAATTTGATGACGAGTGGGGTTGGCAGCTCGTCGAAGTCTCCAGTTCTGACGGTATCGTGGAGTTCGGATTCCGAGTTTCTCTCCTTGAGCTACTCGAGGCATTCCCAGTGGGGGAACTTAAAATATGGTCTAGTGGATTGCTAGTTCAACTGATAGAGAGGAGTTGAAATGGGTCGCGAAGGCTCTACTGGCGGAGAGGTGGGGACTTAGGGGTCTTTGGGGGTTGTCCTGACTAGTAGGGTTGTCCAAGTCCGATGGCTTGTTTGGCTTATCTCAGGGTCGACCCTAATTATAGCCAATAATGACCGTAATTATAATCAGGTCTATATTATAAATATATTCTACAATTTTATTTTTATTTAGTTCATTTAATCAACTTTTGTGAATTGTTTCTATCTTTATTAGATTGTATCTTTAGTTGATTCATGAGTGAGTCCATATTTGTATATCCGTAGGAGAGGATGCTAGGTAGGATCAAGAAATGGTTAAAATGTTCATTTTTTTGGGTCAAAATGTGCACAAAAGATATTTCTCTCTTTCTCTTCGTTCTATTCTTTTATGGAAGTCTTTAAGAACTCTTTTGACTTTAAACTACAACACGTTATCAAGTAGCTCTACTATACAAAATACTCATGATCGTGCGATCATCCTTGCAAGATATGCGTAAGTAAGATCTTTTATTTATTTATATTTAGATCTAATTATTCTCTCCTTAGCAGCGAATGGAAGATTTTGTTTTTCACTGAAGAACAATTTTTCGACCTCCACTGCCGACAGTCTAATTGCTAGAAATGACTTTTATTTTCTTTATCATATCCTTTGGGTCCTATCAGCGTACAAGGACTTTCTAAACTATACATATCATTCGGATCAATCAACAAAAAATGACTTTCAACTACTTTCAAATCTCTCGTATCTATTAGCTAGCAATGACTCTCAATATTATCGTTTAAGACTATCAAAATGGTCGAGGTCCATCCTAAGTCCGTAGCAATGTCTCTGAAGATATGACATTCGCCATAACCTTGTTGTATGTGAGACTAATAAAGGGCATACCATCGCCATAAGCGACGTTAGATAGCACACTAATCTACGAGCTTCATTTTTACTAATAGCAGGCCAATATAGGTTTTGCCTTGTTGCTATACTAGTATTGCCTTGTTGCTATACTAGTCTTTGCAATTGAAGAGAGCTTCAATATTTTCCATGCAATTTTCTGATATATATTTTTTTTTTATGGAAAAAAAAAAAGCTTCGATATGAACATTTTGGTAACAAATAAACTGACTTCAATGTATAGATCAGATTCAATTATAAAATAACTCACAATCTAGTCAAATTAGTTGGAGAAGGAATTGCAATGATTTAACTCATTCTGTTTTGCCGTTGCCACCGCCAATAATTCCGGCCGAGGCCAACTGTTGCCACGTGTGTGAAGCAACTAAAGGATGGTCACCTCAAGAGAGACGAGTGTTTCATGTTTGCAGTACATATTGGAGACGAGTGTTTACCCAAGAGAGCATGAGCAACTCAAGGAATTGAGGGAGGAGACTATGAAGAATGAAAGGCAATACTCTTGTACTTACTCTTCACTTAATTGGTCACTTAGCATTTTTTCAGATTTGATTGATCATATGCTTTAAAATATATGAAATGGAATAGATAGATACTTGAAAGGTTGTCAAGTTACTCTCCTAACTATGGCAATCTTGAATGATTGAATATCCATCTAGCCCTACCAAACTTGTCAAGCTATACAGTTCAAATAAAATCTTTTCAAAAACTCTCCTATAATATATATATATATATATATATATATATATATATATATATATATATATATATATACTCTCGGTCTCCCTAAGAGCATCATTAGTAAGGCTCATCCCAATTTTTTGATTCTAGATTCAGAATGTAAGACCCCAATTTGTAGAATAGTAAGATCCATCATAAGTTCCAATTTCTAGATTCTCAGGTCCAACCCACTCATATGAGCTATAGGTTGGACGTGAGAATTTCTAGATTCAGAATATAGGAAATCATTTTGTAGTATAGTAAGTCCAAATTTGGAGCCCAATTCTAGATTTACATTTTTTTTTCACATTAATTTTTGACCACACAATCTTTGGGACCAAAGCTCATTTTATCATTTTCTACTATTCTCATACAATCCCAACCCATTCTACCTTTACCATTTTTTTTAATTTTTGGGCCTCAAGATAAAATTTTGAGCACCATCTACTAATAATGCTCTAAGGGGCACCATCTAGTTCATTTGATTAGGACATCTTTGGCAACCGAAAACTACCTATTGTAAAGTCCTCGTAGTTTTTAGCTGAGATGTGGTTTGTTTATTGAAAACTATGTTTAGAAACTTCTTGCAAACAAACAATATTTTTAGTTTGGAAAACTACTTTCTCCGGTCTCTACAAACTGGAAAGAAACTATGTTTCTAACTCTCAAAGTTTATGTTTCTCAAATGGGAAACGAGTCCTTGATGTATATGTACCAAGAAGCTGTTTATAAAGAAACGAGCTACTCCCCGATAATGAAGACATCATCCCTACTATTATAAAACGACTTAGAAATGGCTACAAAATGAGCTGTCTAAGCAGTGGCGAAACTAGAAATTCAATCTATGGTGGGCTAGGTTAGCCTGAGGAGGGCTGAAGCGTAGCCAGACTCATATGAAACAAAAAACATAAAAATACAAATTTGAAAAAAAAACCCATAATTTTTTTGAGGGGGGCTGTAGCACACCTTAGCCCTAAGGTGGCTCCGCCTCTGCGTTTAAGCCATATGTATATCATCAATTATTAACATAAAAAATTAACAAAAATTAACTACCACGTGTGTTTTCAGTTGAGAAAAAAATATAACAAATCATAAAATATATTCAAAATTTAAATTATATTTAAACTAACTACATGATATTATCTAATTAAATAAATATTCAAAATTCAAAAAATATATTTATAACAAATTATAATTAAAATATATTCAAATGATATTTAAAATATTCTAATATAATTTAAAATTCTATCTAATTTTTCTAATAATATCATAGTTTTTTTTATACATGCAACGTATGTGAACGTGACTAGTGTAAGTTAATTAGTACTTAACTAAACTTATTTGAAATCATTAATTATCTTAAGAATGCAAATTTAATTTCTCCAAACCATATTATATTCGATCCATGTCCGTATTTTTTTTTTTTACCAGTATCCATTTCTGATACGCATATGGATCCGTTGTTTCTGGATATGGTTATTGATTTTCATATCTGACGAATATATGTTTAGTATTCGTTATTAGAAAATAAATATGAATATGACAATACACATATCTGATCCATATTTGTGTGGAATGCACCCCTGCTACTAACTTGTGTTTATGTGAACTTTACCATTTATCATTTATTTTACTGTGTTACATGCAGAGCTTTGATGAGTGTACCTCCTGAGGAAGGCCAACTTCTTTCTATCCTCCTAAAGATTATGAAAGCAAAGAAAACTATTGAAATTGGAGTATTCACAGGCTATTCACTCCTTACAACGGCTTTGGCGTTACCTGCTGATGGAAAGGTAAATCCATCATCTCTTATTTGTTTTTTTACCAGTACCTGAAAGAAGTTGGAGAAAATATATTGGTGTTATGTATTATTCATGAGACCTGTAAACTATATATACAATAAAAGAAGAGACTCGAGACTAGGGAATAGGAGAATACAATAAAATATTGTACTAGACTTGAGGCTGAAGAAAAAGAGAATAACTACAATAATTCTATAATTACTAATTATATAATATATTCTCTAACACTCATCCTCAAGCTGGAGCGTAGGGAGTAGTGTAGTCCAGCTTGTCCAGAAAAGAGATGCATACTTTTGGTGGCAATACTTTAACAAAGATATTAGCCAATTGAGACTTGAGAGAATGAGAAAGGGAGAGCACCTTCTTGCAAACCTCATGGAGTACAAAGTACACTCAGCTTCAATGTGTTTTGTTCTCTCATGAAATACTGTATTATCATATATTTGATTTGCTGCCTTATTATCACAATGCAATGGAACAGTCGAAGAGCTAGGAAATCCCAAATCAGAAAGAAGAGACCGCAACCACAAAATCTAAGACACTAAGTATATAATCCCATGATATTCGGTCTCAGCACTGGGACAAGCAAAGACGGACTGTTTCTTGCTCTTCCAGAATATAATTAAGATTATTATTGAAAAGATACAATAACCGATAGTAGAGCAACGATCATCAATAAAGCCAACTCAGTCAGCATCAGAGAAGCCTCCTAAAGATAGGGAGCGTCCTGGACGAAACAGAAGTGCCGCCTTGAGACTTCTTGAGGTAATGTAATATGCAAAGATCCACCTCCTAGTGAATGGTAGTCGTGCATGCATAATTTGAGAGACATTACTAACTGTAAAGGCTATGTCAGGTCGAGTCATTGCCAAGTATATGAGTTTGCCAACTAGACGATGATATTAGCTAGGCTCAGATAAACAAAGTATATGAGGTGAAGGCCAAGAAGTACAAATTTGGATCCATGAAGTTTCACAAGGACCAAGCAAACTTGTCTTTGACAGTAAATGTAACAAATACTTTCGCTCAGATAGATAAATATTATCATTTGATTGTGCAACCTTGATCCCAAGAAATTAAACAAGCGGACTCAAATCCTTTGTCTAAAATTTAGAGGCCAAATATTGTTTGATTTGAATCACTCCATGTTGCGTTTAATAAAATAATTATCCCACATGGACCATGTGTTGGTATCAGACTTTCAGACTGGGGCTCTGATACCATTTATTGGGCGCGCGAAAGCGTTTTGCCAACCCACCTGAGATAACCAATCCATGTCTAACGAACACCAAGCTCAGATAAAGTCAAGTATATGGCGGTGATTACGTCACCTGGACAAATTCTAACATTTATAACTCAGATGAAATTACAAGATGGACAAAAAACCAATGTTGAACCCTTTGCTCTAATAGGTTCAACCTCCTCACCACTCTCTGAGCGAAGGCGACGACTCCTCGATCAGATCTCCTTCTTTCTTCTGTCTTGGATGTCGAAGTCCTAAGAGCAAAGCACGGACTTTCTCTTAGATTTTCTGTGGACGAGCACCTCGAATCTCCAACTTGTGCTATATACTTTGTGCCTCCACCCTCAACCCATATATAGGATGAGAAAATCCTATTCTATGTCATAATAGGATTTCCTAAATAGAAAACTCCTATTATACCTAAAATAGCTACTCCTATTCTAAATTAGACTCCAACAATAGGTCATAATAGGATTTCCTAAATAGGAAGCCCTAAAATAGGAATCATATTATACCTAAAACAACTACTCCTAATCCAGATTGGACTCCAACAATCTCCCCCTCCAGTTTGATGAGAGGGTGTTATCCCCATGGCTCTGGACAACATGCATGTCATCCCGCGACAGAAAACCTGCTCCCCCATGCCACCGATCTCCGATCCCCCGAGTTACTTTGCATCTTCCTTTGTTTCCAATTCCTCGACCGTCATGTTGACGCTAACTGCCATGCGTAATACCTCTTGCACCAATGGGATCCTGCCGACATCAATGACAAGGCTAAGACCGAAGTCCCTGACGATCAGCCTCATCATGAGTCTTGGCTGCCTGTCCCCGACTTTCGTCTTCCACCGGAACGTACTACCGCTCCAACAAGCTTCTTCGCCCTTGGTTGGCCCAGCCAAGCGGACGGTGCGGTTCCCTCGAGACTCAGACTCATGAACCTGGCCACCTTCGTGTCCGTCACTGAAGCTCCTTCGTACACGTGCATCCTCGAGCAGATCATCATGCACTATACATGTCGTCGATGACCCACAGCTTCCTCGAAACTGTGTAAATGGAGATGCACCCACCTCTGATTGAGTTTGCTGCACATTTTGATCTCCTCCCTGGCTTCGAACTGCTATGTCGTTCCATAAAGTTTTGGCAAACCACCCGTCGCCAAAACCGGATCTGTGGAACAACCTCCACCTGGAGACCGACCAGCTGTCATGGGACCGACAGATTGACCCTCAATCTTTGGCTCATCACTATTCATCGCTTTGTCTCGACAAACCGAATCCTCCGTATTCCTCATAGTATCTCGAAGACCCTCCTCAGCTAGTTCTCGACGATCCACTAACTCCTGCCAAATACCCCTCGAGCCTTCATCCGATGTCTGTGGCCTGCTTGTATAACTTAGCGGCTTGAGCCTGTACATGCCACAACATAAATCTTCTTGAGCCAGTTGTTGGGAACCCTTCGTAAGCATCCAATGTTTGTCCCCAAACAAACTGCGACAACCATCATCCGCCAGCCTCTCTACCGAAACCAAGTTGTAGCACATACTCAATATATGTCGCACACCCTTGAGAACGAGCTTCTCACCAAGCTCCGTTGTCAAGTGCACATCATCGATGCCTATAACTGCAGTCGTCCCCTTATTGTCCATCTTCGCACGTCCAAACTTGCCATCATGGTAGACGTGAAGATCCTTCTATATGGAGTAGTATGATACGATGTCCCCGTGTCTATGACCCAATCGCCAACATGCCACATGCCACAATGTTCCTCTGCATCGGTTGCTGCGATGTTGAGATCTCCCAAAGCCGTGAGATCCACCTGATCGTTCTTGCTTCTGGCCTTCTCAGCTTTGAGCTTCATGCAGTTCCTCTTGATATGACCCATTTTGTCACAGTGATAGCAGCTCTCCTTGCGGTCCACAATCGCAATATCGCGAGAACTCCCCTCTGTCATCGCCTATGACTTGAGTCTTTCTTTTCTGTAGGAAACCACCAGAGTGGACTCCTACGACGATTTTACTTGCTTACGTCGAATCTGCTCGTTCAACAAGCTGCTTTTGACTGCCTCCATCATGAAAACTCTATCCGGAGTGGAGTTGCTCACCGACACCACCAACGTCTCTAAACTTTCCGGCAGAGAACTCAAAATCAGCAGGGTCTGAAGCTCATCCTCAATCACCATCTTCATCGCAGAAAGCTGATTAATGATGCCTTGAACCTCGTTAAGATGTTGTGCCACCGGTGCACCCTTCGTGTACTTTTAGTTGACGAGTTGGTAAATAAGAAACGCCTTGTTACTAGCCGTCTTCCTTTCGTACAATGAATTCAGCTTCTCCCACAATGCTTTTGCAGGACTCTCCATGGATACGTGGTGAAATACCGAGTCATCCAGCCATTGGCGGATGAATCCAACAACCTTCCGATTAAGTCGTTTTCAGTCATCAGCATCTTTGTCTGTCGGCTTACCGTTGTCGCCATCCAACGAACCATGCAAGTCCTTGCACCAGAGTAGATTCTCAATCATTGGATTCCAAATTGTCCAGTTTTTCCTTGTGAGGGTGATGATACGAGTGTTCTCTGCTCCGTAGACATAGTTGCCAGAACCAAACTTGAAGCTCTGATACCACTTGTTGGTGTCAGACTATCCAGACTAGGGCTCTGATACCACTTGTTGGGCGCCCCGAAGCATTTTTCCAGCCCATCTGAGATAACCAACCCCTGTCTAACGAACACCATGCACAAATAAAAACAATTATATGGCGGTGACTACGTTACCTGGACAAATCTCAACCTTTATAACTCAGATAAAATTACAAGATTGACAAAAACCAATGTTGAACCCTTTGTCCTAATAGGTTTAACCCCCTCACCACTCTCAAGAAAAAAATTGAATATTACAATTGAAATCACTCACCAATCCCGTAGCAATTTCCCGGAACAAAGGCGACGACTTCGCGATCAGATCTCCTTCTTCCTTCTGTCTTGGATGGTCAAGTCCTAAGAGCAAATCACTGGCTTTCTTTTCGATTTTCTGTGAACGAGCACCCCGAATTTCCAACTTGTGCTATATACTTTGTGCCTCCACCCTCAACCCATATATATAGGATGAGAAAATCATATTCTAGGTCATAATAGGATTTCCTAAATAGGAAACTCATATTATACCTAAAATAGCTACTCCTATTCCAAATTGGACTCCAACAATAGGTCATAATATGATTTCTTAAATAGAAAGCCCTTAACTAGAAACCTATTATACCTTAAACAACTACTCCTAATCCAGACTGCACTCCAATACCATGATGTCAGTGATCATCCCTGCTGCGTTTGAATCCATGTGAGCAAACAACTTTGTTGAATTCACATCAAGTCAAAAATGAGGGGATTGTTTGAGACCATAAATAGACATATGCAAGGGATATACCAATTTCTCCCTGACGTTGAAAGCTAGGAGGCTGTTGCATATATGTTATATCTTTAAGATCCCCATGAATAAATGCATTTTTGACATCCAACTGATGAAGAGGCCAAGTCTGGTTGGATGCTAAAGAAATTAATAGTCGGAGGGAGGTAAGCTTTTGCAATTGGTAAAAAATGTCTCAACAAGGTCAATGCTATACTGTTGAGTAAAATCCTTGGCAACTAGACAGACCTTTAGACACTCGAGTAACCTGTCAGGATTGTGCTTTAGAGTGAAAAGACAAAGACATCCCACCAACTTACAACCTACAAGAGGCTTCAGCAGTATCCAGGTGCAAGTGTGTCAAAAAGCCTACAACTCTAGCATCTGGTCAACTTGGGTGTTGAAGTGCTTCCTGAACATTGTTAGATATAGAAACAAAGTCTAAAAGAAAATACAAACGCCTGAAAGCTTAGGGCTAGACGATGAGTGAAAATAGATAGAAAATATGATATTTGGGACAATGTCGTTTTGCTTTATGAAGTGCAATAGGAAGATTATCAAGAGGAGGATTGTTACCCATGGATGCTGGTGACTCAGAAGTGGACTTAGCAGGCATTGAAGATGTTAGTGTTGGCAGAACAACAATAGGCTCCTCTTGACTGTCCCGAACTAGATGTCGTTCTTCTCTTCGCACATACACCTGAAGTGGCTTATTTGTTGGAACATGTGTTGATGGAGGAAAGTTCAAAGTGTTCACTATTGTAGTAAGAACGGGTACCAATAGAGGTTGTGGTATAGTGCTTTTTTTGAAATGAGATTGATTTGCAAGAAAAGTTACATCAGTTGAGGTAAATAATTTACTATAAGAGAGAGAATAAGGCAAGTATCCTTTGAAGAATGAGAATAACCAAGAAAATCAAATTTAATTATGCACCGGTCCAATTTATATCCTTACCAAGACTTAAGGTATGCACAAAACGTATTAATCCCAAATACTTTAAGAGGTAGTGAAAATGGTAATTTGGTAGGAAATACGAGAGAAAATGAAGTTTGATTGTCGATAACAAGGGTATAAATCAGATTTATGAGAAAACACAATGTAAGCATAACGAAACTCCAATAAAACTTGGGCACAAATATTGTAAACATAATAAACTAGCCACAATTAGTAGTAGATGATTTTTACGTTCAACACCATTTGTTGAGGTGTATAGAACACGACGTCTGAATAATAATACGTTTTCATTCAAAAATTTTGAAGATCATACTCAAATATTCTTTTGTATTATCTGAAAGAAAACACTTAATTTTTGTTCCAAACTGAGTGTGATTTCATTACAGAATGTGCAAAAAAAATGTCAAAAAGTTAAACCTCAAAGCGATTAACAAGAAGAAATAAGGAAATCATTCGAGAATATATGTCAATAAATGTCACAAAATATCGATATTTGGTAAACTTAGAAAATTTTATCGGTCCCATGTTTCTGAATGAACTAAATAAAAAAGATAATTATTATGTTTAATTATGTTTATTATCTCTTCTTGCATAAGAAACACGGTGGTGTTTTTCTAACTCCGAGGACTCCCAAGAAAATTCGGAAGTAAATAACTCACAACTAGGAATAACTTGTCTAACAATAGATAGTGGTGGATGTCCTAAACGATGGTGCCATACATTAGAATATGTGGAAACTGAAAGTGCTGAATCCGAAGTGGGATTTGTTTAAAAGATATAGATCACATTGCTCACGACCTACACCAATCACCTTCTTCGTTTGTAGGTCCTGGATTACACCATGAGTAGCATAGAATGTAATATAGCAATTGGATCGTTTAATGAGTTTACTAATAGATAGTAGACCGGAAGGAAAATATGCGAGTTTACCTACAAAGAACAAATGTAGAGAAGAAGTTACAGAAATGTTATCAATATTGTCAACATCAACAAGAGAACCATCAGTAATATGAACATGAAAGTTGGATACAAGGAAAAATAATGATAATTAATTAACAAAGTTGTGTGATATGATACGGGGCTCGTGATAGAAAAATAAACTTGTCTGGATAGAGTCCATGGAAGGCTGAGCGAGTATTGACATATAGCCTAACACTCAACAGCAGAAAGAGCACCAAGATCAGGTGACGACATCATCAGAATCGAAGAGGAAGAAGTTAATGAAGAAGATGAGTCACCCATTAATTGAGACAAATAAACAAAATGACGAATAATCTAGATATGAGCAGAGATATCTAAAGAGAGCCGAGAGACGAAATCCGAGAAAGGAGTAGTCGAGATGTCGAGCAACATCCAAGATTTTAGTCGAGGTGTCGAGATACAAAATCCGATGAGCCGAGAATCGAGAGGTCGAGATAAGATGGTGAGCACGACGAACACGACCAGACCTGAGCTCATGGGAGCTCAAGACGAACTTTCAAAATGGGCCCCCATATATTATGTGATTTTTTTTTAAGAAACTAAACTAAAAGTAAATATAACAAGAAAATATTGTTGCCACCAGGAATTGTACTAAAGGACCTCTAGTGTAGAACCCTAACATAATAACCACTACACCACAATTGTTTTGTGTTAGGGGTGGCCCATGATACATGCTAGTTCTATTTTAGATACATCTATGTTGGTGTCCCTTCATCATTTGGACGCTGAGCCGTCGCCCAGCCTGCCCTGGGCCAGGGCTGCCCCTGACGACGAACTACAAGATTAGATGGTGAGGAGACAGAGCATGAAGTGATACGAAGGCGGAGAGAATGGCCTGCTCTGATAACATGAACAAAGTTGGGCAAAAGTTATTGTTGTTATCTATTATTCATGAGACATGTAAACTATATATACAATACCATAAGAGACTTGGGGCTAAAGAAAAAGGAGAAAATAGGAAAATATTGTCCTAAAAGTTGAGGCTAAAGAAAGGAGAATAAAAGGAAAGAAAATTATACAACATATTCTAATTACTAATTATAAGATATATTCTACAATATTATATAAATTATGCAGCTATTTAACTCCCATTTAAAACATATGTTAGAGACTATGGACAGATATGCACATAACTCATTTAAGCATCTGGGGGAAGTAAGTATCATCATAATGAGCTCCAATATTTCTTCACTGCACATGTTTCAGATAACTGCGATCGACATCGAAAAATCAAATTTCGAGATTGGTTTACCATATATTCGGAAAGCGGGGGTTGAGCATAAGATTGATTTCATCGACTCGCCAGCTCTTCCTATTCTTGATAAAATGCTCCAAGAGGTAGGTAAAGCTTTAGCTACATGCATGTTTGCCTACTTTGATATTTAGTCATGAGCTACAATTAAATGCCGGAAGAAACTGTAGGTAAATCAGGACGAGCTCTTCGACTTTGCGTTTGTCGATGCTGACAAGACAAACTACGACGAGTACCACGAGCGACTGGTGAAGCTAGTCAGGATCGGGGGAGCGATCGCGTACGACAACACGCTCTGGTTCGGAAGTGTGGCGGTTCCGGAGGACCCATTTGCTCCACCAGCGTTTATAGCAGACAGGAACTCCCTGGTGAAGCTGAATAAATTCTTGGCAGAAGATTCTCGTGTCGAGATAGCTCAGGTCTCCATTGGTGATGGGCTGACCATATGTAGGCGTGTCCACTGATCTGGTGCAAATTTCTGTTTCAGTTTTTTTTTCCAGTACTGTTGGCTCTCTCTGTGTTTTTGTTGTCAATTACAAATATTGGATAATTTTGTGATGCTAAGAAGCGTGAGCCTCCCTCCTCAACTGGTAATATCAAGTCAGAATTGAAACGATATCTGCACTTGAAATGATTGAAATAATGCATGTCAAGGAATGTGTTAAGAAATTTGAGCTTGAATGATTGAAACAGTTGATTGGAATTACAGCCAGGGCCGGCCAAGGGGTTGGGTTGGCTAAATTTGGTTGTCACTTGCTTTTGACTCCAAAAGAAGATATAAAAAAATTTGATGACGAGTGGGGTTGGCAGCTCGTCGAAGTCTCCAGTTCTGACGGTATCGTGTAGTTCGGATTCCGAGTTTCTCTCCTTGAGCTACTCGAGGCATTCCCAGTGGGGGAACTCAAAATATGGTCTAGTGGATTGCTAGTTCAACTGATAGAGAGGAGTTGAAATGGGTCGCGAAGGCTCTACTGGCGGAGAGGTGGGGACTTAGGGGTCTTTGGGGGTTGTCCTGACTAGTAGGGTTGTCCAAGTCCGATGGCTTGTTTGGCTTATCTCAGGGCCGTCCCTAATTATAGCCAATAATGACCGTAATTATAATCAGGTCTATATTATAAATATATTCTACAATTTTATTTATATTTATTTCATTTAATCAATTTTTGTGAATTGTTTCTATCTTTATTAGATTGTATCTTTAGTTGATTCATGAGTGAGTCCATATTTGTATATCCGTAGGAGAGGATGCTAGGTAGGATCAAGAAATGGTTAAAATGTTCATTTTTTGGGGTCAAAACGTGCACAAAAGATATTTCTCTCTTTCTCTTCGTTCTATTCTTTTATGGAAGTCTTTAAGAACTCTTTGGACTTTAAACTACAACACGTTATCAAGTAGCTCTACTATACAAAATACTCATGATCGTGCGATCATCCTTGCAAGATATGCGTAAGTAAGATCTTTTATTTATTTATATTTAGATCTAATTATTCTCTCCTTAGCAGTGAATGGAAGATTTTGTTTTTCACCGAAGAACAATTTTTCGACCTCTACTGCCGACAGTCTAATTGCCAGAAATGGCTTTTATTTTCTTTATCATATCCTTCGGGTCTATCAGCCTACAAGGACTTTCTAAACTATACATATCATTCAGATCTATCAACAAAAAATGACTTTCAACTACTTTCAAATCTTTCCGATCTATTAGCTAGCAATGACTCAATATTATCGTTTAAGACACTATCATAATGGTCGGAGGTCCATCCTAAGCCCGTAGCAATGTCTCTGGAGATATTGTTAAAATTAATGACCTTGAATTAATTCCCTTGACCATCTAGAAACTACAAGTATTGTATTTTCTATATTTTGGAACATGGTATCATTGATTCCTAAGTGTCTCTTCATGTACCTCAAGAGCTCTATTTAAAGAGCCACAATGTAGAGAACAGAGGATAACCAAGAAATCTGAAAATCAAGTGTCTACTCAAATTAGAAGTAGCCTTGTTCATCCATTTTCTCTCTTAAATTTTCCTCCAGCTTTTATATTCATCACCCACTTTTACTAAAATACAAGATCAGATTATTTTTCATTCCAAAAGATTGGTATCAGAGCTTGTTGGTCACTCAACTGGGGCGTCAATAAATCAACAACGAATGGCGAGTTTAAGCAACCAATCGTCAGGAAGCTTACAACCTTCTTTCCCTCTCTTCAATGGAGAGAATTACGATTTCTGGTATGTGAAGATGAGAACAATATTCATCTCATATGATTTATGGGAGTATGTCGAAGAAGGCTACAAAGATCCAGAAGATACTTCGACCTTATCAAATGAGGAAACAAAACAAATGAAGGAGCATCGAAAGAAAGATGCAAAGGCACTCAATCTTATTCAACAAGGAGTTGCTGAAGTCATCTTCCCCAGAATTATCAATGCTACAAAGGCAAAGGAGGCATGGGAAATTCTTCAAAAGGAATATCGGGGCAACGACAAGATAAAAGCCGTGAAACTCCAATCCTTAAGAAGAGATTTCGAAAATCTGAAAATGAGGAATGACGAGAGCTTGAAAGACTACTCATCAAAGGTTGTGGATATTATAAATCAAATGAAGACTCTTGGCGAACAGGTTAGTGATCAAAGAATTGTTGAAAAAGTTCTTATTAGTTTGCCGGAGAAATTCGATCCCGTTGTTGCCGTAATAGAACAAACTCAAGACCTTGCAAATCTGAGTTTGGAAGAACTTATGGGTTCGATCAAAACTTTTGAGCAAAGATTGAACAGGCGGTCTGAAAAATCCATTGAAAGCGCCTTCCAATCTAAGCTCAATATTCAAAAGAAGGATGGCGATCTAAGCAACGGTGATTCAAATCGAGGTGGCAGATTTGGAAGAGGAAGAGGTCGATCTTCTAAAGGAAGAGGAAAGACAAATTCTAATAGAAGTACAAGTTCCGAATCCACTCAACAAAAATGTGGAATTTGCAAAAGAAGCAGCCACGTTGATAAAGATTGTTGGTTTAAAGGCAAACCACAATGTAACAATTGCAAAAAGTTTGGACATACTGAAAAGGATTGCCGAGTCAAGAATAATAAGCAAGCTAAC